>JAYESA010000012.1:169042897-169420397 GCA_036927795.1 Iris macrosiphon | reverse complement strand
ATTTGGATGTTTGAATCCGTGATCAATTTATTATATATATTTATTATTTCAGGTATGTGTGTAGAAAGAAATAATTGATTCTAGAAAATATATCCAGTTTGTCGACGGACTAGCGACGGGATAACGACTGATAGGTGGTGGAAAGGCGACGAATTAGCGAAGAAAAACTGAGAATTTTCAAAATAGTGACGGCTTAGCGATAAAAAACTAAAAAAAATGCATCGCTAAGCTGATGTCTGATACACAAAATGTATCAGAAAAAGTCGCCAGCACGTCGCTATATTTGTCGTGGGCATAGTGACGGGTGATTTCAGACACTAATACGTCGCTACATTTTCGTCGCTGAATCTGTCGCTCTTCAGTCTCTTCACGATGTATCAGGAAAGTAAAGTTGACGGCAACATTTGTTGTAGTGACAAACTTTTTCGTGTTGTTTCGTCGCTATTTCTATTTAGCGACAAAAAATTTCGTCGCTATTTTGCTGTATTTTTATAGTGCAAGCATAAGAACTTGTATAGGATTTCGTTTACATTTTTATTTCTCAATCTTCCTTGGCATCTAAAACCACATTAAAAATGTAGATATCCATATTAGTGAAAAGATGTTTATTTTTATACACTGTCAATGAAGTCCAAAATTTTATCGATGGTTACGGATGGCTGGTGCATGACATAAAACAATAGATATGTGGCATAGGTAAAGATTTTGAACTCCTCTAATGATGTATGAAACAAAATTCTATTATTAATTGTCGTGGTTTGTTATTGCATGCTACCATGGAATTAAATGTTGTACATAGACTGAACGTAGCGTTGAAATGTCATGATAGGGTTCTGGGCCAAAGCCCACTAGGCCTGTTTAAAGTGTGGTCGCAGCGGGTGCTCGGCTTCAAAATAACTGAGTGGGCCTAAATGAATTAAGTGACTAGTTAAATGGCAAAACTGTCAGGTTTATATGTTTAAGTTTATGAACCTAAATGAAATTAAGGGCCGCGCAATGCACATCCATCTAATATGGATGTCTCTTGCCAAAAAATTGATTTGAAACCAATATAATTTAAACAAAGGTTAAAAAAAAAACTTTGATTCTCCAGTATTCAATGATGACTTATAGGAAACAAATTTTCATGAACTAAAAAAACCATTGCTGCACCAAGCTGGAAATCAATTTTGTTGAATGAGAATAATTTCGCAATTTTTCTTTTCTTTTCTTGCATTAGATGAGGACGAGAAGATCGGATGAAGGGAGAACATCTCATTGGATTCTTTAGTAGTGAGAAACCATAAAAGTTCAAGTTTCTTAAAGAAGTACATTTACACTTTTATCACTTCAATTTTTTAACTAAGAATCATTGAACTTGGGGGCGTACTATATAGTTTGGAAATCAAATTTACTACAATTAAACCCAACAAAAAAATTGTATATTATCATATTTGATGAATATATAAATATTTTTAAAATAAATAAATAAAAAAGGAAAAAAAGAATTCTTAAAAAAAAGATGAAAAACAGAAAAACAAAACAAAACAACAAAACAAAACATGTTCTTAAAAAAATTAAAAAAACACAAACAAAAAGCTAAAAACATTCTCAAAAAAAAAAAACAAATCTTAAAAAATTGAAAAAAGACAACCAAAAAAAGGTAAAAGACAAAACCAAAAATAAATTTATAAAAATGAAAAAGAACAAAGAAACTAAAAAAACTGGAAAAAAAATCTTCAAAAAAGAAAAAGATGAAAAAACTAAAAAAAAATTACCCAAAAAACAAAAGTCATTCTAAAAAAACTGGAAAAACAAATCTTAACAAAATGAAAAAAAAAAGACAAAAACCAAAATAATTCTTAAAAAAGAACAAAAAGAACAAAAAAATATATTTTTGTTAAAAAAGACTAGAAAAAACAACAAACAAATTTTACCCTAGAAAAAAATACCTACCTTTTTAAAGAGAGAGGATTCCTATATTTTTTGGACAAATTATTTACGATATTAGCAATTCCATAGAATAAATTTTTATAACATAAATCAAATGCGCCCCCAAGTATTTTTTTTTTTTTCAAGTATAAAAGGAATGCTACTTCACTCACAATGCTACTTCACAATGTTGGATGTTGAATGTCAGAGACTTTAAAATGTTGATAATAATAAATATACAATTTATTTTTATTTTATTTTATTTGCAATTATTATTATTATTATTATTATTATTATACACTAAATGGTGTAATGTCCTAAAACTAACGTAAAAATATTACAATTGAAGTCCAAATAAACAAACTACTAACATGGACACATTTTAAAATATCGGATATATATATATATATATATATATATATATATATATATATATATATATATATATATGGCGCTCATAATGGGAGAAGTTTCGTCTACAATTCAGTGGAGTAGTGGAGTTTGGCACTGTAGTCATTGAGGTTATGGCGGCAAAGAATCGAGAAGGGTTGTGGTATCGGAAAGCTCGAATTAAACTGACGGCAGCGGTGTGACTTGTTTGGAGAGAAAAGAATCATCGCATCTTTGATAGACTGAAGACCTCCCCAAGGAGGATAATTAACAATATAGACCATGATATGTATTGTATAAAATTTTCTTCAGACAGAAATGCTTGAGGGTTGAGATGTAAAGAATTTTTGTATCAATAAAATTACTTGTTTCAAATATATATATAGAGAGAGAGAGAATAAGGGAGGTGAGATGGCACCTCACTCTCAAAACAAGGGTGGCGGTGATGTGGCACAATCCCAGCCACACATTTCATAATTGGCAAATTGCACTTAACCCCCTCCCCTCGTTTGTGTGGTTGGAATTGTGCCACATCACCGCCAACCTTGTTTTGAGAGTGAGGTGCCACCTCACCTCCCTTATTCTCTCTCTCTCTCTATATATATATATATATATATATATATATATATATAGAGAGAGAATAAGGGAGGTGAGATGGCACCTCACTCGAAAAACAAAGGTGGCGGTGATGTGGCACAATCTCAACCACACAAACGAGGGGAGGGGGTTAAGTGCAAATTGACAATTATGAAATGTGTGGTTGGGATTGTGCCACGTCACCGCCACCCTTGTTTTTAGAGTGAGGTGCCATCTCACCTCCCTTATTCTATATATATATATATATATATATATATATATATATATAGAGAGAGAGAGAGAGAGAATAAGGGAGGTGAGATGGCACCTCACTATAAAAATAAAGGTGGCGGTGACGTGGCACAATCTCAACCACACAAACGAGAGGAGGGGGTTAAGTGCAAATTGACAATTATGAAATGTGTGGTTGGGATTGTGCTACGTCACCGCCACCCTTGTTTTTAGAGTGAGGTGCCATCTCACCTCCCTTATTCTATATATATATATATATATATATATATATATAGAGAGAGAGAGAGAGAGAGAGAGAGAGAATAAGGGAGGTGAGATGGCACCTCACTATAAAAACAAAGGTGGCGGTGACGTGGCACAATCTCAACCACACAAACGAGGGGAGGGGGTTAAGTGCAAATTGTCAATTATGAAATGTGTGGTTGGGATTGTGTCACGTCACCGACACCTTTGTTTTTATAGTGAGGTGCCATCTCACCTCCCTTATTCTCTATATATATATACACACACACAAAATTTTGTTAACAACGTAACAAGATAACCAGATAAACAAACTACTAACATTATAATCTTGTATCAAGTAATTTATGAATCTAATTAGGTAACCAATTATTCATTCTCACTCTTGGTCTTCTTACGGATTAGACGATAAATATACGATTCATTGACATAACAAAATAACAGTCCAAAACAAACTACTAACATTAAAATCTTATATCAAGTAATTTAAAATTTTAATTAAGTAAGCAGTTATTCCTTCACACTATTAATCTTCTTACTCATTAGACAATATATGAGAATCATTGACATCTCACTCTACAACAACGTACTTCACATTGGAGGTTAACGAGCTCTACTACTTCAACCATTTAAAATTTAGACTGCCTAGGAACTCTACCAAGTGAATCCTTGACGTCTATTTCTCGTTACAATCCCTATATTCTTTTGCCTAAACAAAAGCATACTCGTTACAATCCCTATATTCTTTTGCCTAAACAACAGCATACTTCAAACCATTTGCCTTACTTCAATTTTCCGCTAATTTCATGATCATTATCTAAATACAAAAGAATTTCTTTCCGATTCTATATGATTACTATTTACTAGGATGGATGAGATTCACCTTAGTTGTTTGCAAGAAATTATGTACTTGTGTGAGTTCATAGGACTCCCATAGCTTGCCACTTTCGTATTTACTTGGATAGTTGGGGGAACTATGGGGCATTTGGTAAGAAAACCTTTTTTTTTTATTCCCTTAGGTGGAAAGGTTAATTCTTATGTTTAATTTTGCATATAAACATATTTTCAGTAATTGTGAATACACAGATAAATAATTTGTCCATAAAATAAGGAATCCTTTCTAATTTGTTTTTCAATTTTTCTAATTCTTTGTTCTTTTAAAATAAAATAAAAGTCTTTTTTATTATATATCTATATATATAAGATTAGCTTCTACAATGTTGGCGTTGTTGGGAAAAAAATAAGACATTTTCCGTCCTTGTGATGAGATAAAATAAAATGGAAGAGAAGTTAAGAGAGAGAACACACATAAGATTTACCGAGGTTCAGCTCAATTTGAGCCTACGTCCTCCGGCCGCACCTTCTTCACCGTTTTCACTATAATCAAATGAAAGATTACAAAGACATTCTCTCAAGTTGGTACAACTTAACTTGAGGATTACTTTCTCTCACAAACTCACTTGAGGTGGATTACAAGTGTGAGGATTACAAGTTGTGTATTGTTCTTCTTGTTATGTTCAACCTTCACCATCTCCCCTTTATTTATAGAGAGGATATGCCTCTTGGGTACATCACATTTGTTTCATGGAGAAGTCCAAAGGGAAGATTCGTTCATTCTCCCAAGATTCGTTCATCTATCATCAATGTTACATGCAAGCTGAATGCATGGAGAATATGAATAGATAGGCTACTTAAGATGGTCATAACTTCTTCAATACACCTCTAAATGACCTGATTCAAAGCCTGGATGAAAGAAAAAACTTTTTTCAACAACTTTTGTATTGAAGACCGAGCCAAATAATGATTGCAACAGCTTCGAAATAGCCTCCCAAAACTGAATCTTGTCACAGAAATTGCACCCAGAAAAATGGTTAAGTACTTGGCCGAACCCAACCATGGGTGACCGATTTCCATGGATCAAATCCATGTTTATTCATCATAGGGATGGACCCCGTTCCCATCAATCTCCCCCATCATCCTTATGAGGAGAAAGTTCTCAAACAGTAGTCATACATGCCTTCCTACGGCAGTAGTTATGCTTCTCTTTTGGTAGAGGCTTCGTCATCATGTCAGACGAATTTTGTCTTGTATCAATCTTCTTAATATGCATCAAGTGATTCTCCAAAGCATCTCGGATCCAGTGATGACGTACATCGATGTGCTTTGTCCTTGAGTGATATGTAGCATTTTTACTCAAATCAATGGCGCTCTAACTGTCACAATATAGAGTGTACTTCTCTTGCTTGAGACATAACTCCTTTAGGAAATTATTCATCCATAAGAGCTCTTTGCTGGCTTTTGTAGCAGCAATATATTCAGCTTATGTGGTGGATAGAGCGATACACTTTTGCAGCTTTGATTGCCATGATACGGCTCCCCCTGCAAAGGTAAACAAGTATTCTGATGTGGACTTTATCTTGTCCAAGTCACCAGCCATGTCAGAATCAGTGTAACCTTCCAAGATAGATTTTCCATCTCCAAAACATAAAGAATATTTAGAGGTTCCTCTAAGATATCTTAGGATCCACTTTAGTACTTTCCAATGTACTTTACCAGGATTGGCAAGAAAATGACTTACCACTCCAACTGCATGTGCTATGTCGGGTCTTGTACAAACCATTGAGTACATCAAACTTCCGATGGCCGAGGCAAATAGAATGCCCTTCATCTCCTCCTTATCCTTCTTACTTGAAGGGCTTTGTTGTGCACCTAGCTTAAAATGAGCTGCTAGTGGTGTGCTGACTGGCTTGGAGTTCACCATATTGAACCTCTCCAGAACACGTTCAATGTATATTTCTTGTCACAACTTTCTCGCACTTCTATCCCGAGAGATCTTCATTCCCAATATATTTTGTACTGCTCCTAAGTCCTTCATATCAAAGGACTTGCTTAACTCTTTCTTCAACCTGTCAATCTTAGACATCTTTTCCAACAATAAGCATATCATCAACATATAGAGAGAGAATAATGAAATCATCATCAGAGAACTTCTAGACATAAATACAATAATCTGCAGATGTTCTTTTGTACCCATGGTCAAACATAAAAGAATCAAACCTTTTATATCACTGCTGTAGTGTCTGCTTGAGTCCGTACAAACTCTTTTTTCAACGGAAAATTTCACTCAGAGCATAATAATTTAATATATTTCTAAAAAAAGCAACAAAGTTTCAAATTTTACCAATAAAGCATTAAAACGCCCTTTGGAAGGGCGTTTTACGCTTTTCCGTCGACCAACTTAACGGTTTAAATTTGGACGTTAAAAATAATAATAAAAAAAGTAAAACGCCCTTCCAAAGGGCGTTTTATGTTTTTAAAATATTTTAATTTCTCTCTCTCTCCTCTCTCCTCTCTCTTCTCTCCTCTCTCTTCTCTCTTCTCTCTCTCTCTCCACTCTCCTGTGTGAAAAGCTATAAAACAATTAAAAAATTCTATTCTGGATACCGTGTCCGATACAGTGACTGTGTCCGGGGTCCTCCAGGAACAACGTCGGTCATCGTCCCAAAAACGTCGGTCATCGTCGTGTCCTCGTGTCCTTGAGGTTCCAAAATCCTAACCCTAAGCTGGTCATCGTCCCAAAAACGTAAAACCTAACCCTAACCCTAATTCGGCCATAGTCATCGTGTCCTCATTTTGTGTCCTCGAGGTCGAGTCGAGGGAGAAGCTCGTAGCTCGAGGCGAGGGAGGAGTTGGGTGAGTCGAGTTCCCTCCGAGGCCGAGGCCGAGGCCGAGTCGAGTCCTCGTCGTCGTGTCCTCAAGGTCGAATCGAGTCAGGGGGCGGCGATCTCGAGGTTCTCCTTGCGGAGGAACGCGGTTGACGAGCTGCTGGAGCTCGCGGAGCGCCACGTGCTTTCGGACCTCGAACTCCTCCTCGTCGGAGGCCGGAAGCGACAGGCCGCCGCCTCCGCCGCCGAAGTCGTCGAAGGAGACGGAGGTCCTGGGGGTGAGCTCGAACGGGGTTCGGGACGATGGCGGAGTGAAGTCTCCTCCTCCCTCCATTGCTGCGGAATCTCGACGAGAGCCGAGAGCCGAGAGGGAGAGGGAGAGGGAGAGGAGAGGGAAAGAGGGAAAAGAGGAGAGCGGGGAGGGGAGAGGGGAGAGGAGAGAGGAGAGAGGAGAGGGAAGCGGAGAGCTGAGAGGGAGAGAGGAGAGAGAATCTGCCCAAAAAAAAAAAAATATTATTTTAATAAAAAACGCCCTTAGGAAGGGCGTTTTTCCTAGGAAAAACGCCCTTCCAAAGGGCGTTTTTTATTAAAATAATAATTTTTTTTTTCCGAAAAGTGAGAGATGAGCGGAAATGATATAATATTAATAAAAAAATTATTAAAAATAACAAAACGCCCTTCCAAAGGGCGTTTTAGCTTTATTTAATATTATATATATTTTTTTTTAACAGATAGATGAGAGGGTGAGGATAAAATATTAATAAAATTAATATAAGAGACAGGAGAGAGGAGAGAAGAGAGAAGAGAGAAGAGAGAGGAGAGAGAAAAAATTAATATAAATTATAAAACGCCCTTTCGAAGGGCGTTTTCTATTATTTTATTTATAAATTTTTCTTTGCTTTCTGCTCCGTTAACAGAGTTAAAATATATTGACGGAAAAGCGTAAAACGCCCTTCCAAAGGGCGTTTTAATGCTTTATTGGTAAAATTTGAAACTTTGTTGCTTTTTTTAGAAATATATTAAATTATTATGCTCTGAGTGAAATTTTCCGTTTTTTCAAAGACGTAAATCTGTACCTCATTCCTTCATTCAACAGTCGATACGTACTTGTTGTCGCATCCATCATGCGTCGCGTCAACAACGAACTACCAGCATGCACATGGCAGCATTGAGTCCATCCATCACATCACAGTAAAGCTTATTTTGATACGGGCCGATGGAAAAAGGCACTCCGTACCTCCTGGTCAACCTAACGCTTACGTCCCGAACCCCCTCGATGGGGGCAAGGATCTTGGTGCTTCGCTACTGAATCATTGAAAATATAGAGAAACTCAGTCACCATCCATGGTTAGGTACAGAGGCGGAGGTATTGGTGGGCTGAGGTGGGCTGAAGCCCACCCCAGCAGAATCTCCCCTATGTATGCTCAGCTCACACCTAAATCCAGCCCACACAATTAATTGGAACTAGGTCTAAATTCGGCTGACCCCTCTCTCACGCAACCCACACCCCCGTCCCGTCTCTGTCAAAGCCGCTTCTGTGGCTCCTCTCCAATCCAAGAAATGGCAGCGGACGACGATGAAGGCCTGGGCGACTGGCTCCGATGTCGGTGCTCGCTTGCGCCGCGATCGTCCTCGTCTTACCGGCGGCGACGACGGCAGTTTTGCTTGGGCGGAGGTCGACGGAGGACACCCGTTTGCGCTCGTTGGAACTGTGGACCTCCTGCCGGAGGACAGTCAGCCCGCGGTTGCTCCTCGCCTACCGGTCTCTCGTCGTCGTAGTCATGTCCACGCTTCTCATCCCGGAGGTCCTCTCCGACGGAGTATTCTCCTTCTTCTTCTACTATACTCAGTATAACTCCTCTCTCTTTACTTCAATTATTTCACATGAATTTTAGGAATCCATATACCGCTTAATAGACTCTTAACATTGCTAGAGCACAATAGGAAAACTAGTGGTGGCATTTCGTCGAACACAAAAGAGTGGCTGATTAAGATCCTTTCGGTTGTGGCTTCAAATTGACATACTGCTATACCCTTTGCATATCATCTTTCATAATTGGGCCATAATACTTCTCTCTCTTCTCTGGGAAGTGTGTTTAAGATGCCAGTTTTTCATTTGGAACAATTGATGAGAGTATCGATTTGTGCCATTTAGTTCACTTAGTGGTAGGTTCCAATCTCTTAGACATAGATCTCAAATCAATCTTGCATGCAATTTCTGTAGACTTCCTGTTGAAATCATTTGGAATCCCAAACTATCTCAAATCAATCTTACTTGTATCTCTATTCTTTAGGGTGATTAATCTTGCTTACAATTTTTGTAGGCGCCAATTTGAAACCCTATGTCAATTGTTTGATGCAGTGTTTAAATTTTTGTTAGGACATTTTAACTTCAGCCCGGAGTAAACTAAATTCCTGACTCCGCCCTTGGTTAGGTAAATGTCATGCATCCATACAACATAATTTTCCTCCTGCCCTAATGAATCTTTGTGATCTTGCATTGAAACCTACAGCTTAAATCCCTATAAGATCATTCAATTCTTCGAAGCAAAGTTGCATGCGCTCATGGAGAAATAGCATTCAGGAGAGACTGGTAGGAGATAGAACAGTTGCATGTAAGAATTCAACTGAAGTGATCACCCAAGTGGTGACAAAAGTCACATTTTTTTTTTGTGCTGTCTGGAAACTCCTGCTCCCTCTGTGTCCTATTTCTATGACATGTGGGCTCCACCAAGAAAACAAATTCAAAATCAGATGCAGGACCACAAAAAAAATACCAAGGAGTTGATTTTATTTTCTTTCCGCGAACCAAACGAGGCCTAAAATTACAATAAAGTTTCCACCCTTTAAAATGTGTAATACAGTTTTTTTAAAAATACTAATATATAGTTATTATTCTATGTAGAAATAATTTTTATATAGTCATTAAAAAGAAAAGAAAAGAAAAATCTAGTTTCAACTTGGGTCACGTACTAATAATTATGTGTATATTTCTAACATTACATAGATACATGGTAAACTATGTCCATCTCAAAATAATAAAATTAGTTTGGTCCCAACACTTATGACCATTATAGTTAATTTTAAATTTTATTATTGTCTAGTAAACAATAATAGTGTAGTACCCATGAAAAGAAGCCTTGAATTTATTTGAGGCCCATTTGCCCCTTATTCTTTAGCCCATTACCTTGTCTAAACAAGAAGCAAATGATGTATAAATCTATATCATTCCCTTTTGGCCCAATCTATAGTCACCCTTCTTCATAGCCTTGATGCATGCATACGGGCCTCGATACCAATCCTTAAAAATTTCTCTTGTTATTTTGGCAGCCAGCGAGCCGAAGCCAAACTACAACATTCGTTCATATTTACCATTCCATGATTCAAGGGCCGAAATAGAAGTACACCACCAACCTTTTGTTGTACCATGCGACTTTCTTTTCAACCAATTTTTTTTTTTAAAAAAAAATTGTTTGAATGAGAACAAAATAACGAACTGTTGAGTAAGACGTGAAATTCTGCTGAACAAATCAGGAAGAAAGTTCAAAAGCAATGTTTGATGAGTCTGGGTGGTATTAGGTGGTTGGTCAGGTAAATGATGACCAAGCTATTGATGTTTATCTAGTCTTTTTGATGATCAGCAGCAACACTGGAATCGAGACACAGCCAAACTCCAACGGAGGACAACAGTAGGAAATCTTGGACAATGGACACGTGAGTGAAAAAGGCCAATACTTTCGTCGAGGGTGCAATCATGACATGACTCGAGAAAAGTGTTGGCTAACTCCGTTCAAGACGTCACAGTAAGACGTGGTGGTCGTGGTGGTGGGGAGAGGGAGAGAGTGTTCTTCAAAATGACTGTGCAAAAAGGATACATTGGCAGTGACTCAATCGGGTTGAAAGTAAAAGTTGTCAAAAAGTGATAAAATGTTTTCGAAATGAACTAACTTGAGTGAGACAGAAGAGGGTGGAATTTCATGTGTAGGAATAAAAATCTGGTGATCTACAAAGGAAGGTCAAAAGCAAAAGCAACTCTCTGGATCCCTACAGACGCTAGGGTACTAAAAAGATATTAGAGCAATCCAGATTTAAATATATCCAATGTGTGTGACAGTAAGGACTTTTAAGTATCATAATAATTCAGATTCAATATCTTTGGAGCGCATTTTCTTTGATGGACATATTTACTAATGAGGTACAAAAGGAAAAAGTTATGAGTTTCGGTCAGCGTATTTTTCTTTGCTATCGAATTAAGTCACTACTAAGATAAATCAAATTAGCGACTACGGATGAAAACGTTACTAATATTAAAGAAATTAGCTACGTAATAATAAGACGTCGCAAGACATTACTGTTGACGACATTCCGCGACTTCTAACGACTACTACTAGTATTATGAAAATGGATATCGTCGAACGTCGTTATGTTTTTAATAACGGCGACGTTTAGCAACGTTGTTACATGTACGTCACAGTATATTAAAAAGTAGCGATGTTTAGCGACACATTTATTAGACGTCGCTAAATTGTTCATATAGGGATTCGACTTTTTATTTCCTCCCACTCTTTCGTCCCTAAATTTTTCTCCCAACTTTTCGTCCCCCTCTCCAGACCCAGACGACCCCCCCCCCCCATCCCGAGAGCCCGACGCTTCCCCGGGACCCCTTCGGTGGTCGGTCTCCCCATCGACGCTCCTCTTCCTACTCTCCACAGCTCCGGCCACCACCACCAGTCCTCCTCCCCTCCAGTCGACCCCTCCTCGACCTCCTGGTCATCTCGGTACACCCTAACCCTAACCCTAACTCTCTCTCTCTCTCTCTCTCTCTCTCTCTCTCTCTCTCTCGTAGCACAGACACTAACACGATACAACACACACTGTCACAGACAGACATACACGAACATGTTTGAGTTGGACAAACACCTGAAAAAGATCCATTCTCTTTGGAAGTACTACAACACAAGCAATTTCATAAGACATCCGTATAAAATGCCTTGTTACTAAAAGCAAAATCAAATTGAAAAAGTCAAGAGAAAAAGGAACAAAGCTAGGTTAGCTAGAATTATATGAAGACGTATGTTCGTTCATTCTTGTTGTTTTTGCGTGGGTGAAACAAATTGATGAAACAAAAACGTAGAGGGATTTAATTCCTTTTACCTTCTTCATTCTCCTGAACCTTACAAGAACCAAACACAAGAAAATTTGGTATGTAATAATTGGAAACCTAAATTTCTGAGGGTTTAAGTTTGTTTCATAATTTCCGAGTTAGGAAAAAAAAATTAGAAACAAAGAAGTGAAAAACAAGTGCTAACAATGAACTCGCCCCCTTTGATTTAAGACACGTATATACTTTTTTTAGTTAAGGATTAGTCTAAAACATGTTGATTATATAAAAAAGGGTAGGAAGCAACAAAAATTGTCATTCGTTCTGCCCGGTTCAAACATCATAAACTTTCTTTTTCACTCCATCTTGGCGTATGTTTTAGCAATAACTTGTACGAGTTTCTTGCTCTCTCTTTTTGTAAGAGTTTCCTCTTTTGTTCTTTCCTTGACGCAATAATATATCCGTATTTGAGTACAAAGATGTTGTGGATAGAGCATAATCCGAACCTGTCCGAGAACAGGATCTAAGATGGAGTTTGGAAGTGAAGTATCTTAAACGGAAAAAAAAAAATACCTAATTTTTTTTTTTAAAAAAATTTGATGGACGGATGTCAATTTTATCGATCAATTAAATAAATAATATCTTCTAAAAAATAACAAATAAAAAGATGATAAAAAATAACTAGTTGAATAACTTTTCTGACATTTATTTTTTAACAGTCAAACAAGACAAATAAAAACAAGATTATTTAAAAAAAAAAATATTAACTATTAGAATAATAAAAGATATTAAAATAATAAGTAATTTGTCTCGTGGTAATATATATATATATATATATATATATATATATATATATATATATATATATTAGCAAAATTAATTTATTAATTCAAACGAAACAAGTTTAACCAAATTCAAAATAAAGAAATAGTCTGCCAACAGTTGGCGGAAAACAGACATAGAACATACGTGGAAGCAAGTGTGGAGGAGTGGGACCCAGCGGTGGGACCACAGGCGATTGTCCGGCAGAAAATGAACAGTGGGGCCCGTTGTCGGTTAGGTGGGGGTGAGGAGAGGTTTGGTTTGGTTTATTTAGTTATGTTTTGGTATTTTTATTTAGTTTTTTTATTTAGTTTAGTTTTGAAATTTGGTTTTTTTTACTTAATTTTTTTTCATATTAATGTTTATTTTAATAAAAAAAACTAATATTTATTTTTTACTTAGTTTTGTTTCTTTACTTAGATTTTTTTTGTTTTGTTTTGTTTTGTTTTATGAGTTCTATTTTATTTATTTTTATTTTGTTTTTTTTTATTTACTTTAGTTTTGAATTTTGGTTTTTTTATATTTAGTTATGTTTTGGACTTTTGTTTCAGAAAATTTACTTTAACAAAATAAATTTTAAATAAATTAATTGTAACGAAATAATTTTGAAATTTTTTAAAAAAAAGAAACATTTTGATTTTTTTAGGATATATATATATTAGATATTCTATTTAGCTAAAAAAACATTCTAAGGATATATATATATATATTAGCTTTTTTTTTATTTAGTTTTGTTTTGGGTTTTGGTTTGAGTTTGGGTTTGGCTTTGAGTTTTTTTATTTTTGTTTATGTTGGTGGGTTGGTTAGAAGAGTATTAGTTTTGGGTTAGTAGAACATGGTTGAGGGGTTGATTTGTTTATTTTTTTTGGTTTATTTTTATATTAACAAACAAAATGTGGTGGACTACACAACAAGGAGAGATTGGACAAGACCAAAAAAGAAGAAAAAACGACTACACAATAAAAAGAAGGAGAGACATAAGAGTTAAGACAATGAGGATAAAGAAGATAAGACAGAAAGTAAAGAAGAGGAGTAAGGAGGGGTGAAGAAGAGACGTGGGAGTGAAAGACAATGAGGGTAAAGAAGATAAGATAGAAAGTAAAGAAGAGGAGTAAGGAGGGGTGTGAGGTGAGTTAAAAGAAGAGGAAGAAGAACAACATAATGTAGTAAGCACACAGCAACAATCCAAGAAGACGTCTTTCTCTCTTCTTTGCAAGTGGACACAACAGTCTTCGTGAGTAGACACAACTCTTCCATTCTCCTTCATTTTACGGATGGACAGCCAAAACGACAGACGTATTTCTGGAGGGCCTACTACGGATTTGATAATCCAGCAACGTGTGAAACCTATATCTAGTTTGGTATTTTATGGAAAAGTACAATAAAATTTAATTATGTAAATCAATATGAATGATATTTTGTACATGTCTACTAATAATATCGTCTATATTTTTCATATATATAGCAATACGATTATAATAATGGTGAACGGTATCGAGAGCATGTCTCGTGGGGTTACGATAGCAGACTTGGGTATTGGAGGTTGAGCGACCACAAAGTGGCATTGTTGGAAATATTTGGCTTTTATTATGTTGACAAGATACATTTTTTGCAACACGATAGAGACTTAATCTTCAGTTTAGTTAAGCGTTTGTGGCCCGGACGAAATACCTTTCAGCTACCTTTCGGAGAGATGAGTATTATTCTAGCAAATATGGCACATATTTTAGGTTTACCTATTACGGGTGAACCTATAATATTTGATAAATTAACTTCTGCCGATACTATGATTATGAAGTACCTAGGTGTGGAAGCGCCGCTTAATAAACCTAGTAAAAATCTTGTGACATTTACGTGGCTCCGTCACAACTTTTTGCACCTAGATCATATTGATGATCAAGTTATCTCAGTGGATGATGATCGGATAAGTATGACATTTTTCGCAACTTAATGTTATTATTTACGTAATATATTTTTAATTTAATTTAACGCATATCATTTCTTCATCATCTGTTCAGGTCAATGCTTTCACCAGAGCCTACTTATTAGGTTTATTAAGCGGAATATTGTTTCCAGACTCATTAAGAGTTGATTTACGTTTTCTACCTTTTTTGGTAGACCTGGCTGCACCTACGTGGCACGCTTGGGGAGCGTCAGTGTTGGCATATTTATATAGTTTATGACATATTTATTACAATTTATCGACGTGAATGAAACAAAGAAAAATTTAAGTGGTTGCGCGACAATAATACAGATATGTATAAAAAATTTACTTAATTTTATTTACGTTAAAAATATATGCACTTATATCATATGCTTGTATTTCTAGGTTTGGTCCTACGAGCACTTTCATATTGGTAGGCCAGTCTCCCGCATTAATACCGACGTGGTGTATTTTCGTCAGCTTTACGGTGGATTACGGATGCAGCAGATCCAGTACACTGTGAACATACAGTTATCTCTTTTTACCGGGTCCAATTTGATACAATGAAGTATAATGAGATAAAATATCTGTATTATTATATTATAAATCCATTATGACCATTATCTTATATTTTTTTGTCATAAAATAGGTGACATACTTTTCGTACCGACTTGAGCAGAATCCTACTGAAATACAAACAACAGCCTATGACCTTAGTGTCCATAGTTTTTTCTAATATACGACGGTCATATCATGTATCATCCAACTGATCGTGTTATGTGATAATTCTAGATGAAACAAAAGATTTTCGATGAGCCACCATGTTTAAACCGTAGTAAAGGGAGTGCAGCTAAAAGAGCACACAAAATAATTCCATAGTGGCATTCTAGATTGGAGACACGGCCCGTGGTACAGTTGTCTCAACTAATGGACTCGATAGATGAGGGTAAGTTATTTAAAAAGTTAAACACAATAAATTTTTTAACAAATCATACTCATATTTGTTAAATGGTGTAGCATTAGGTGATATTGCCTATTGATCATGGTGGGGAGCTCCTCTTATCAGTAACCGATCATACCGATATGAGGAATTACGATTCCAATATTGGGCTTGTGGATGATGCTAGTTATCGTGCATGGTGTATCAACATGTAAATGAGATGGTACGTATTTTATTGATAAAAATGTTTGTCTCCATAGTTTTTTTAAATGAATTAATTGGATTCTACTTAATATTTCAGCTTCCAAATTAGAATCTAGCATGTAAAAATTATCCCGTGAGAGATCCGTTGAGCACACCAGTAAGATCATTTTTGGATGGTGTACAAGCAATTTTAACTCCCCCGAACCCTCCGTTACATATTTCGTCGGATTATCCTCAAGGCTTTGTTAGTCGATGACAATCACGTCCGCGTCGAAAGTATACCAATGTTTGGCATATGGATAGCCCTCCTCAACAAGATGACAAGGTCCCTCAGCAGGCTGACCAGGGCACTTTCCAGCAGGCTGACCAGGGCACTTATCGGTGGGCTGGCCAGGGCACTTATCATTGGGCGGGCGAGGGGACGTTACAGGCAAGTACCCCACAGATGGACCGAGCGGTGGGCGAGGGGACATCACAGCCTGGTGGTGACGTTTGGAATTATTACATGTAGATGGCCACTTTCGTATTTGATGCACCACAGTTTGATACAGCTACTCAGTTATTTGTGACTATATCAGTGCCGATGCAGACACAGGAGACTGATGAATTTGACCCATGGAAACTATTGCCAGGAGAGAGACCCGAGGATACAGTAGAAAGAAGAAATATACTTGGTCTTATGCCAAGGTCTCGTAGGTATTATGACATGATGGCTAGAGGCAGAGAATAAAAATCTTTTAGTAACATGTTTTATTATGCACATGTTTTGCATCTCTTTAAAATCGACTGCGATCCATCGACTGCGGTCCCACTGCTGGCTCTCACTCCTCCACACTTGCTTCCACGTATGTTTTATGTTTGTTTTCCGCCAACGCAGTTGGCTGACTGTTTCTTTAGTTTGAATTTGGTTAAACTTGTTTCGTTTGTATTAATTTAATATAAATTAATTTTGCTACAGTAAAAATTTCTATTGTCACGCCCAGTCCCAAAATGCCGAGGGACTGAGCACGTGCGCAATGGCCAGCAGCACGCACCAATGGACAACCCAATTTAATGGATCCATCAGGGCATGCTTAAGCTGTAGTCTAACAGTAAATAGAACCAATGATACAGGTCACAGATTATTCTAATCTCATCCACAACAGATAATCACAGATTTAAATGCCAGAGTAATGCAAATAGAAATAACTATCAAATCTCAAATAAATGTCTCGGGAAACAATCCGAGAATATATCTGATACATCAATGCCAATAGACAGGAAATAAAGGAACTGGAAAGAGAAATAAATGACTACATACGGCCAATGCTCAGGAGAAGTCCTCTGGTACGATCTCGTTCTCAGATCCTGGTACAGCTCCTGGAAGTGCTCCTGTACGGTGTAGCTCTGGATGGATCTCCTCAACTATACCTGGGGACATCATCCATTCCAGGTCCTCAGGGGACATAGCAAGGTACAGATAATACAAGCCAAAACATAAGCAGTGCAGAAACAAATAAGCAATAGGGTAAACTATGTAACCAGCTAAGTGATATGCAGTATAAGAGTAGCAGTAGAAACTCAGGCTGAAACTACTACAAGCTCTGTGTCGGGGAGCCGGTAGCAGTGATATCATGTAGTTGTCTAGCTCAATGGGAGACTACGACGCCGGCATAATATAAAATCAACCTGTAGCCTGTGTGTCTCTCCCCACCCCATGTAATCACGCATTTCATGACCATAACGTCTCATGTCCATGTCAGCGGGATTATAGCTAATGCAACAAGTCATAAAGTATATAGGAACATATGTCAATGTCAAGTTATGTATCCTATACAGAATCACCATGAATGTCTCAGGAAGACTCTGTCTCATGAATAGTGTCAAGTGTCCTGGGTTCTGGAGTACTTGATAAGACAAGTACGAGAATTATCGGGTCTCGATATCCATCTCTATATGACGTTACACAACTCCGCGTACGGAGTTGGCACCCGACTGGTAATCGGACGCTAAGTACGCCACTCGGTCCTGGGTTTTAACAGTTAAACATGTTTATATGCATTTAAACAAGAATTCAGGCAAGTTCTATAACAAGAATTACTACAATTTCGTAAGCTTTACTTGCCCACTAATGGATAAACAAGTCAAAAAAAATAAGTAGCAAGCTGCAAGGTTTGGCAAGGTACACTTGCCTGTGGTTCCGGCTCTGTTTGCAGTTCTGACTTCGGCGGAAATTGCAGACGGTACTCCGGTTGCTGAAACAAACATCACCATCAGATCCAAAAAATATCAATCAGCTAGAAACGCCTGTCCTTGGGCCCAATTTGGAGACAAGGGCAAAAACGGTAATTTTGGGTCAAAACGGGGTCCCCATGTGGGCCCGCTTTGCACCGAAAAATGCGTCAGGGTTAAAGGTCTCCAAATTCACCAAACTTAGTATCAACAGGTCAGAAACGATGATACGAACCCAACGGAACTTTCAGAATTGAATTCCGATGAGCCGAACCCAAAATCGCCCATCGAACGGGGCCTATGGGGCCCACGACACGCGATTTCGTCAACGTTCTCAGAATCGAACCAAACTTGACCCACAGGACCAGCGTATTGCTACGAGTCCGATGGCGTAAGTTTTGTTTCAATCCGACGTGTGTACACAAAGTTAGGACGAATTACAGAAAAGTCGGATACGGGGCGATGTCCGCGGATACGCGTTGATTTCGGTGTGCACGCACACCCGAATCAGCTTCTGCGAAATCCCGCACGTCCGTATCGACGACGCGCACGTATCTGTGAAGACCGTACGCGACCAAGTCATCCCGTTTGGCGGGGCGTACTCGGTTCCGGGGTAAAATATGGTCTGGATTTTTTCCTGTTTTTGGATCGCGGTGTGCGATCACCACAGGACACGATGCCCCGAGCGGTTTGTCCGGGCATCGAGAGGGTCATACAGGCTTCGTAACGCAATTTGCGGAAACGAAAACGGAGCTACGAGTAAGAAGATACACGCACCTGAACGGGACCCGAAAACCGGGGTCAAATTGTGTCCGACACGACACGGGACACGTGTCCTGTGTCGGACACGGGGGAGAAAATTAGCGCTAGGGTTTGGGCTTGCCGGCGGCTCAGGGAGGCGCTGAGGCGGGGAGCGGCGGCCGTCGTCTGCGCTGCGGGCGGTGGAGGCGGCACCGATGCTTCTGGCTGCTGCTGCTTCGTCTACGACGGGAGGAGGAGGGAGGAGAAGAAGGAGGCGGCTGGCGGAGGAGGGCCGGGCGGCGGTGGCGGCGTCGCTGGGCAGCGGCTGAGGGAGGCGCGGCGTGGTGGTCGTGGTGGTCGGAGTCGTGGCGGTGGTCGGCACGGTGGGGGCAGCGGGGTTTAAATAGGGCTGGGGGCCGGAGAAGGCGGGGAGAGGGGGCGGTGAAGGCGGAGGCTGGGGCTGTCGTGGTCGGGTCTGGCGGAGGGGCGTGGAGGCGCGGGGCGAGGCGGGCGGAGCTTCCGGCGGGCACGGCGGAGGACTCGGGGAGGGGGAACGGTCAGGGAGAGGGGACCGGGTCGGGTCGGGCGCGGGTTCCGGTTTGGGCGGACCCGCCCGACCCGCCCGACCCGCTAGGGGGCTGGGTTGGGCTGATTGGCTTCGGCCCACTGGGCCGGGCCGGGCCGGGTTATTATATAAAAAATAATAAAAACAATTAATAATAAAATCATTAACAATTAAATAATTAATTTTAGGTGTTTAAAAAATAGGTCCGGGGCCCAATAAAATCCAAAAAATTACCCTAAGTCCAGTTTTTCATTTTACATCCAAAAATATTATTTCCATAATATTTAATACTGATTATTATCATTTAAAAATCATTGAATAATTAAAACCCTGTTTTTAAATTACAGAAAATTCCCAGAAAATTCCAGAAAATTGTGAAAAATCCAGTTTTAAAATTTTGAAAAAATCAGGGGGTTTACATCTATTAAAAAAATCAATATGAAAAAAAACCAAATAAAATAACACCTGAGTAAATATAAAAATAAAATAAAACTAAATCAAAACAAAACCAAAACAGAACTAAAAAAAATCACTCAAATAAAAATAACTTAAAAAAAAACCAAACCAAACCAACAATCTCCCACCCCCCACGTGCGAACCGGCGCCAACCGGCCTACCTACTTTCCGCCAACTCAGTTGGTGAAATTTGACCTCGTTGGCGGAAAAACTAATTTCTTGTGGGTCCTCCCGTCCCCTCTGCCACGCGTCGTCCCATGTAATTTTTTTTATTTTTTCCGTCATCTGCGATGGCGGAACGTATCTCTCTTTCAAATTTTTGCAAACTTGTTTCCTTACAACTAAATTTATTAAATTTAATTTTGGTACAGTAAATTTTATATATATATATATATATATATATATATATATATATATGGTTGGAACCATGTTATTGATATTTTGGTTACTAAAGCATATTATGTATATGTGTGTAGGTCCTTTTTGAATCGTCTTCCTACTAAAGTTATTACTACATAATGCTACTTAAGTGGGTCTAAAACATATTTGGGTCTTCCCATTACAAGGGTTCTTTGGGCTATTAAGTAACCTTGGACAATGTTTGAAAACCAGCTTACCTATTAATGGGCCTGAGGCCTTCGTCCATCCTCCGGGCCAGGGTCCTGTTAACAATTGCATTTTGTAACTGCAGCCATATCAACCATTGGAGATCCAATTTCATGTAAACTAGCATTATTGTTCTCATACAATCATGATCATTATCTCACACTAATGAAACTATACTCATGATTGGTTGCCGCAAGTTTTGTAGCATTATCATGTTAATAGACATCACAATAGCCATTTGACAATGTAGTAGGTGTTGCTTCTTTTTGTTCTTTTTTTTCTTTTCTCAGGTGTCCGGTGTATTGTTAGAAACTTTGTGTAAGCTGTATCACATGTTTTTTGGTTCCATTATTTTCAACTTCTATCAAATAAAAATAATAATAATAATATACTTTTGTGGTTTGATTTATCGATTTTTATCATCCAACTAGTATCTTATATCTTTTTCCGGTAACCATAAAGATCACTTAAATTCAGTAAGTAGGTGTTGCTTTGTGCATGCTCAAGCCTCTATTGCGCATAGTTGACTTAAAGTTAGGTTTTAATTAATTATGGAGGTGTTCATGCACTAACAACTCAAAGTTAAGAGTGGAGAGGGGAGAAAATTCTAAAGGAAATGTGAACATGTTTGCAGCAATTGATATTCCAAAGGTTGATAATGGTGACACCTCTGGAAATCCCACTGCCAACTTCATCTTGATATATATTCTTCCAATGTGGAAAGCAACATATGCCAACTTGCAGAAGTAGCTTCTACTCTCATCTTTTCTTTTTCCACAGTTTTGAGGAAAGCCACTTTGTCTTGTTTGTTAAGAATTCACATCTCAAGCGCAATAACCATGAATTTTACAACAGCTTGAGTTTAAGTCCTGATGTGTCTAATTAAAAATTTTGAACCCTGGAATTTTTTTTTTTTTCATTTTACACTGATTTTCAACATGTGTAGATTGTTGTTTTTATACTCATGTTAAAAATATAATAGAAAAAAAAAAGAAACCAAAAATAAAAATTCAGGTCCAAATTTTTTAATTGGATATGTTAAAAATTAAACTCTAAACTGGTATAAAATTCAAGGTCTAAACACTAATTAGCCATACAATTCTGATTACACTTTAATCTCTTTCAAAGACTGCAAACGAATAAATCTATCTGTAGCCATTCATGCATCTTTTTCACTTTAAACTAGCAATGTGTGCTTGACTGCAAGGAATAATTCTTGATTAATAGTAAGCATTCATAAAATTGAGGTTTTAAAGAAGGGCTAATTAGAGTTTAGATCCTAAATTTTATATCAGTTTAGAATTTAAATTCTAACGTGTCCAATCGGAAAGTATAGATTCTGATTTTTTTTTCATTTTTTCTTAGTCTACTTGAGAAAGTTTTTTTGTAAAACATGAAAAAAAAGATATAATAAAACAAATAAAACAAATAATAAAAATTTATAGTCTAAACTTTTTAATTGGACAAGTCAGAACTTAAACTCTAAGCTGATATAAAATTCAGAATCTAAACTCTAATTAGCCCTTTAAAGAACTATATGTTTTTTGTTAGCACGTAGCACAAATTTACGAAGGACATGGCCCTCAATAAAACTTAAAAAGGAAGAAAAAAATTCGATTAGCAAACTCCACATCTTTTATAAATGTTTGTTTTGTTGTTGTATTCAGAAGGTTTTGTTTACTGTTTCTTTGAGGCCTTTATCAACATGGTTTTGCTTCGTAGGTGATCAATTTTTTTTTGGAGGAAAAGGCTTGGATCACACACAAGTGTAAGTAGAGACAGTATATAAACCACTATTTTCAAATAATGTTTATTACTTGGAATGATGCTTAAGTTAATAATTTTTAAGGAGAAAGATGTGTAGACAAATGTTGTTTTTTTTTCTTTTCTTTCCTGTCCTTGCTGGATTCTCTGCCACAAGTTTATCAAAAGAAATATACTCGATCAACCTTTTGATGGGAAGAAGGATTATTTCATAGGAAGAAGTAGGAATAAAAACAAAGAGATATGGTTGGTTTGGCTGAGTGGTTTTAGTGAGTGGGGCCTCTCAATGGGACATCCATCCTTTGGTGATCTAGATGAGCCATATATAATTAAAGACATTTGCCATAGTGGGGGTGACATGATGAGAGGCATGGCTACTTGATCATTTTCTGAGGATAAGGATCTCTGACGTTTGAGTCACATATTTTATTTTTGATGACACAATTGTTAAACAGTTCTACAATATTTATATGCAAACAGACGTCTTTTTTTTTTTGTCTCAAAAATTTAAAAAAAAAACTTAACAGACCGAGGGATGGACCGCGAGCCAGTCCAAATTATCACGTGATATCGTTTCATTAGTCGGCTAAAAAAAAAATCAAACGTCAACTACCCAGATAACGTCAGAATTTTTTGGTCCGACCAATGAGAGAGAAATATCACGTAGTTTTCGGACTAGTCTGCGGTCCCTCCTGCAATCTGTGTAGACCGATTCAAAATTTTTATACAAAATTTTATCTAAATTGTGCAGATGCGAATTAAAACGCCGAATTATAGAACTTTTTTTGTAATTCTCAAAAAAATAGAATTAAAAAAAAATATCCAAACATTAAACATTCTTTTAGGCATTATGCATTGGGGCTTTTAAATAAGTTGGGAGAGAGAACAATCGATAATTAAAAAATAAAATTTGAAACCCCCACCTCCTAAATTTTATTACTTTATTAGCTAAACCATAAGTCCGTATAAAATATGTACATGCAGTATATATAATAAATTTTGTATTTTTTTTCACACATATATTTATTTTTTGACAGAAAATGTCGATCTGTTGGGTGATTATTAGGAGAAAAATGTCCCATCTGTTGGGAACTTTTTGGACATTAATATTTTACATTTGTTGATATCCAATCGTTAGATAATTAAACACAAAAATTTGGAGATTAGTGTTTATATTTCTGATATCCAACCTTTAAATAATTAAACAAAAAATAAAAGGGCTATGTTATGACTACAACCAAATGCCTACAACCCTCTTACAACCGTCACATGGCCACCATGTGACGTCCATGTGACGGTTGTCCATTGCAGGAAGGTAAAGAAGTGGAATCCGGTGGTTGTTCGGGTGGCCGCCACATGATAGAACTGTCACGTGGCAGCCATTCATTGGAGGGAGAGGTGGGGCCGGATGTGACCCACATAGCAGGGAGAAGAGAGGGTTGTAAGAAGGTTGTAAGTATTTGATAGTAATATTAGCAGTATTTAAAATAAAAACAAAAACAAAATTTCAAAGAAACGCGAAACCAATTATAGGGTATTTTTTGTTGATCTTATTTTTATTTGTTAAGCCTTTGTTTTGGAAAACATCCAATGATAGAGTATTTCGGGTCTCAATTTATAAATTTTGCAAACTATGTATTTTTAGTCTAATTTCTCCTAAATTCAATTATTTCTATGAAAATTTTCGTTCTTTTCTTTGATTGAATCAATATGTTCAAACTTTGCCCTTTCAAATCAAGACCGGCATAAAACAACAACAATGTGTCACGCATCATATTTTGTGGTTCCATCAAAATTCGAAAAACTTTTAAAATTTTGCACATGGAGGAATACACTTTCCATTCTAGAGACTTCTTTTTTAGTTATTTGGCATTAATAATAATGTATGAAATATTCTTAGGATATAGAATGATTCCTAGCATATTTTCGAGAATAATACCTGGATTATTTTTATTCCAGAAGGTTCATGTAAGCCCTTGAGGCAATATAAATAGGGGGGAGACTCATTTGCTCATAACCACTGAAAACTTGTAAGCTTTTCTAATATTAATAAAGAAGCCTTCAAGTTTCTATCTTGCTCCACTATTCTCTATTTTTCTTATTGATCTAGCTAAGTTCGGTCGAAAAGGCTTGCAAGGGTCTTCGAGAAGGAAGCTTGTTCGCCGTACGGGTCGTAGTGAAGGAAAAATTATTAAGACCATGACAAGTGGTATCAGAGCGAAGGTCGATCGTAGCCATATCGACATCTGCGACTGTCAACAACCAGTTTCCCGCATCGCCCAAGAGGAACACCAGAAAGGGCAGAAGCAAGGAGCCGATGTTGGAGCAGGCCCTTGGTGATCTGATGTCCCGCCTAGAACTCTTGGAGCAGGGTGTGATGGGCGTAGAGGCGCAAGTGGAGAAAAATCAAACGGCTTACGAAGAGTTCTCTCATGAGTTAGAGAGCGATGTCGCCAACTCCATGACGTTGTTTCGAGAGCAACTTCGCTAGATGCATGCTGGGTTCGAGGAGGAACGTCAGGCTATGAAAGTGAAGATTGCTGAAATACGCAAAGAACTCAAGACTAAATCCATTGTTCTTGAGAAAGCTATCGCCAATGGTGGGTCTTCGAGTAGGGATGCGACACCTAAGGTGAAGTACCCAGAGCCAAAATCCTTCAATGGCGCTCAAGATGCAAAGGAAGTGGAAAACTTCCTATGGAACATCGAGCGGTACCTTAAGGCAATTCGCATCGAGGACGAAGCTGATAAGGGAAATACAACATCAACTTATTTCACTGATGATGCTATGCTTTGGTGGCGTCGTAGGTGCATTAAAAACGAGAAGGGTTTGTGCTCAATCGAGACTTGGGAGGATCTCAAGAAGGAGGTCATGTCTCAATTCTACCCAAAAAATATTAAGTTCGTGGCAAGGAGGAGCTTGCGTCAACTCAAGCACACATGGTCGATCAAGGAGTTTGTTACAAAGTTCACTCGTCTCATGCTTGCCATATCCAACATGGTCGAAGACGACCGCCTATTCTTCTTCCTTGACGGTTTACAACCGTGGGAGGCGCAAGAGTTATAGAGGCAACGTGTCCAAGACCTGAACATGGTGGCTGGGAAACTAATGGAGTATCGGCTGAATGATACGTCCAAGCCTAAGACAAAGACCACCACCAAGGACAATGGTGGGGCAAAGAAGAAAGGCAACAAAAAGAAGGTCATGTCGAAGGGCAAGCAACTTGTGAAGCCCCAGACGGAGCGCAAAAGAGAATGCTTCATGTGCGGAGGAAATCACTTCTTCCGCGACTGCAAGAACAAAGGCAAGCGGGTGAACGCGGTCCAAGGCAAGGAGGCTGAGGATGAAGGACCAATGATGGGGGCTCAGATGGAAGCCATACGCTTGCTCAATGCCTTGAAGATCAAGTCTGTCTTGACCAAAGCCCCGAATCGAGAACTTATGTACGTAGACGTGAAGATCAACGACCAGAGTACGAGGGCGATGGTTGACACTAGAGCAACATACAACTTTGTCTCGGACGCAGAGGTCCAGCGCTTGGGGCTGGTGCTAGAGAAGGACTCAAGCAAGATGAAGGCGGTCAACTCAGCAGCTTGTCCTGTGCAGGGGGTGGCCAAGGGTGTGAAGATAGAGGTGGAAGACTGAATGGGAGTCACCAGTCTCATGGCCGCACCTTTCGACGACTTCAAGATGATCCTAGGGATGGACTTCTTGACTTCGGCAAAAGCAGTTCCAATGCCACACTTGGGAGTCGTCGGGATCATGGAGGAGAGCTCGCCGTGCATGGTGAAGGTTGCACAAGACGAGTCCGCGAGGGAAAAATCTCTCCCCATCATCCAACTCGAGAAGGGTGTGAAGCATGGAGAGACGACATATCTAGCGGTGCTCAATACTGAGGAGGCACCCTTGCATGGGGATCTTTCGCCTGAGATCAGCAACGTCCTCATGGAGTTTGGGGATGTCATGCCGCAAGAGCTTTCGAAGAGGCTACCTCCGCGGAGGGAGGTGGACCACGCCATCGAGTTAGAGTCGGTCACAAAATTGCCCGCGATGGTCCCATATCGCATGGCCCCGCAAGAACTCGAGGAGTTGAAGAAGCAACAGAAGGAGCTGCTCGATGCTGGATTCATTAGGCCGTCTAAGGCCCCATTCGGCGCACCAGTGCTATTTTAGAAGAAGAATAATGGAAGCCTTTGTTTGTGCATTGACTATCGTGTACTTAACAAGGTGGCCGTCAAAAACAAATACCATATCTCGTTGGTGGAAGACTTGTTCGATCAGTTGGGAGGTGCGAGATACTTCTCCAAGATGGATCTGCGCTCAGGATATTATCAGGTACGGATAACCGAAGGAGATGAGGCCAAGACTGCATGCGTCACGAGGTATGGAGCTTATAAATTTTTAGTTATGCCTTTTGGTCTAACAAATGCTCCTGCGACGTTCTGCACTTTGATGAGGAAGCTCTTCCTCCCCTTTCTCGACCGGTTCGTTGTGGTATATCTCGACGATATTGTCGTGTACTCAAACACGATGGAGGAGGACACCGAACACTTAAAAGCGGTTTTCCAGGTGCTAAGGGAGAACCAACTCTTCGTCAAGCGGGTGAAATATTCCTTTGCCCAAGAAGATGTGCCTTTCTTGGGACATTGGATCGGACGTGGCAAGATATGGATGGACGAGACGAAGGTCCAGGACATACAGGAGTGGGAGGCTCCCACCAGACCGACGAAGCTAGGATCATTCTTAGGCCTGGCGAACTACTATCGGCGGTTCATCCGAGGATACTCCACCATAGTCGTACTACTCATAGACCTGTTGTGGAAGGATCGTGCATGGAGCTGGACGTCCAAATACAAGGAGATATTTGATGCACTAAAGAGGGCAGTGATGGAGGAACCGGTCTTATCATTGTCGGACTACTATAAGCCGTTCGAGGTGCATACTGATGCATATGACTTCACCATTGGATGGTATTGGCGCAAGAAGGGTACCCCTTTCCATTCGAGAGATGCAAGTTGAATGACACAGAGTGGCGCTATACTATGGAAGAAAAGGAGATGACCGCAGTGGTACATTGCTTGCAGACGTGGCGTCACTATCTCCTTGGCACACTGCCAGAATAACACATATTAGTGACGCCTAAAAACGTCGCTAATAGGTAAACTTATGTCGCTAAAATAATTTTGCGACGTTTTTACGGTATCGCATATTTCTTGGTCGCTAACAACAAAAATGTCGCTAATCGTCGCTGTAGCGACGTATATTTACGATGACACGATGTCGCAGAATATGCGAAGAACTAATGGACAGACCAGACCGCATAAGACTACTGGAATAGAAAGAGGTCGGTAACGTCTGTGAATTAACATAAACGGAAAGAGAAGGATTCGAACCCTCGGTAAACAAAAGCCTACATAGCAGTTCTAGTGCTACGCCTTGAACCACTCCTTTTTTGGCATAGTAGGCCTTCCAATGGGAGGCCCGTACGATGGACTATTAGATCAGTGGTAGAGCGCGCCCCTGATAATTGTGTCACGCCCCAGTCCCAAAACACGTGAGACCAGACACGTGGCAATGGCCAACTGGTACGACTCCTTAGGACTTTCCAATTTTAATGGACCCGACGAAGTACACTTACGTTGTCCATGGTCAAGTGATCCAAGTAATAATCTATTTCTAACATACACCAACTAAATATAAATCTCAATCCATGGTAAATAATCTCAAGAAAGAACGATACGCATCATCAGTCTGCAGCCCAATAATACATCCGTTCGAATAGACCAAAAGAATAACACAGGTCTATAAACACTAGGCTATAAAAGCAGAATAAAAATGGAAACTAGTACATGACTGTAATAGCTGGAAATGTAAAGATACCTGCAATGATTGTCCACACTCCAATATATCAATCATCCTGTAAACTGCACAAATAACCTGGAAGGGAACCAGGTTCTCAGAGGGACATAACAAGATACAAAAATACATGCCATAAAGTAAATACTGTGAAAACTCATGGGTGAACTAACCAGCTAAGTGAAATACAATTTGAGGACAACTTAGTGCGTAGGGAAAGTGTAGGCTAGACATATGCTGACGTAATTCACCAATCGTCGTGACTGGCTAGTATATGCCACATATGCCCCCAGAACATGGGCACTCTACAATATAATAACGTCCAGCTCCGAGGAGCATGGTATCTGTAATAGTATAACGTCCAACGTTCTTTAGAGTGTGGTATCTACAAAACCACAAGTAATGTCCAACACTCTAAAGAACGCGGTATCTGCAATATAATATATACGTCCGTATCGCTCCGAAGAGCACGATATCTGTATAAAGGAGGTGGGTGTCTCATATACCTACTAGTCGTCCTCCCCGCCCAATGCCAATGTATATGCCACGAATATGACATGGACATCTCGTACTATAATGCAAGTCACTAAAGAAACATGCGACTAAGCTAAATACCGACACACGTGCTGCTCATACCGATGGCCAGTCAAGCATGAAGCACGCGTCCCTACATGACCTCACTCTGTGATGTGCAATAATACGTGTCAAGGCCTGGGAAGTCATGTTGATAACTCCACAACTTTAGGTGGGTCCACTAGACACTAAGTCAGACATAAGTCCTAACGTCAACGTCTTCGTTGACTGCACCCGAGTCTTTCTCGGACGCGCACAGTCAAATTTTAAAACAATAAAATATGCAACTAAATAATATCTGATTTTAAACAGTACAACAAGGCAAGGTATACTTGCCTACGTCCTCGAGCTGTGAGTGCCAATAACCTGCTCCTGAAGTCTCGTCTGTACGGTCCAGCGATCCTATATATATAATATAATAATACCATCATCAGTCACTACAATAGTACGATCATGACACACTACATTACAGTAACGAACTGACGCAGGATCAGACTGTCCATCTAGCTGGATTACGTGTGCACGTAGCTAGAAGTATACGTGTCGATCCTTATAAAAAGGTAATTTTATATACATAATTAATATTTAAATATGTATGCATGTATATAGATATATATAGTAACGACATATACATATAGTAATTACATATACATATAGTATATATATATATAATATATAGACATATATACATAATATACATATATATACTAAATATATGAATATAATACTTATATACTCATATACATATATATAATATTTATGTACTTATATATATACTTTAATACTTTATATATACATATATATAGTATGCATATACTTACATACTTAGTATATATATATATATATATATATATATATATATATATATATATATATATATATATATATATATATAATATAGTATTTACATAATATACATATATATATATATATATATATATATATATATATATATATATATATATACATAATATACATATACATATATAATATACATTTACTTATATACGTATATATATATATATATATATATATATATATATATATATATATATATATATATATATATATATATATATATAATATACATATACATAATAATATCTATATATAATACATATATTATATATATATACATAATACATATAATATACATATACATAATACATATATTTATATACATATACATATATACGTATACGTATAATTATAGGGGAGGGTGTACCTGTGTCGTGTCCAGGGTGTGTGTCCGCCGTACGAGTCATTGCCGGCGAGGGGGGTAGGGCGGAGCTCCGGCGGGGTCGTGCACAGCAGCAGCAGCAGCAACAGTAGTTGCAGCTGCTGCAGCGGCTGTAGCGGTGGCTGAGGCGGTGGCCGAGGGTGGTCGTCGGTGGTGGCCGAGGGTGGCTGAGGCGGCGGGGGTGAGCGAAGGGGAGTCGGGGGTGATGGTGGAATGTGGTGAAGGTGCTATTGGTGGTGGTGGTGCTGGTGGTGTTGTTGTTGGTGACGGTGGGCGGAGGCGGCCAGGGGATGGTGGAGGTGGCAAGGTCGGTGGGGGAGAGGGCGAGGGCGGTGGTCCAGGTGGTGGTGGCGGTCTGTGGTGGTGGTGGCTACGGTGGGGGAGTCGGGGTGAGAGAGGGTGGTGGTACGGGTGATATTGGTGATGGTGGTGTGGGTGGTGTTGTTGTTGGTGGTGCTGGCTGTGGCGGCAGGGGGTGGTGGAGGTGATGTCGGAGTAGGAGGAGGAAGGTGGGGGTGGCTGAGGTGAAGTTGGAGGAGGAAGGAGGGGTCGGGTGATGTATTAATAGGGGTGGGAGAAGATTAGGGTTAGGTGTGAACACATAAAGGGATTGTAGGCTACATTAATGCATGTACATGCATTGAATGTAGTCATGAACAAATGGAGGATGGAAAATTCTCCATGTGTTTCCTCCAATGGGAGGTGGACACCTCACCCTCCTATTTGCACAAAAGTTCTTGGCAATTTATAAATTGCACAAAAGTCCTTGACAATTGGAAAATTACACAAATAAGGAAATTTTTGGCATTGGATGAGAAAAACATCTTATTTTTGGTGTGATGTAATGCACTAAAATAGTGTGTGGTGTTTAGTTTGAGTCTTGAAGGTGTGAGTGTGGGTTTGCGTAGGAGTTGGGTCTAGTTTTGGGTGAGGCTGTGTCAATGCATTAATTTAATTAAAATTAATGCGCAAGGTGTTCTTTAATTAATTGGAAAGGTATAGGGCTAAAATTGGGTGGGACACAAGCGTCATGGACGTAATATACTTAAAATAGAATAATATCATAATTTGGGTTGGACAAAACGGGTTGATGTTGGTGTCTCCAATTTCGATTGGAACGTACAAAGAATGCAAAGTTGGAATTAATTGAATTTAAGCACGGACGCTTGTAACGATTTTTGTGTGACTAAAATAAAGCACAAGATAGAGTATTTGTGAATTATACAAGGGTCAGAATAGTAGGCTGACATGTCTAGGAAAAGTGTATGGAATTTGTTTGAGGGTAATAGTCAGTGTAGTGCTTATATCGAGGCAATGGTAAGGTGCACTAAGTAATATAATTATTGCACAACAAATATAAAATACTGTAATTAAATTCTAATTGGCTCTAAATTAACCCTAATCTCTCTATCTAAGCTAAGTGAACCTAAATTTGGTCTGGGGGGTTTACAAATTACGTTGTTGTGCCTGGGCTGTGAGGGCTCTCAGCCACATGGATAGTTCAATGTGCTCATTAGCGCCTGACCCGGAGATGTGGATCATCCAAGGCACATTAGCATGGCGTACTCCTCCTGTTCGAATCGGAGTTTGAAATCAAACTTCTCCTCAGGAGGATAGATGGGGCGATTCAGGTGAGATCCAATGTAGATCTAACTTTCGGGGCATTGGATTCTCACCAATGTTTGCGTTACTCAAGCCGACATTCTCGCTTCCATTTCGTCCATACCTGCTTGCGCAGGTGCTTCCCTCTAAGGCGGAACGCTCCCCTACCGATGCATTTTTACATCCCACAGATGATTAGCAACGTGTCGTTGTTAAATGGCGACGTAATATTTGGTCGTAAAATGTTGCTACATTAGCGACATTATGAGCGACGTTTTGCTACAACAATGCTGACATGGCAAGTTTTGTCATGCCAACATGTTAGCGACGTTTAGCGATATACTAGAGACATCATTGGTATCAGGTAGCGACGTTCCGATACCATTTAGCGACATAAATGTACGACGCAGAACGTCGCAATACGTCGCTAAATTGAATTGTTTAAAAATAGAATGTAGTCTGTAAAATATTTTCCAACAAAATTTACCTGCAGTTATAAAATTACAGTATATAAATAGACCCGGAGCAACCCTCCGTTGAATTCACTAGGTTCGCCGACCCCTTCAGTGGAACACTCATTACCGATAAATTTTAGTGTATAGTTAATATGAATAATAAACTAAACTCACATAGAAAGAAATCTAAAAAGTTATATTACACTTAATATGTCCCAAGAAGTAGATAAATGAATTTAAAATAAGTGTCACATACGTCTTAGAATATAATAAAAAGTGTGAAATAAATATATCAAAGACCCAAGAATGGGACAATACACACAAACATACTAAAACATGTCCAGACAAGGACTAATACTGATCCGGAGGAGCACCGTCGTGTATCTGAGATAGAAGGAACTCATACTGCTCCTGTGAAAGCGTCACCGATGCCGATGGAGGAGGCAGTGATGGAGGCGGTGTCGATGCCGGCGGACCTGAAGGACGTATCTTCTCCAATGCTAGCAGTCGAGCATTGTATTAATCCATGGCAGATGCCACCCTCGAAGTGTTCTCCACCACCGACCGACTCAACAAATCCTGTGCTGCATTGAACCTCGCAAATTAGAGTCGCTGATGGCCGTATGCGACCCCTTCATCTCCGTCTGTCTGTGCTCCGTAGATGCGACCAGAGTTGCCAAGCTGCGCTCTGTCGTCTGGCCCATAGTCCTGAGCTCCATAAGGCTGTGCTCTGTCATATGGCTCAGAGTCCTGAGCTCTATAAGGCTATGCTCGTACGAATCAAAATGTGCGATGATCGTCGCACCGTCCGTCTACGGTGCAGACTATGGCCGCTCCATAATCCTCCATAGCAACTCGTCATGTAGGTCAGCAATCTGATGATCAACGTTCTCATAGGCTCGTGCCAACGCCTGCGAAGGTAAAGAGGAATGAAGCCTGACAGAGGGGGCCCTGGATGACTATATTACAACATAGGCACCGTAGGATCCTGCACCGTAGTATATACCCCTCTGAATACCACCAACAGCGATCATCTAGAGCTCGTCCGTCGACGGAGTTGTAGATGGATGCGTGGAAGTACCAGCCCCTCCCTTTGCAAGTGCACTAGCAGTCGCCTGTTCACGTAGTTTAAGATACTCGTCCTAGAAAAGTGGTTGCTAACGTCTAAGTTACTTATTACTAACTATATAGATATCTATTTGCATATTTTCTAAGTTATATTAAAACTAACACATGGTAGTAAAACGTACATAGGTCTGCGTGGCCTTCTCATCGATAAGATTTTTGTCCTTCTGATGGGTGGCCAGGAAGACTGTCACCATGTTGGCGTCCTCACCCATTTGTACCTGTTAAAAATTATATTGTTTGTTATTAAAATTAAACATCTTATCCTACTTACATTAAAATAATATATATTCTATAGAATACATACCAGACGATAAAAATATTCCGTCATAGGAATCGAGCCACCACACCACTTTTCTGCCTTCGATCTAGCCTCATTTGCCTTCTTCGACCGTTCCTTGTACTTGGGTTCGTCGAATCTCGCTTTCATCGCAGTCCACTGCTAAGGCGTGAATCAACCGTGGATCAGTTCTCCGTCGCGATCACGGACCTTCTGGTCGTTGATCACATTACAGATCAGCTTGGCGACAATGCCACGACACCAAGTGGACTGGACATCCGGGTCAGAAGAGGACATTGGCATTATTGGAGGCCTCCTACTATTGGCCTTACATGCGCGAGAACGTGGAGAACTACGTGCGCACTTGTCTTGCGTGCCAGCAAGACAAGTTGGACCATCAGCGACCCGGGGGCCGGCTTGAGCCTCTTCCTATGTCGAGTCAGCCATGGGAGAGCATCTCAATGGACTTCATCTCTGCCTTGCCTAAGGAGGGGACACTTGGGTCTATCCTTGTAGTGGTAGACCGATTCTCCAAGTACGGGACCTTCATAGTTGTACCAACAGACATCACTGCAGAGGAGGCCGCGCGCTTGTTCATTTTCCATGTGTTAAAGTTTTGGGGCATCCCAGAAAGTATTATCAACGATCGAGACACCCGCTTCACGAAAAAGTTTTGGACGGAGGTATTCAAGATCCTTGGGTCGGACCTACACTTCTCGACCATTTTTCACCAGCAGACGGACGGACAAACGGAGCAGGTCAATTCCCTACTCGAGGAGTACTTGTGGCACTTTGTGAGTGCCAACCAGCGGGATTGGGTTCATCACTTGGACATCACCCAGTTATGCTAGAATCTCCAAAGGAGCGAGTCGTCACACAGTAGCCCGTTCGAGTTGGTAATGGATCGGCAACCGCTCGTCCCGCACACGTTGAGTACGGGGACGTCGAGAAAAATCTTTGCTGCTCACCAGTTTGTCTCGGATTTCAGGAAGAAGGCGGATATTGCCAAGGCATTTCTGGAGAAAGGTGCACACAGGATGAAAAAATGGGCTGATGCCAAGCGAAGGCCTGTTAAGTACAAGAAAGGGAACTTGGTGATGGTCAAGCTTCAACCGCAGCAGTTCAAGGTGTTCTGCAAGGTGCACATGACTGATTCGCAAGTATGAAGGCCCCTTCCCCATCCTTAAGAAGGTAGGCAAAGTTGCCTACAAGCTCGAGCTCCCCGTCAAGCTGAAAATTTACCCCGTCTTTCATGCAAGCTGCCTCAATCCTTATCATGCAAACTTGGAGGACCCTCAGCGAGGAGTTTCGAAGCGACCCACGGCGACCATAACTACCTCGTTCGACAAAGAAGTGGACTTCGTGCTTGACTCAAGGACCACTCGCCGACGAGGTATTTTCCCATATGTGGAGTATCTCATCAAGTGGAAAGGAATGTCGCATGGCGAATCCAGCTGGGAACGCGCTGACATGTTGCATCAGTTCGAGGACTATATCCAAGCGTTCCTCAGCGGATGTGTGTGAAGGGGATGTCAACACATTATGTGAGGTAAAATGTCATGCACCATATTTTGTAGCCCCACCAAGATCCGAAAATCTTCCATAATTCTGCACATGGAGGAATACAATTATGTACATGGAGGAATACAATTTTCATTCTAGAGGCTTCATTTTTAGTTATTTGGCATTAATAATAATGTATGGAATATACTTAGGATATAAAATAATTTTTAGCATATTTTCGAGAATAATACATGAAATATTCTCATTTCAGAAGGTTCCTGTAAGCACTTGAGGCAATATAAATAGGAAGAAGACTAATTTGCTACTCACCACTGAAAACTTATAAGTTTTCTAATATCAATAAAGAAGTCTTCAAGTTTCTATCTTGTTCCACTGTTTTTTATTTTTCTTAGCGATCTAGCTAAGTTCGGTCGAAAAGACTTACACGGATCTTCGAGAAAAAAAATTGTGCGTCTTACGGATTGTAGTGAAAGAAAAATGACAAAGACATTGACAAATGGCTATGATTTTTGTGTGGTTTTAATTTAAGATGTTGATTATCTTTACTTCACTATCATCGTTTAACCATTGTTTCATTAAATCAATTTGTGGACCACTTCTCCAAGTTGACAATATTCATTCAAGCAAAGCTATGGTGTGCATAAGCTTTCCTCTCGAATTAGCTTTGAAATTTTGTTTTTTCTTCTTTCTTTTGAGGAAATGTAGTTTCCATACAAAAAATTGGTGTTTAAAAAAGCCAAAAAAAAGGTAAATTCTTAAGGTGAAAAAAAAAGTAAATTCTTAAGGTGAAAAAGTGAACCGTTGGGGGAATCATTTTCTTTCATATATTTTTTTTTCAAAAAATATTTTCTTTTTCTTTTTCTTTATGACATCTAAACATAAATTTTTTTTTCCAAGATCATGATTTCCGCAAACTAAACGAGATCTTATCTTCTACGCACCAGAACTGACTATTTATGAAACAAAAAATTGCATATACAACATCAAAGTTTGCTGAAATTGCATGAAGAAAATGAAGTTTCAAAAATTGTATAGAAAGCATTGAAACGTCCATTAAATGGACGTTTTTAATGTTTTGCCCATAAAGCCCATTTAATTGACATTTTCTATCATCCGATTATCTCATAAAATTCTCTCCTCTAACCCTCATTAATATTCTCTCATTAATTTTCTGTCTTTAATTGGATTGTTTTCAAAAAAAAGTTTTATTGGACACTTTCATGCGTGGAATCTAGAAAATTAATTTTTTGGGTCATAAACTAGGGAACATTAATGAGAGAAGTCTTTTCTTTTTTTTTTGTATTTTATGTGCCCTATCCTTCGTGCCTAGGCACCCACCGGAGGGGGGTGAAGGCTATGCGGCTAGTACGAGGGAACTTCTAAATTGTATTGTTTTCATTGAAAGCTTTATTGCACAGCTTTCATGTGTGAAATCCCGAAAATTAATTGTTTGGCTATAAGCGAGTTAACAAGGGTTAACCGGTCGTTATTAGGCAACAAACATTGAAAACATCCATTAAATGGATGTTTATGTCCCAAACAATAAAAACGTCAATTTAATGGACGATTTATTGCTTTCTATATAATCTTTAAAATTTTATTGCTTTTCACTTAATTTTAACAAATTTGAATATTGTATACGCAATTTTCTGTTTATGAAACTGGAGATTTAGATTGCAGTTGAAGCTTCATATAGTGATCAGAAAATTTACTGTAGCGAAATAAATTTATATTTAATTTATCTAACCGAAACAAGTTTGAAAAAATTAGAAAAAAAGTCAGGCTCCGCCAACACTGTTGGCGGAAAACAGCAAAAAAAAAAAAAAAAAAAACGCGGGCCCCACGGCCAATTTCCGTCAACGGAGTTGGCTGAAATTGGGGGGGGCCAATTTCAGCCAACTCAGTTGGCGGAAATTGGCCCATGGGGCCCACTTTTTTTTCTGTTTTGTTTGGTTTGGTTTTTTTACTTTCTTTGGTTTGGTTTTTTTTGTTGGTTTATTGTAATTAGTTATATTTCTGTTTTATTTATTTAGTTTAGTTTAATTTTGTAATTAGAGTTAAGTAAATTTATTTTAACGAAATAAAATTAAAATAAAATAAATTAATTTGAAAGAAATATTTAGAAATATTATTTTCGGAAATTTGTTTCCAAAGCATCAAAATTTGTATAAATTACATCTAAAACATAAAAGTTTAAAAAATTACGAAAAAAATATCAATATGAATTGGACGTTTATATTTAAAAATATTATATATATATCGTAAATTTTTTCGTCGTTAACAGACGCTAAAAAATAATAATATTAAAAATTTGCCGTAAGACTATTACGTCTGCCGTCGAGCAGACTTCGAACGGCCATAACTACTTGTTTATAAATCATTTTTTGTTAAATAATAAGTCGATTTGTATGTTTTCGACGAGTGTAATACAAATCATGTAGAAAAAAAATTTATCCGAAACAAGACGCATATGTTACAGGCAAAAATATAAATTTTAAAACTTTAAAGTATCATAACTTTTGACTGGGAGATCGAAACAAGCTCCAGTTTGAGCCAAAATGACCGTATGGAAAAGTACTTCGGGATAAACTGTTTCACCGTTTGACGGACTTCAAAAAATTTTAGAATCGTCAAAAAACGATGTTTCGACCTCCAAATTTTACTTTCGGTAATATTATTTTTGAATATTTAAAATTTACTGTAGTGAAATAAATTTATATTGGATGTGGGGGCCCACAGATTTAAAATGATGTTTCGATCTCCAAAAAAAATTTAGAAACATTTAAATTAATTATGTTATGTCTATTATGAAAAATAAAGTAATAAAACAAAATAAATAATCAAACCAAACCCTAAACCAACCAAAACAAACCAACCCAAACCATCCAAAAAATCCGTGGGCCCCACACCAAAATTCAGCCAACATAGTTGGCGGATTTTCGGGTGTGGGGCCCACGGTTTTTTGGGGTGGTTTGGGTTGGTTTGTTTTGGATTGTTTTGGTTGATTTTTTTTAGTTGGTTTTTTTGAGTTGGTTTTGTTTTATTATTTGGTTTAGTTTTTTTATTTTGTTTTTTTAGCCAACAGAGCCAACATTTTTTTATTTAGTTTTTTTATTTACTTTTGTTTTGGATTTTAATTTATTTAGTTTTGTTTTGAATTATGTTTTGCTTTGGTTTTTTTATTTATGGATTGAATATGCCAATTAATTTGGGTTTGCCAATTAATTTACAACCAACATTATCCATAATGAAATTAAGGCATTAGGAAATTAATTGGTAATACCTTTCAGCTAGAATAATGGTGGCCCGGACGAAATACCTTACATATGCCAAATCAGCTAGAATAATGGTCATCTCTCCGAATGGTATTTCTAAATATTTCTAAATATTTCTATTTAACATTATCCATAATCCAAAATGAGCATAAGATCGTCCTAAAATATTTACAACCCAAATAATATTTCTAAATATTTCTTTCCAATTAATTTATTTTAATTTTATTTCGTTAAAATAAATTTACTTAACTCTAATTACAAAATTAAACTAAACTAAATAAATAAAACAGAAATATAACTAATTACAATAAACCAACAAAAAAACCAAACCAAAGAAAGTAAAAAAGCCAAACCAAACAAAACCAAAAAAAAAAAAAAGTGCATGGGCCAATTTCCGCCAACTGAGTAGGCTGAAATTGGCCCCCCCCCCAATTTCAGACAACTCCGTTGGCGGAAATTGGCCGTGGGGTCCGCGTTTTTTTATTTTTTTATTTTTTTGCTGTTTTCCGCCAACAGTGTTGACGGAGACTGACTTTTTTTCTAATTTTTTCAAACTTGTTTCGGTTAGATAAATTAAATATAAATTTATTTTGCTACAGTAAATTTTCTATATAGTGATTCTTCAACATGTTCCTAAACAAGAAAAGTCCAGATGCAGTTTTTTTTATTTTTTCCCTTGCTCAAGTAAAAGAGCAAGTAATGAAGTTGAGATGTAGATGGCTAACCATTGCTTAATCAGCTAATATTGGTCATTGATTTTAAGTTTAATGTAGACAAGACGCAAGCTTAGCTCATTGGCCACGTATTGATTGATCTTTAGATATTATGGTCAAAGGAGCAATCTTTCACTACTTGCCAAGTTAGATGATAGAGTAGATGCAGAAGCAACGGGTTCTGTCCTTTTTGATGAATTGAACCCATTTCTTGGGTCGACGAGGGATTCGTATTATATCAATTATCGTGAGGATTTTTAGTAAGAATCATATAACTGCAGAAATTAATTAAACCAGTTAAAGATTAATAGTAAGAAATACCTTTTGCACTATAGGATGAAAGGAAGAAAAAGGCTGTTCAATGTTTGTGTTCATCATTAAGTTTTTATTAATCAAAGGTTTTACAACCTATCAATGCAGTAGATGTGAACAGATTTCGAGTTATAATTTTGCTATAACAGAGAGCCGAGTTAATTTATCATTTTATTATTTATATCTTAGAAATCGAGCACATGAGTTACTAGTATTTTTTTTAATATATTTTTGTATTTATTTTTTAAATATATATTTATATAACAAATTAATTTTAAAAAAATAATAAAATATTTTAAAATAAATTTATTTTTAAATATTTATTGTAGGTAAAAAATGTATAATTATTAGTGCCTAATAATTATATTATATTAGTGCTAGTAATTATATTATATTAGTGGTGAGATATATAATTTACATATTTGATCCTTATTACATTTAAGTATATTTTAATATATATAAAGTTATATTTAAAGTTAAAAAATAATATTTTTAGAACATAAAATTTTTACCATTAAATCTAAAACATAAATATATATATATATATATATATATATATATATATATATATATATAAAAGTCATACAAACGAACCTCATGAAAAAAACTATTTTTTGTAACATATATAATTAAAAACCTAGAATTATGTTTTATATAAAAAAAATTAGAAAATTTTAGACTCATATTTTATTTTATTTTCATTTGTTACACTTATATCTTACTTTTTATTATAAAAAATATTTATTTTGTCAAAAAAAACTGTCAAATAAAATTTAAATCTAATAAACAGAAAAAAATAATATATAATTCTAAAATTATAATAATAAGTGAGATGAAAGTCAAAAATTTAAAAAAAAATTCATTGCTTGTTGTATCGATATAAACATATCTAGAGCTTTCCTAATAATATTGGAAGCATCGTCGCAGAAATAAATGACTGGAAGCTTAATTGGGCATTACAAAGCATAAACCATGAAAACTTAGAAGAATATAACGAAGAAACTAGTACACATTTATTTTTAACACAATAAGCCTTGAGGCTGATAATTACATAATATAACTACAAGTACTGGTAATGGAACTTTTCCTTCAATAAACAAATCCCTCCCCGGCTCTGCCAAGAAAAAAAAATACCGGCGAGAACCAGAGTTCGGGAACCACTAGAAACCTAGGAAGAAAAAACCCTAACGGAAGAAGCCATGCTTGCAAATGCCAAAAACTCCATTTGCAGCAGCTTTCACCAACTAAAACGGAAGAAAGAAGACCAGTTGTACTAATAATATTACGACAATATCGCGTCCCAGTCTATCTCCCATGACGGATACTTCCTCAGGTGGAAGCTCTCCGCCTCGTCCCACGGCACCTCCGTGAAGTCCAGCCCCTCCATCTCCGACACCGGCGACGACATCAAGTTCGAGTTCGAATTCGAATTATTGTCAGTCTCATCATTGCCAGAACTCGAAGACGAAGTCGAAGGAGTCGACAAGGAAGAAGAAGAAGGAGAGGGAGGCGAGCTAGGCGCTGCCGCCGCACTCGACTCCTTCGCATTCCGCTTCCGCTTGGGCGCTGCTGCGGTCGCCTGCTGCTGCTGCTGCTGCAGGCCCTCGCATATGGCGTTGAGCTTCGCGTCCACCGAAGAGTGCAGCGCGGAGTGCGCCGCGCCCGACGACGTCTGCAGCTTGAGGTTGGGGAAGTTGAGCCTGGCGTAGTCCCCGCGGAGCTTGTACGCGGCCTTGTCGTAGGCGAGCGCGGCCTCATCCGCGGTGTCGAACGTGCCGAGCCAGAGGCGGGTGCGGTTCTTCGGGAGGCGGATCTCGGCGACCCACTTCCCCCAGTGCCGCTGCCGCACGCCCCGGTACAGCTTCGTCGGCTTCGGCTGCTGCAGTGCCGCCGCCGCAGGCTTCATCGGCTGCGACCGCAGACCCAGAGCCCGGTTCCTCGACTGCAAAGTTCTCGACACCATCACCTGTGAAACAAATCAACAATAGGACTCTGAACGTCTTTTGTATTGCAAAAAATGCTAGACTCTGATACCATAAAACAACTATAAATATATACGCAGAATAGAAGAATATAATATAAATCCTAACTGGTTATATCATAACAACCTGCTCCTGCTGCTGAAGCTGTCCCTGCTGTAAATTGATCTGCGCCTGGATCTGCTGGATCTGGACCGGGTTCAGCTGGGCCAGCCCGACCGGACCCAGCTGGTTCAGATCCGGAAAGTACTGGGGTGGTGGTGGTTGCAGGTAACAATAGGAGCCAAATGATAGAGGAGTCGAACAAGGAGAGGAAGTGGATCTATAGGAAGCACCGTTGATAAAAGGTTCAAGTGCTTCCATCAGCTCCTGGCTGCTGCTATGGTTATACATATCTATAGCTGTAGCCATGTTTCATACAATAAAAAAAAAAAAAATCCCAACCTGGTTCTTAAACAAAACTTAAAGAACAGGTGAATGGCGAAAATTAGAGGGGCCTCTAAGAAAATATGCTGCCTCTCTTGAAAATTAAAAAAAATATATTAATAAATAAAAATAACAAAAGAAGCTAGCCTGATGGGTGTAGAAAAAGAACCCTCTCGGCTGAAAAAAGAAAAAGATGGGAAGTTTTTCTAGAGGAATCTGGAGGAAGAGGACTTGGAAGGACTTTGGAGAGATTGGAGGGTTTATGGAAAAGAACGCTCAGCTCACCGGAAGTGGATGGGGAAGTGGGCGGTGGTGGAGGGAGGGAAGTGGTCACTCTGGGGAAGAAGAGGGTGGGGAATGGGGGGTTTATATAGCAATTGTGTTTCTCGTTTAGCGAGATTTAATCTCGTGATTATATTTTCTTTAGTCACACGCGAGAGGCTTCTCCTGCTGATGTCAGACCACTACCAATCAGTGTTCTGCGCCCATTGGTGGTGTGCCACGTGTCGGTCAAAGACTGACAGGTGGCCGGTCAGTTACCGGCTGTGTCGATGGTTGGATACGTGGTTGGTTTTGATTGGGTAGCTGATGGAGCCGTTTAGCCGGCTCTAGAGGCTCGGACAAATTTGATTTTACTTAATTATTTTTAAGTTTTTTTTTATAAAATTTTTACTTTATATTAATTAAATATACTGATAGAAGTTTAAATTTTTTTAAAATTTTAACGGAAAATTTCAGTAAGAGCATAAAAGTTTAATATATTTATAAAAAAAGCATAAAAATTTCTAAATTTACATCAAAAGCATTAAAATGTCCTTCGGAAGGGCGTTTTACGCTTTTCCGTTAGCTTCCGTTAACGGTTTTAATTAGAAATTAAAAAAAAAAAAAAAAATTATAAAACGCCCTTCCGAAGGGCGTTTTATATTTTTATTTTATTTTAATATTTTCTCTCCTCTCTCTCCTCTCTCCTCTCTCATCTCTCCTCTCTCTCCTCTCTCCTGTCCGTCCGCTCCCCTCTCTCTCCTCTCTCTCCTCTCCTCTCTCTCCTACTCAAAGTAATATATATATATATATATATATATATTTATTTATTTATTTATTTATTTATTTTCTCTTTCTCAGCAAAGTAAAATATATATTTATATCTATATTTATATATATAAATAAATAAATATATATATATATATATATATATATATATATATATATATATATTCTGATTTTTCCTTAAAGCAGGTATTGCAGCAATCCGTACCCGAAGGAGGAGCACTACCGGGTGTGCAACTGGTGCTTAAGAGAGGAAGGGGGCAGATCCTCGGCTCGTGAATCCGCCACCGGCAACAACATCTTCTCGACATCCGGTGGTGCTAACCGAGACGGCCTGGGAGGAGTCATGTTGCACCGGGGTTCCTTCTCGACGTCGGACATGAACAAGCCCATCAAGAAGCAAGCGGTGCCCAAGAGGTCAAAGTTTTTTTTTTCTATTTTTTTTAATTTTTTAATTTTTTCTAATTTATTATTAATTTATTTTTAAATTTTTTTAATTTTTAATTAATTTTTTAAATTTTTTAAATTTTTTATTAATTTTTTAAATTTTTATTGATTTTTTAATTTTTTATTAATTTTTTAATTTTTTTTCGGGAAAAAAAATATTAAAAAAATGTAAAACGCCCTTCACAATGGCGTTTTACATTTTTTAATTTTTTTTAATTTTTTTTAATTTTTTTTAATTTTTTTTAATTTTTTTTTAATTTTTTAATTTTTTATTAATTTTTAAATTTTTTTTAAGGAAAAAAATATTAAAAAAATGTAAAACGCCCTTCACAAGGGCGTTTTACATTTTTTTAAATTTTTTATATTTTTTTTAAAATTTTTTATTAATTTTTTATTAATTTTTTTTCGGAAAAAAAATATTAAAAAAATGTAAAACGCCCTTCACAAGGGCGTTTTATATTTTCTAATATTTTTTTAATATTTTTTATTATTTATTTTTTTCTCTCTTCTCTCTCACACACACTCTCTCTCTCTCTCTCTCTCTCACTCACACTCTCTTTTCGCCTGATGGCTGCCCATTGGAAGGAGAGCCGGAAGAAAAAAAAAAAAAAAAATAGGAAAACGTCCATTGGAAGGACGTTTTTTCTAAGAAAAACGCCCTTCCAATGGGCGTTTTCCTTTAAATAATAATTTTTTTTTCCAGATAGGCTCTCTCTCTCTCTCCCCTCTTCTCAGACTTCCCTCTCCTCTGTCCCTCTCCCTCTCCACTCAGCTCTCCTCTCTCCCTCTCCTCTCTCCCTCTCCGCTCCCCTCCCCTACCGCTCTTCTCTCTCCGCTCCCCTCTCCCTCTCCCTATCCGCTCTCTTTTAAATATATATTATTTGACTGGGAGAGAGGAGAGGAGAGGAGAGGAGAGTGTGTGAGAGAGAGAGAGAGAGGAGAGGAGAGGAGGGGAGGGGGAAAGAGAGGAGGAGAGAGAGGGGAGGAGAGAGAGGGGAGCGGGCGGACACAGGAGAGAGGAGAGAAGAGAGAGGAGAGAGGAGAGAGAAGAAAAAAAATTAATAAAAAATATAAAACGCCCTTTTGAAGGGCGTTTTCTATTATTTTATTTATAAAATTTTTTCTTTTCTCCTCCGTTAACGGAGTAAAAATTCATCGACGGAAAAGCGTAAAACGTCCTTCCGAAGGACGTTTTAATGCTTTTGTTGTAAATTTAGAAACTTTTATGCTTTTTTTATAAATATATTAATCTTTTATGCTCTCACTGAAATTTTCCAAAATTTTAATAGATATTGTCAACAGGGTTGGCAAAATTTTGGAGAACTTGAAATTCGAACAAGAATCCGACGTGTTACGCATTTGGGCGGAAGAATGAGAATTTTCGACATTGTCCACATTTTCGCCAACTAAGTTGACGAAAATATGGTTTTTTATTTGGTTTTTGGTTTTTGATTTTTGGTTTAGGGTTTGTTTGGTTTTTTACTTTCTTTATTTGTGTTGGTTTTTTTGTTCTTTTGTTTTTATTTTTGTTTTTGTAGGTTTATTTTCTAGGTATGTTAATAGTAACTCTGTCATAGAAACGTTTATATTGTAACGTTCATATTTTAACGTACAAATTTTTACAACGTTCATATTTTAACGTACAAATTTTTACAACGGCTAATTTTTTTTCATTTCTATAAATTCCTTCTGCTATGCATTACTTACTCAATCAACTTACTCTTTCAAACACAATCTACTTCTACTTTCAAACAGAAACTCAATCACTCTGTATTTAGAAGCTCATTCTCATGTGATGGATCAAAGTTTAACAATATTATGTTCGGTTGGAGGTGTGCTTAATGGGTTAGTTTATGAAGGAGGTTTAACTGAAATTTTTTTAATTGATCGAAATATTTTGTTTGATAGTTTACGTAATCAAATTGTTGAGCAATGTCCTATTGATTATGAATTTATATTGGTTCATGTTTATTTAACTAATTGTATAAAGTTAGTTAGTGCACAAGCATGAAAATTTATTCTAGAAGTTAATGCACAAGCAACGTACATTAATATTTATGTAACTTCACCACCACCTAAAATTAATATTGTAAATAGTATACGTGCTTCTAATCAAGTTAATACTACTCCTAGTTCTTCTCATCAAGTTATTTCATTTACTGAACAAGAACATATTGTAGATGATGGTAATAACGACGATGAAAACAGTGATGATTTAATTAAAAATTTAGATGATAAATTTGATGGCAATGTTGATAGTGTTAATATTTTAGGATTAATTATTGGAAGAAAATTTGATAATCGTTCTGAATTTAGATGTTTTATTAGTGATATAGCAATTGCACATAATTTTACTTGCCATTCTACTTTAAACAATGCTAGTGGGATTATATATAAATGTAACGATTCAAGTTGTAATTGGAGAGTATACGCTAAAGCAAGTGGTAAAGGTGAAAGTTTTGTCATAACAATGCTAGAAAACGTACATTCTTGTTTAGGGGGACTTATAACAGGTTTTCATCCATTAGCTACTACTGTATAGGTTAAAAATAAGATTATTGATAGAATTCGAGATAATCAGTCGTACAGTCCATCGCATGTTGTAAATGATATATTTAGAGAACACGAAATATATATTAAATATTGTAAAGCTTGGAAAGCTAGGGAACTTGCTCTATCCAAAATAAATGGTAGTTATATTGATGCATATAGTAGTCTTGAAGAGTATGGTTTTAGAATTATTGAGACAAATCCAGTTAGCCAATATTTTATACAGACTACAGAAGACAATAGATTTAAAAGAATTTTTATTTGTTTTAAGGCATGTATTGTTGGATTTTAAGGGGGTGTTTACCTGTGATTAGTACTGATGCTACTTTTCTTTCTTTTAGATATCAAGGTATTTTATATATAACTTGTGCTCATGATCCAAATTATCAATTATATCCAATTGCTTATGTTGTTGCTGAGAGTGAAATTACTGATTCTTGGACTTAGTTTTTAAACGGTTTGAGAACATCTTTTGAAAAATATTTTGATGCATGGAATACAATTTCTTTTATATCAAATAAACAAAAAGGATGTATAAGGGCTATGAATGATATATTTCTATAATATCCTCATTTTTTTTGTATTCAACATTTTAAACAAAATTTGAAAAAACTCTTCAGATTTCTACAGATTTTCACATTTACAACATAGTTTAGACTATCTTGCTAGATACTATAATGAAACAGATGCGAACTATTGTTTGGAAAAAATAAAATCTGAAAACATAGATGTTTACAATTGGGTCATTGGAGTAAATGATGAAACTTGTATTTTTTCACACTGGATAACAACGTATTCTTCTTATCCCAGATTAGGTATTCACACGTCGAATCTTGCTGAATGCTTCAATAATTGGGTAAAAAATTTACGTGATAAACCAATAACGACACTACTTGGCCAAAATTATAACACTTCAGGACAAGAACAAGCAAAAAGTTAAAAAATTTCAAACTGATTATTGTCCGAAGATGTTACAAACTATAGCTCTTAGCATAAAAGAAAAACACCGGCTGCAAACGTTGAATATAGTTAGATATTTGTTTGAAATATTAGATTGTAAGACAAATAGAACATATGTTGTAGACTTAGATAAAAAATCTTGTTCATGTTTAAAGTGGTATCATACTTTGCTTCCATGTGTACATATATGTTATGCGTGTAAGTCTAAAAATATTAGCATCGAGAGTTTTTATCCAGGTATTTTCTCTAAGCAAGCATTAAGAAGTGTATATGAGCTGCACTTGGAGCCAATTTCAGTCCCCTACAACCTCCAAAATACATTGGTTAGAGGACACATTGGAGTACCAGATGTACGACGCAAGACGTAATACCAAAGAAGAATCAGATCAAAGCGAATAATCAAGCTTCAGGAGATCTTCGATGTAGTAACTGCAATGGTTTAGGACACAATAAAAGGAGATGTACAAACCAACCAAGAAAATAAAGGCACTGCCGATAGTTTAGTTTTATTTTATGAGAATAATATATAATTTTATTGAAATAGAACAAAGTTACATTCAAATAAAGTTCGTACTGATATAACAATTTCATCGACCTCTCTTGGCTAATTTTCGATAGTTCGGACGATCAATCACTTTTAGATTGAGTCGGTCCCTCTTTTCTCGTGTATTCTCTGGGGTCGCATCATTACCACCTTCTTGACTGTCCTCCACTTGAGATGGCATCGGTGCTGATGGAGTTGTCAAGATATGCGAATAGGTGGTAACGCCAGAGGCGAATAGGCTATCCCACTGAGAATCTCCTTCAGGGGCCCATTGAGAATCTCCCCCGGGGGCCCACTGAGAAGTGCCCGCACCAGCCGTCACCTGAGAAGTGCCCCACTCAGGCCAATGAGAAGTGCCTGCACCAGCCCATTGAGAAGTGCCCACACCATCCCACTGAGTAGTGCTCGCACCGGCCATCGCCTGAGAAGTACCCCAGTCAGGCCAATGAGTAGTGCCCGCACCAGCCCAGTGAGAAGTTCCCACACCATCCCACTGAGAAGTGCTCGCACCGGCCATCGCCTGAGAAGGGACATCATCATCTTGCAGTGGCAAACTATCATCTTGATACCAAAATAAGGTATACTTCCTAGAGGGACGTGCTTGTCGTTGTGCAACAAGACCCTGTCACGACCCACACCCGGAAATTCGGGCACGAGTGCGTGGGTACGTCCAGCCTACGCCGCAGAGTCGGCGGTAGTACGCTGTCTAGGTCAAATCCACAGTTAACTAATCTAGCTCATTCACAAATAAAATAGGCAAGATAATAATAATGGGAAAAAGATGCTTAATATTTCAAAGGAAATAAATGTGACAACAGCTCAAATGTTTAATACAGAATCCAGAAATAGAATCGGGGACAAACCCGATTACTAAGATAAAGAGCAATAAATAAAATAGCTACTGCTAACTACTCTGCAGCAGTGGTCTCTTGGGTGGGATCTGGCTCCTCATAAGTGTCATTTGTTCCCTCATAGGGGCCATAATATGTAGGGGCAAGGTCCTCATCATCGCCTAAATCAACGGATCCAGTCAGGAAAGGAGCAAAGTACACAATGCACAACAAGATGAAACTAAATATTTATGACAATTAGATTGAGTATCATATTGAGAATATGTATAAAAGAAACAACAATATCTCAGAGTTAATGCTATAAACAGGAATATGAGAAAGCAGAAATAAATGAGACAGAAAATAAAACTACAACAGTCAGCAAGAACTATAACAAGACCAGAAGCTATCTGTGTGAACTTGTGTTTGTTTCAGAATACATAGTTGGCATGTAGGGGTTTATAAGGCTAATCCGGCCGTCATAAACGGCTATTAAACAGGAATAATCGAGATCCGGCTGAAGGTACAGTCGCGTACCAACAACTATTAAACACCACAGGGGGAAGGGTAAACTACATGCCTTCTAGTATTCTCCCACCCGACATGAAAAATAAGATATGAACTCCAGTATTCAAGACATAAATTCTAGTATTCTAACACTATGTGTAATCATCAAGGGTACTAGTAGAGCAGGGAATTAATTGTCACAATATAAAGATTTAAACTTGAAGTGCAGGTACTTGCCTGTTGTTTGGATCTAAATATAGTTTGTATCTCGGGGAAATTTTCTAGAAATGAGTCCAAAAGCTAAAATAAATATTACCATCATGCTCAGAAGATGTCAAATAGCTAGAAACGCCTGTCCTTGGGTCCAATTTGGAGACAAGGGCAAAAACGGCAGTTTCGGATCAAAACGGGGTCCGCCGGTGGGCCCGCTTTGCACCGAAAAATGTGTCCGGGTCAACGGTCTCCAAATTCACCAAACTTAGTGTCAACAGGTCAGGAACGATGATACGAACCCAATGGAACTTCCAGATTTGGATTCCGATGAGCCGATCACAAAATCGCCCGTCGAGCGGGGCTTGTGGGGCCCACGACACGCGATTTTGTCAACGTTCTCAGAATCGAACCAAACTTGACCCACAGGACCAGCGTATCGCTACGAGTCCGATGGCGCAAGTTTCGTCTCGATCCGACGAGTGTACAAGAAGTTAGGGCAAATTGTAGAAAAGTCGAATACGGGGCGATGTCCGCGGATACGCGTTGATTTCGGTGTGCACGCACACCCGAATCAGCTTTCGTGAAATTTCACACGTCCGTATCGACGGCGCGCACGTATCTGTGAAGACCGCACGCGACCAAGTCGTCCCGTTTGGCGGGGCGTACTCAGTTCCGGGGTGAAACAGGGTCTGATTTTTCCTGTTTTTGGATCGCGGTGTGCGATCACCACAGGACACGATGCCCCGAGCGGTTTGTCCGGGCACCGAGAGGGTCATACAGGCTTCGCAACGTAATTTACGGAATCGAAAACGGAGATACAGGGTGCAAGATACGAGTACCTGAACCGGACTCGAGAAACAGGGATTCCTCGTGTCCTGTGTCGTGTCCGACACGAAGGAGAGGAATTAGGGTTAGGGTTTCGGGTTCTAGGAGCTGCGGCGGGTGGCCGGCCGGAGGCGCGCCGGAGAGGGGCTGGGGTGGCTCGCCGGGGGCTGGGGAGTTGGCCGGTGGCGGCGGCTCGAGGCGGGCGGCGGCCGGAGCTGCTGGCTGCTGCTACTGCTAGCCTCCGCTGCTGCTGGACGCCGGAGGCGGCGGAGGAAGGAGGAGGAGAGGGGAACGGCGGGGCGAGGTCGTCGTCGGCGAGGAGGGTCTAGGCGAGGTGGCGGTGAGCGGAGAAGCGGAGGGGAATGGCCGGAGCCGAGGGGAGGGTCGGGTTTAAATAGGCTGAAGGGGGCCGGCCAAGGCGGGGGCGAGGGGATCGTGGCCGCGGAGGGCGGGGCGAGCCGGGTGGAGCGGCGGGCGGCGCGGCCGGCGGGAGCGGTGCGGGGAGCGGGTCAGGCGGAGTCGTGGGGGTGCTGGGGAGAACGGGTCGGCGGGCGGCTAGCGGGTTGGGTTGTCTGACCCGACCCGACCCGGAAAGAAAACGGGCTGGGTAGCTGGGCCGGCTGGGCTGTTGGGCCGGTCCACTGGGCCGGGCCGGCCCAAAACAAAAAAAAATAAAATAAAATAATAATAATAATAATAAAATTAATTAATTAATTAATTAATTACTTAAAATAGTTTTTAGGCATTTAAAAATAGGTCTGAGGCCCAAAAATTCTAAAAAAATTACCCTAAGTCCAGTTTTTCATTTTACACCCAAAAATGTTATTTTCATGATATTTTTAATATTGTTTATTAACAAAAAATCATTTAATAATTAAAACCTTGATTTTAATTACAAAAAATTTCCAGAAAATTCCAGAAAATTGGGAAAATCCAAGTTTTAATAATTTTGAAAAATTCAGGGGGTTTACAATCTACCCAACTTATAAAAATTTTGTCCTCGAAATTTAAAAAAATAACAATGGCACGAAAGGAAGGGCCGAGAGTTAAAATATACCTCAGGGTTCAAAAAGATAAGGGTAGCGCTCTCTAATCTCGTCTTCTCGCTCCCAGGTGGATTCGCCGGGAGAGTGGTGCTTCCAAGCTACACGAACGAGGAAAATAACCTGGTTCCTTAGAACTTTCTGCGTTCGATCCAGTATCTCCACGGGTTGCTCTTGGTAAGTCAAACTTGGGCCTACTTCGAGCTCTGAGTGATCCAAAATGTGGTTGGGATCTGACACGTACTTTCTCAGCTGCGACACGTGGAAGACGTTATGGACTCCATTGTCACGATCCGCACCCGGAAAATCGGGCATGAGTCGTGGGTACGTCCAGCCTACGCCGCAGCATCGGCGGTAGAACGCTGTCTAGGTCAACTATCTAGATAATAATCTCACAAAAATCGGCCATGACCTCTCCAAAAGGAGGGCAACCACACAATCAATATATAAACCTGTCAAGATCTCAACTCCAAACGGAGGAGCAATATCAAATGATAATCACAATATACTCAATCACGAATCTAAGCACGATAAGATAACACAGAGAGTCTAACAACTAAAAAGTCTAACCATCCCCAACTACTACAACAACCACAACATCAAATAATAATACAACAATATCCAAAATAATATACAAACAAGGTCTCAATCTAAAACCGGAGACAAATCCGGTGCTAAAAGCTAATAAAAACAACAACAAAGTCTCAGTGATCCCGGCTACCAACCCGGAAATTACCTCTAAACTAGAGGGTCCCTGTCTGCACCATCGACAGGCTCAGGTCCATAAAACGTCGGACACCAATCCTCCGGATACTCTAAAAAATATGTCCAGTCAGGACTGGAGCAAGTACATCTCTAACAGCAGTTCCATTTAAATGATAAAAACTATAAAACAGTTATAGCAAGTAGCAAGAAGAGTGAAGCAAGTATGAAACAAGGAAATATGTATAACTGGTGCATAAAGGTAAAGATGCATGGATATTAGAGCAAGATAGTAATAACTACAAGATACAAGAAATCTACACTAAGAGTAAGTCTGTGCACATGAACGTGTAGTGAGTCTAGCATGAAAAACATGTAGTGAGTCAAGTCCAGAAACATGTAAGTGAGACAAGTCAAGAAATGCATGAGAGTCCAGACTATAAAGAATGAACTCGGTGTCTTTGAAATACTTGTTTCGACATGTAAACGGCTAGGGGTAAGTACGGCTCATCGCGCACTGGGTGCGCGGCTGCTATCATTCCAGATTAGACCAGAGGGAGTGATTTCTGATGATGCCAGATAGGAATATTTACATGTCTACTCGAGTATTTCCCTGCCCCGACTAATACAAGTGGATCCAAGACCCGACACGCAAATCAAGATGAGTCCAGCCTGAACATGAATGATGCCTGTAGTGATGCCTGTAGGTGATGCCTGTAGTGATTCCAGAATAGAGGCCAGAAATATGAAATGTACGTGTCGCAAGTAAATGAATCCAGAAATATCAATCAGTGTCCCGTGTTGTGCCAGAATAATCAGATGATACTATACTAGAAGCTGAATCATAATAATCATCAAATAATGAAAACTATCAGAGAATGTACTCGCCTGACGTTCTGAGCAACTGGCGATCCGAACTGGTGTCGTAAGGACCTAATACGAAAAGTAAGGTTAAATATGGTTCTAATGAGTTAAACAGATATAAAATAACTAAAAATAGGCTTCTAGGGTCGTTCTAGGTCAAACGGGTCAAACTGGTGAAATCTGGGTCAAAAGTCAACTCTGGGTCCAAAAAGTCAACTCTAGGTCAAAACTAGGTCAAAAGTTGACTTTGGCGGTCAACCGAGTCAACTACGGTCAAGTCTGGGTCAAACTAGGGTGCTCCTGAAATTCTAGGTCAAACCGAGGTCATTAGGCTAGAAAACTCACAAACTCGCCTCCTTGAGATACCGGGATACCCTCGGTATCCGATACCTCAACCTAGGCTACGCACCCCGCCTATACCCTCTAAAACCTATGCTAGCACGCGTAAATATATACACATAAGCATATAAAAATCACTCAAATACTATTCCTAGGCTATTGCTCAAAAACCCCGCTTGAAACTCAATACCTTGGTGAGATACCTTGATATCTCAAGGTATTGGGATACTCTCCAATACCCCTCTAACTACCCCTCCAGTTAGCTATCTAGGCTAATAGATATATACCTAGTTATTAATTTAGGCTAGAAAATATATAACTATCATATATTTATACATATCTAAGTATCTATATATATATATACATAGCACATACACCCATACACTTAAAACCCATATACCTTACCTTACCTTAACTTACCTTACCTTACCTTCCTCATAAATATATATGTATCCCTATATCTAGATATCTAAACTATCTACCTAGCTATATGTATATATCTATACATATAGATCTATATTTCTAGCTACCCCTCTACCTATCCATCTACCTATCTAGTTATATAACTATATATCTATCTATCTTCTATCTAATATATCTATCTCATATATCTATCTATCTAGCTATGTATATATCTATATATATAACTATCTATTATCTAGTATCTACCTATCTAATATACCTATCTATTTATATCTAGATATCCACTACCTATCTATCTATCTAACTATCCATCTATTATCTATCTAACTAATTAGCTATCTAGTTATCTATATATCTATAATTCTAGCTATCTATCTAATCTCTCTTGATAAACCCTCACCCAGCTGGTAGAGCAAAGCGCTGCGCTGCGTGCTAGGGCCTGCTGCTGCTGCTGCCTTGCATTACTGCTGCGCTGCTGCTCTTGCTTGCTGCTGCTGCTGCCTTGCATTGCTGCAGCAAGCTGCTGCTGAGCTGCTGCTGAACTGCTGCAGTGTGCACAGCACGCTGTGCGCTGTGCGCTGCCTCCCACTGCACGCTGCTCGCTGTTCAACCTGCTGCTGCTGCTGATGTTCAACTTGCTGCTGCTGCTGCCCTGTTTGCTGCTGCTGATCCCAGTTCTGCTGGGCACCCCCCCTCTCTCAAACACACACACACACACACCTATATACATATATACATATCACTATATATATATATCTATATATATACATACATATATATACATATATATAACTCTATATATATATATATATATATATACATACTAACTAACATATATACTAATACCTATATACCATCACACACTAACATATATATCTACACACACACACAAACACAAGCACACACATATATCTATATACATATATATACACATACACACTCACATAAACATATATATATCTATATATATATATCTATCCTCACTCACACACACTCACTCTCACACACCCTCACACACACACTCTCACACACACTAGCACACTCTCTCACAAACACACAACCTCACATACAAACACTCCTACATATATATAAATATATATACATATATACACACTCACTCAAACTCATATATATATATATAGGCACTCACTCACACTCACACACACTCACCTACGCACTAGCACACACTCACACAAGCACTCACCTACACACATACACTAGCACTCACTAACACACTCACAAACACATAACCACACATATCTATATAAATAGAAATATATATATATATATATATAGGAACACACACACAAATAAATATATATATAGAGACATATATACACAAACACAACACTACCACAACGATGCACACAACGCTCACAACGCCCCACCTACGCACGCCCAACGACCCCGACACTCACCAACGCCTATAACTATAAAAAATATAACTCGAAAACTCTAGCACACACTCCCCGATACTAACCCAACACGCGCACAAGCCCGAAACGAGGAAACCAAGTCGAAATGGCCGTTCGGTCATTTCGACGAACACGTGGTGCGCGGCTCGGAAAACCTCCTGAAACGTACACCAAACGAACTCGGAATCGGCCCAAAATTTACCCACGCGTCCTAAACGATGTCTAGATCCTAGAAAATGTGCTCTCGCATCGATTCTAGGCCTGTGGCGGAAACGCACACGCACTTAGAATCCGCGACGACGAAAAGCCCCAATTTTGCCCGAAACGCCCGTTTCTCCGCGACACGGCTTTTCGTGTCCGAACGGAGACACGCACTCACCCTCAAGACACCCGACAACGTCTACCTAGGTCCATCTAACCTAGGGCATCACCCAAAATTGGGCCAAATTCGGATTTCACCCGAAATTGACACAAAACCTAGTGTTAAAGTCTCCAAACACTACCCAACTAGTTCCAACTTCCTCCCACGGGTAGCCTAAGGGTCTAGGAAGGTTCTAAAATATTAATTACACTATAAAAGAGTAATTACAAGGGGAAAATTAGGGTTTACCTCTTGGGAGTTGGAATCCCAAGCCAAAATCTCTAAAATACTCCAAATCCTCCAAACCAAGCTTTCAAGCTCCCAATCCAAGCTCCAACACAAAATCTAGGCTCTACCCACCTAGGTTGGGGAAGAATGTAGGGTTAGGGTTCAATCAAGAAGAAGAAATGGAAGAAAGAAGGAAGAAAATGGAAGAGAAACTTACTTGGAGAAGGAAGGAAGAAGAAAGAAGAAGTGGAGAAGAAGAAGAATGAAGAAGAAGAAGGAAATGGGAATGGGGAGGGCTGCTCCTGCTGCTCACGGGTGGGAATGGGGAATAGGGGTCGGGTCTCACATGTAATAAGGGTTTACAAGTCTCAAAAATACCCAAAATGCCCTCCTAACTCTCGGTTTTGGGTTCCGGGTTCCAAAAGCACTCAAACTAGTTCCAAATCTCTCCAACTAACCTCCTAAAAATAAAATAATAAATCTAAGCCCCAAAATAATTCTCACAAGGGTGTGGGCTGGGTCGGACATAGGTCCACTAGGGTCTGACATGGGTCCAGGCTAGCCAAAATCCTAAAACAAACAATAAAAATAATAAAAAATAATGCAATCACTAATTAAATATAAATACAATTAATTATAAATAATACACAATTAACCCAAATTAAAATATAAAAAAAATACCCGGCTCTGGAAATGGGGTGGTGACAAGCCTATCCTCCTTAGAAAATTTCGTCCTCGAAATTTAAAGTCAATCACACTCTCTCTAGGTCAAACCCCCAACAATCACAGTCAAGAAATTCTACCTAAACAACATACAAGATCAGGGTCCTACTGGTCGTGTTATTACAGTCTCAATCGGGGTCACTACACTATCTACCACAGCACAAAGAAAATCTAACAGGTGCTAATGAAGCACACCACAAGGAATGGAAAGGACAGGAAGAAGAAACAAGAGACAGACCTGCTAACCCGACATCCGTAGCATCGGCCTCCTCGACCGTCAACGCATAAGCCCTGCCCTGCTGGGGTGTATCCCTCTGCTGGTGCGGGGCATGATGCTGTGCTACAGATGGCATAGCTCCAACTCTCTGATCCTGTGCTCCACCCAATGGAGGTACAGTGGGGCAATCTCACATCTGGTGAGCAGCGGATCCACAGAACAAACACACCTTCAGCCTCCTCCTACAAACATCCCAAGTGTGTCCTGCCTTCCTACAGTAGGCACAAGTGGGCACCCTCTGATCCTGACCCTGCTGCGCTGCCTTCTGCACATAGGGACGCTTAGCTGGTCCCGCACTGCCACTCGTACTGCCTGAATCATCCCTGCCTCTCTTGGACTTGAGCTCCAAGTCATCCTCTGCTCTCTGAGCATCTCCTACTATCTGCTCAAAAGTCGCCTCGCGGTCGCTCCTGGTCAAAGACTTGACCGCCATAACCAAGCCCTTGCGAAACTTCCTCGCCTTAGCTGCCTCACTCAAGCCATCTACAAATTTGCCTAGACGGCAGAACTCCGCTGCGTACTCGTCCACTGTCATGCTCCCTTGGACGAGTGCCTCGAACTGGCTCTCCAAAGCACTGAGCACCACATCAGGGAAAAACTTCTCCTTAAAAAGCCTCTTGAAAGCCTCCCAAGTAAGCCCTGGCGCTGCTATCCTCGTATCTGTGCGATACCACGTCAAAGTGAGGTCGAATATCTGACTGCCCGCCGCCTCTATCTGCATGCTGTCTGGAATCTGCGCTAGCCTGAAGATCCCCTCAATCTGCTCTATCCAGTCATCCGCGTACAGGATCCCTTCTGTACCACGGAACTCCTTGGACCGCATCCTCTGAAAATCAATGATACTACCTGGCCTCGGATGCTAAATCTGATCTGCCTGTGGCTGAATCTGTGCCACCCTATCCACTGCTGTCATGGCCACCTGGTGGGCGTTCTCAATGCCCAGCCTCATCATATCCACCTGACGGTGCTGCGTGTCCATCATCTCCCTGAAGAACGCAAACAACTGCGCGGCATCTACTGGAGCTGGAAGTGGTAGAGGAACCACCGGAACGACTGGGGTAGCCCTCGGATTGATAGGTGAAGGAGGATCCCCGAGAGAAGCAGATGCTCCCTCGACCACAGGAGTGGTGAGTAGAGCGGTAGCAGTCGCCTGAATACGAGCTGGACGAGAGGTAGCAGACCTCTCTGAGGCAACTGCTGGAACGGTACGATGGGATCGTGTCTTCGGAGGCATCCTGAACACAGATCAAAAGAAGTCAATACGGCGCAAGATACGATATCATCAAAGAAGGACAGTAATATTTCAAAAGAAGCAATTTCAGAATAATTAGATTAGAATTATTCCTAGTCGTGATTGAGTACACTCTCATCCTAGATCCTAGATCCTATAGCAGGCTCGCAGCAGTACAACTAAGTTGTTGTACCACCACGACATCGTACTAATTATGAATCGAGACCTGCATAGGGCCGCCACCTAAAACGTGTCACGACCCGCACCCGGAAAATCGGGCATGAGTCGTGGGTACGTCCAGCCTACGCCGCAGCATCGGCGGTAGAACGCTGTCTAGGTCAACTATCTAGATAATAATCTCACAAAAATCGGCCATGACCTCTCCAAAAGGAGGGCAACCACACAATCAATATATAAACCTGTCAAGATCTCAACTCCAAACGGAGGAGCAATATCAAATGATAATTACAATATACTCAATCACGAATCTAAGCACGATAAGATAACACAGAGAGTCTAACAACTAAAAAGTCTAACCATCCCCAACTACTACAACAACCACAACATTAAGTAATAATACAACAATATCCAAAATAATATACAAACAAGGTCTCAATCTAAAACCGAAGACAAATCCGGTGCTAAAAGCTAATAAAAACAACAACAAAGTCTCAGTGATCCCGGCTACCAACCCGGAAATCACCTCTAAACTAGAGGGTCCCTGTCTGCACCATCGACAGGCTCAGGTCCATAAAACGTCGGACACCAATCCTCCGGATACTCTGAAAAATATGTCCAGTCAGGACTGGAGCAAGTACATCTCTAACAGCAGTTCCATTTAAATGATAAAAACTATAAAACAGTTATAGCAAGTAGCAAGAAGAGTGAAGCAAGTATGAAACAAAGAAATATGTATAACTGGTGCATAAAGGTAAAGATGCATGGATATCAGAGCAAGATAGTAATAACTGCAAGATACAAGAAATCTACACTAAGAGTAAGTCTGTGCACATGAACGTGTAGTGAGTCTAGCATAAAAAACATGTAGTGAGTCAAGTCCAGAAACATGTAAGTGAGACAAGTCAAGAAATGCATGAGAGTCCAGACTATAAAGAATGAACTCGGTGTCTTTGAAATACTTGTTTCGACATGTAAACGTCTAGGGGTAAGTACGGCTCACCGCGCACTGGGTGCGCGGCTGCTATCATTCCAGATTAGACCAGAGGGAGTGATTCCTGATGATGCCAGATAGGAATGTTTACATGTCTACTCGAGTATTTCTCCGCCCCGACTAATACAAGTGGATCCAAGACCCGACACGCAAATCAAGATGAGTCCAGCCTGAACATGAATGATGCCTGTAGTGATGCCTGTAGGTGATGCCTGTAGTAATTCCAGAATAGAGGCCAGAAACATGAAATGTACGTGTCACAAGTAAATAAATCCAGAAATATCAATCAGTGTTCCGTGTTGTGCCAGAATAATCAGATGATACTATACTAGAAGCTGAATCATAATAATCATCAAATAATGAAAACTATCAGAGAATGTACTCGCCTGACGTCCTGAGCAACCGGCGATCCGAACTGGTGTCGCAAGGACCTAATGCGAAAAGCAAGGTTAAACATGGTTCTAATGAGTTAAACAGATATAAAATAACTAAAAATAGGCTTCTAGGGTCATTCTAGGTCAAACGGGTCAAACCGGTGAAATCTGGGTCAAAAGTCAACTCTGGGTCCAAAAAGTCAACTCTAGGTCAAAACTAGGTCAAAAGTTGACTTTGGCGGTCAACCGAGTCAACTACGGTCAAGTCTGGGTCAAACTAGGGTTCTCCTGAAATTCTAGGTCAAACCGAGGTTATTAGGCTAGAAAACTCACAAACTCGCCTCCTTGAGATACCGGAATACCCTCGGTATCCGATACCTCAACCTAGGCTACGCACCCCGCCTATACCCTCTAAAACCTATGCTAGCACGCGTAAATATATACACATAAGCATATAAAAATCACTCCAATACTATTCCTAGGCTATTGCTCAAAAACCCTGCTTGAAACTCAATACCTTGGTGAGATACCTTGATATCTCAAGGTATTGGGATACTCTCCAATACCCCTCTAACTACCCCTCCAGTTAGCTATCTAGGCTAATAGATATATACCTAGTTATTAATTTAGGCTAAAAAATATATAACTATCATATATTTATACATATCTAAGTATCTATATATATATATACATAGCACATACACACATACACTTAAAACCCATATACCTTACCTTACCTTAACTTACCTTACCTTACCTTCCTCATAAATATATATGTATCCCTATATCTAGATATCTAAACTATCTACCTAGCTATATGTATATACCTATACATATAGATCTATATTTCTAGCTACCCCTCTACATATCCATCTACCTATCTAGTTATATAACTATATATCTATCTATCTTCTATCTAATATATCTATCTCATATATCTATCTATCTAGCTATGTATATATCTATATATATAACTATCTATTATCTAGTATCTACCTATCTAATATACCTATCTATTTATATCTAGATATCCACTACCTATCTATCTATCTAACTATCCATCTATTATCTATCTAACTAATTAGCTATCTAGTTATCTATATATCTATAATTCTAGCTATCTATCTAATCTCTCTTGATAAACCCTCACCCAGCTGGTAGAGCAAAGCGCTGCGCTGCGTGCTAGGGCCTGCTGCTGCTGCTGCCTTGCATTGCTGCTGCGCTGCTGCTCTTGCTTGCTGCTGCTGCTGCCTTGCATTGCTGCAGCAAGCTGCTGCTGAGCTGCTGCTGAACTGCTGCAGTGTGCACAGCACGCTGTGCGCTGTGCGCTGCCTCCCACTGCACGCTGCTTGCTGTTCAACCTGCTGTTGCTGCTGATGTTCAACTTGCTGCTGCTGCTGCCCTGTTTGCTGCTGTTGATCCCAGTTCTGCTGGGCACCCCCCCCTCTCTCAAACACACACACACACACACACACCTATATACATATATACATATCACTATATATATATATCTATATATATACATACATATATATGCATATATATAACTCTATATATATATATATATATACATACTAACTAACATATATACTAATAACTATATACCATCACACACTAACATATATATCTACACACACACACAAACACAAGCACACACATATATCTATATACATATATATACACATACACCCTCACATAAACATATATATATCTATATATATATATCTATCCTCACTCACACACACTCACTCTCACACACCCTCACACACACACACTCTCACACACACTAGCACACTCTCTCACAAACACACAACCTCACACACAAACACTCCTACATATATATAAATATATATACATATATACACACTCACTCAAAATCATATATATATATAGGCACTCACTCACACTCACACACACTCACCTGCGCACTAGCACACACTCACACAAGCACTCACCTACACACATACACTAGCACTCACTAACACACTCACAAACACATAACCACACATATCTATATAAATATAAATATATATATATATATAGGAACACACACACAAATAAATATATATATAGAGATATATATACACAAACACAACACTATCACAACGATGCACACAACGCTCACAACGCCCCACCTACGCACGCCCAACGACCCCGACACTCACCAACGCCTATAACTATATAAAATATAACTCGAAAACTCTAGCACACACTCCCCGATACTAACCCAACGCGCGCACAAGCCCGAAACGAGGAAACCAAGTCGAAATGGCCGTTCGGTCATTTCGACGAACACGTGGTGCGCGGCTCGGAAAATCTCCTGAAACGCACACCAAACGAACTCGGAATCGGCCCAAAATTTACCCACGTATCCTAAACGATGTCTAGATCCTAGAAAATATGCTCCCGCGTCGATTCTAGGTCCGTGGCAGAAACGTACACGCACTTAGAATCGGCGACGACGAAAAGCCCTAATTTCGCCCGAAACGCCCGTTTCTCCGCGACACGGCTTTTCGTGTCCGAACGGAGACACGCACTCACCCTCAAGACACCCGACAACGTCTACCTAGGTCCATCTAACCTAGGGCATCACCCAAAATTGGGCCAAATTCGGATTTTACCCGAAATTGACACAAAACCTAGTGTTAAAGTCTCCAAACACTACCCAACTAGTTCCAACTTCTTCCCACGGGTAGCCTAAGGGTGTCACTACCACATTTCGAAAGCAGGGGTATTTTCGACATTTTATAATATTTAATATTATGGTAGTTATAATTAATTAATTTCATGATAGTATATTTGATTTAAAAAAAAAATTCCTATTTTTGTATCGTTGTGCGTTCCAATCGAAAATTGGAGACAATCTTGACCTATTTTTTGTGCAACCCAAATTAGGGTAATATTCTGTTCTGAGTCTTCTTCATTATTGGTGTAGATGACCTGACCTGATTTTGGTCCCATGTACTCCTAATTAATTTTTGAACACAACTTGCATTTATTTTCTAATTAAATTGAGGATACTATTTTTACCGATATTGAAATCCCAATTTAATTCCAGTGCCCTGCTAATTGAGCCCATACCGATCATACAGCGTCCCTTGACCCTACAAAATACCGGACACCGAATCGCCCGCCAAATTTTTGTCATTTTATGTGTTTGTGCAATTTTCCGAATTTAAGGGGCTAAGTTACAATTATTCAATTGTAGGTGTCATCACCCCATTGTCCAAGACCAAATGGAAAGATTATTTACTTGTGGACCAAATTGCATTTTTCCCCCACATGAAATTCCTTCATGTTTAATCTGGACCACCCATTTAATTGGGTGCATCCTAATCCTTTATTTCACACCCTCTCTCCCTATATAATGTCACATCAACCCATTTCTCTAGAAAACCCTAATCCCCAAGCAAGCCCCCATATTTCTTGTCCAACGTATGAACTCTTTTCTTCTCTTCTTCTTTTCTCCTTCTTTCTTTCTCCTTCTTCTTAAATTTTCATTTGAATTCAAATAATAGATAGGGGAGGGAACACTGTTCCCTACTGTTCACCCTGAACCCGGCCGCTGCTCAGTCCGGTCCGGCGACTGAGCCGATCCCCCGGCGGCCGCTGCTGCTCCTCTCTACGGTGAGCTCCGGCGCCGGCGCTCCGCTGCTCGACCACCCGACCCCGCTCCAACTGTTCCCGGCCATTCCCTGTGCTCCGGTCGGCCAACCCCGACACCGCCCCGCTCTCCACTCCTCCACGCACAGTCCGGCCCCCCTCACAATCCTCTCCGGCGTGCTCCCAACATCACCGCCATCAGTCCCGCTGTGACCAACGCCACCACCACCTATCACATCCACCACCATCTCCATCAAGCCCGACTCCCTACTGCCTCCCCACTGATCAGCCGACTCCCTCCGGCAGCCCAGTCCCCGACTCCCCTCCATCTCCTCCTTCATCACTCCGGCGCCGCCCGACCGCAGCCAAGCTTCATCCGGCGGTGCTGTCAACTCCAGCCCGGCCTCTTCTCGAGATCCCGACAACCCCCACATGTACTCCGGCGGGCCGCTGCAGTCATCCACTGCCACCGCCATTATCACCACCACCGCCTCCACCATTCCATTTTCTACCCCTTGAGTAGCAACAATTGATCGTCGCTGAGGAGTACGAGCGTCGACGACCGGACGACCGCCAGCAACTACTATTCAACCATCCATTGGCGAGCAGACCAGTCGACGCGCTTCGAAACGACGACGTCCCCTCGCTTTAAGCATTCCCCTCATTTTCTTTGGTAAATGATCTACACTTTCTCTTCATTCTTAATAGCCTTCTATTAGGATACTTTGTTGCTCCATTTAGAACTATTAGTAGTTGCTTTGCTGGGTTATATATGTGTCTGTGGGTGATTTGATTTGGAGAGAATCAAATGAGCAGATGATGAGGGAAATGTTAGTATTTATATGAGAAGAAGAGGAATCTATGTATATAGAGTTGTCATTAAATACATGCATGGGTTATGCAAGGGAAACGGGTTCAACGAGTGATCAATGGACTTGAATTAATGGTGTATGAAAGGAATGGTATATAGTAAATATATGAATGGTGGGTGCACATGGACTTGGTATAGAAAGGAGCTTGCATGAATGCAAAATAATTAAAGAAAAGAGCTGGGTTCGGATGGCTTGAACGAATGGAAGTTATTGTGTGTGTTAGCTAGGGATGAATAAATGGGATGCATGTGTGTGAATATAAGTAATTATCTAGCATTAAATTTGTGTGGGTGTTTCGGTTTCAACCTCAGATAGAAATGAAGGAGAATAAGAATAATGTCGTGAGGGGTGAATATATGTTTAACCAGGTATACGAATTTCGTTCTTACATGAGAAATATGGTGATGCAAATAGTGAATAAAATATTGTGTGTGTACGGGTGTTTCCACGGGGACAGTGGTAAAGGTTTATAATTAATGTGGGTATGTGTGTAGGTATTTAATGTATACTTATATGTATATACTAATATATTTATATGTACATTACGTATTTAATTAATGTTTAAAATGTATATGTGTATAGTATAGTATATGTTTAATATATATTGTATGTATTTGATAAATTGGTATATACATATTTAAATGATATATGTTGAATATTGTATTGTATTTTTCATATAGAAAATGTGTATCAAATATGTATAGTGTATATTTAATATATATATACATATATTTTGTATATGTATTTAATTTGATATATATATATATTGTAAGTACATATGTTAATTTAGATATGTATATTTATGTATCTAGCTACTAGGTGACCAGTATCATACCTAGAGTAGTCCCAATTTCAGTGTTTATAGACTGTGTGTTAGCGTAGCATCTGATACAAATGTGGTTTGCTTTGTGATATGTTTATAGGAATGTTGGTCTACCCAGGGGATACTCTGGAATGGGACATCAATAATTACCAGCTAAGGACCCAAGGCGAGTACATTCTCTGATTAGTTTCTAATTTATGATATCTCCTATGTTCACTGTATCTAGTGTAAATATCCATGTTTTTGGCACATTGGTTACATGGATTGGTATACACGGATCTCGTCATGAGATGTTATTCTTTATTCATGGTGTAGCTTGTACAAGACTTGTTTTCTTGATATCTTGTGCATGTACAGACACTGAGACCCGGGGAGATTTGCTACCTCCCTAGGGAATCCCGTGCCATAGCGTACCATGATTGGATCTACTATACCAGTCGGAGGTTTGGGGAGTACTTTAGTGTAGATATGTGATCATACCCAACTTTATATGCACCATAGCTCACCCCACATCTCACGTCGGGTGTGGCCTGACCATTTACATGCTCCATAGCTGTTACGTGTGATTAGCCTGACCTCTACATGCATCATAGCTAACCAACGGTTAGCCTGACCTTACATGAACCATAGCTAATCACATGTAACCAGCCTGATCAAGTTCCCAAGCCGATCACATGTTAAAGCTAGTACTCACACACTTAGTCATAGGATTCTTGCTCATTGACATATTATTCTTTTCCTGCATTTACTTACAGTATTTCCAGTATTTCTTTCATTGTACATTTCTCGTACCTATACATGCATCTGGTATGTTTCCATCTAGAACTGCTACATAGTTTATGTCATTTATATAGAACTGCTATTTAGAGATGTACTTTGCTCCTTCCTGACTGGAAAATATTTTTTTCCAGACTGTGACCTTAGTAGACAGGTTTCCGACACTTGGGGATTGGAAGTTAATGATTTGCAGGTATGATTATTTTGTCGTTAGGCTTGTCTTGTATTTCTTGCTTGCCTTGATATCTCATCGTGCTTTAGTTTATGTGATTGAGTATTCCTAGCATTATTTTATGATATCCACGTCTCCTTATGGAATTGGGTATTCACGTGAGTTTGATTAGATAGTTACATGACCTAGACAGCGTTCTACCATCGATGCTGCGGCGTAGGCTGGACGTACCCACGCTCTCGTGCTCCTATACCGGGTGCGGGTCGTGACACATTTTTAGTGGTGGCCCATGCAGGTCAGACTTCGCAAGTTGTGCGACGTCGTAGTAGTGCGATGAATTAGTTGTACTACTGCGTGCCTGCTATAGGACATAGGACATAGGATACTAGGATGAGAGAGGATACTCAATCACAAATTATTTGAGAGATCCCTGGGATGACCCCATGGGAATCTTATTATAATTTCCAATTTAATTCCTTCACCCTTGTTTCCGTCCGTCCTCACTCGTTGATATTGAGTTTGATTCTTGTTGAGCAGTTGTTAACTTTAAATTCCTGGTATCGTTGTTGAGTTGATTTCATATTGAGATAAATTTTACGGACTAGAATTTATGGTATCATCTGATGACATATATTGATAAGGACAGTAAGAAAGGTAAAACGTCTACTTTGGTTATGGACCCTAGAGTTTATCGCAGCCATATTAGCTGTGGTGACGAGAACGTAGGAACCTAACTTGGATGTACATACTTTAGTTATGAGATTTAGAGTTTCTCGCAGCCATACCGGTTGGCGTGGCGAGGATTCTAGATGACATGATTATAGGGTTGCATACCTTAGTTACGGAACCTGTCGTTTATCGCATATATGCTTACTAGCGTGGCGAGGATTCTGTGTGTCATGATTTCTGACAGACGTGTATGATTATCAGGTTGTATCTTAAATTGGTTCTTAAAGTATTATCTCAAGACTTATCTATTTATGTTATTCCAGGACTTTGTTCCATCGCTTCTTTTCTTTACTAGCAGTAAAGATACCTTCCGTCCTTGATCTAGTTCCTTTTTGAGCTTATTTTCTTTGAGGATTCCTTGTTAGTATGATAATTAGTGACTTACAGTTTTAGTTGTATCTTGTATTAGTTTGACTGAGTGTGACTTGTGAGTTGTAAGTATTTCCTAGTTGGACATGTGAGCAGTAGGATTTAATCTAGAGTTAACCCTTAGCATAGTGCCTTGTACCAATGGTTCTGGATAAGTGTCATTAGAGACTGAGAGTTAAGGAGAGTATAGAGTATCAGTGATAGTTCTCAGAGTTAGTATCAGAGCCAATTATCCGTCCTGGATAATCATGATTATGTAATTGAGTGATCTATGTAAACGATTAAGTATCCAGGAATTGTGTTAAGGATGTGTGGAGCATGATGTTCAATTTGATGATTGATATCGGAAATGTTAAAGGTAAAGAAATATATATGCATAAAGGGTTTAATGAGATATCATAAGTAGAGAAATATCAGGATTAGTAATGAAAGTTGTGAAGTGTATCACAAATTGGTTTAACAGGCTGTAAAAGGATTAAGAGGTATGCTTATACATCAATCGAGATATAGAACCATATGCCTGCCCTTGAGATTGAAGTAAAGCATGGGTATTATAGAAAGTGCATATAATTATGAGTTATAATGAGTTTGATGAGATGATCCATTAATAAAGCTAGTGATATAATACCAAGAGTGCTAATGATTCTATATCGAGGATTAGTCGAGAATAATGTTAATAACAGTAAGCACTCTGTGTGATGATAATTAAATGATATACCAGTTGACATAAATTGAAATCATGAAGGAAAATATAGGTGATGATAACTTTGATCATTGGAGGTAATAGTACAAGTAATCCGGGCAGTACAAATTTCAGTACACAGTTGAGGTTGTAGATAATTGGTGTATTTGTGTAGACCTTGAGTATTAGAGACTGGGAGTATCTATATGTATACTTGAGGATTTAAATTTATAATTTGAAGAGTGGGAATGTATTTTAATTTTTAAGAATTTAGAGGAGTTAAGATTTTATGTTATTAAAATTTTGAGTATTCGAATTCAATTCAATAAACATGGACAAAGCTATAAGGATTTTAAAAGTGATTAAATTTTTTTCGATATTTGAGTATCTGATTTTGAGGAGGTATATGCAATTATTTTTGTTGATCGAGAAGTTAAACCTTGACGATTATTTGAGGATTAATGTTAGGGTAGATAAGAGATGAATATTAATATATGAGTAGATGATATACATGTGTAAGGATCTGATGACTTGAGCATGATTGAGATGGCACCGCAGACTGACTAGGGTGTCCATCTAAAGTTGTATCGGAAAGAGCAGTACTTAGTATGGTGTGTTATACTTGGTGTGCATTTGAGTGATAAGAATAGTATGAACAATTGTAGTAGGAACGGGAACTGACAGAGAGTATGGTACTAAAGAGATAGAGGTATCAAACTTGGATGCATTATTGAACCATGGTTATATTGGAGAATCTTGGTATCAGATTTAGGTATTAATAAGCAGATGTATGCAATGAGGATGTAATCATGGATGTTGTGGACTAATGATTAATTGATATGAGTACCGATGTACAGGAATATGAATTAGTTAGTGAATTTGCTAGAGCTAAGTGTATGTTAGAGATAGGAGATACTGCAGGTAATGTGTTAGCAGGTTCTTTCTTTTTCTCATATTGTTTTGTCTTCTGATTGATTGATTCCCTAGTACCGTGGGTTGTATTCGTAATTTTTCTTGTTAGGATATAGTTAGTAGTACACCCTGACAGAGAATGCAATACCATGATAAGATAGACCATAACCATGCATGTTTCCTCTAAGTTGTTTGTTGTAAGACTGTGGGCAAAATTTTTCTTAGACCATGATCGTTGGGGTTTTGACCATAGCAAGGATCTATGACAAGGTTATGACTTGACAAAATGGGACAAGATGATTAGAAATTCAATGATAAGCATTCATGAGTTGATATAACAGAATTGCTGGATCATTGGTTTTACAAGGATAGAGGTATGATTGAAATTGAGGATAAACGCTAATTTAAATAAAGGATTAAAAATTTAACATGGCAGAATTGATGATTGTTAATTTCAGGAAGGTTGATTGTGATATAAGTTATCATTAAAATTTGAGGAAAATTTGGAAAATTATCATTATGTATATTTGATTGCAATATAGCAATTTAAATTTTTATTGCGGACGTTGCATTTGAAGGATCCATAGGTGTCGCATTGTTAAGTATTTTGAGGAAAGAGGAGATCGAGGAATAAAATTATTGATGGACTAATGTTTGAATTCAAAACTTGTGGGACGAGATTACAATTATATATGTGCATAGATTAAAATCAAATTTGAGGAGTGGATATTAAATTCCGAGTATTGAATTATTAACTAAAACTTTCGGGAAATTTTTGATAAAAATAGACCTTGATTTTATTTCGAGGATTTTTTCGGAATGCAACAATTTCAGAATTTTTGAAAAGTCGTGAAAAGACATTGTGGATTATAACCTGATTTCATGGATGATGAATTTAAATTTTGAGAGAAATAATAATGTGTATGATAAACACTACTATGAGGATTTTAAATTTCGAGGACAAAATTCTTTTAAGGTGGGTAGACTTGTCACTACCACGTTCCGAAAGCAGGGGTATTTTCGACATTTTACAATATTTAATATTATGGTAGTTACAATTAATTAATTTCATGATAGTATATTTGATTTAAAAAAAAAAATCCTATTTTTGTATCGTTGTGCGTTCCAATCGAAAATTGGAGGCAATCTTGACCTATTTTTCGTGCGACCCAAATTAGGGTAATATTCTGTTCTGAGTCTTCTTCATTATTGGTGTAGATGACCTGACCTGATTTTGGCCCCATGTACTCCTAATTAATTTTTGAACACAACTTGCATTTATTTTCTAATTAAATTGAGGATACTATTTTTACCGATATTGAAATCCCAATTTAATTCCAGTGCCCTGCTAATTGAGCCCATACCGATCATACAGCGTCCCTTGACCCTACAAAACACCGGACACCGAATCGCCCGCCAAATTTTCGTTATTTTATGTGTTTGTGCAATTTCCCGAATTTAAGGGGCTAAGTTGCAATTATTCAATTGTAGGTGTCATCACCCCATTGTCCAAGACCAAATGGAAAGATTATTTACTTGTGGACCAAATTGCATTTTTCTCCCACATGAAATTCCTTCATGTTTAATCTGGACCACCCATTTAATTGGGTGCATCCTAACCCTTTATTTCACACCCTCTCTCCCTATATAATGTCACATCAACCCATTTCCCTAGAAAACCCTAATCTCCAAGCAGGCCCCCATATTTCTCCTCCAACGTATGAACTATTTTCTTCTCTTCTTCTTTTCTCCTTCTTTCTTTCTCCTTCTTCTTAAATTTTCATTTGAATTCAAATAATAGATAGGGGAGGGAACACTGTTCCCTACTGTTCACCCTGAACCCGGCCGCTGCTCAGTCCGGTCCGGCGACTGAGCCGATCCCCCGGCGGCCGCTGCTGCTCCTCTCTGCGGTGAGCTCCGGCGCCGGCGCTCCGCTGCTCGACCACCCGACCCCGCTCCAACTGTTCCCGGCCATTCCCTGTGCTCCGGTCGGCCAACCCCGACACCGCCCCGCTCTCCACTCCTCCACGCACAGTCCGGCCCCCCTCACGATCCTCTCCGGCGTGCTCCCAACATCACCGCCATCAGTCCCGCTGTGACCAACGCCACCACCACCTATCACATCCACCACCATCTCCATCAAGCCCGACTCCCTACTGCCTCCTCACTGATCAGCCGACTCCCTCCGGCAGCCCAGTCCCCGACTCCCCTCCATCTCCTCCTTCATCACTCCGGCGCCGCCCGACCGCAGCCAAGCTTCATCCGACGGTGTTGTCAACTCCAGCCCGGCCTCTTCTCGAGATCCCGACAACCCCCACATGTACTCCGGCGGGCCGCTGCAGTCATCCACTGCCACCGCCATTATCACCACCACCGCCTCCACCATTCCATTTTCCACCCCTTGAGTAGCAACAATTGATCGTCGCTGAGGAGTACGAGCGTCGACGACCGGACGACCGCCAGCAACTACTATTCAACCATCCATTGGCGAGCAGACCAGTCGACGCGCTTCGAAACGACGACGTCCCCTCGCTTTGAGCATTCCCCTCATTTTCTTTGGTAAATGATCTACACTTTCTCTTCATTCTTAATAGCCTTCTATTAGGATACTTTGTTGCTCCATTTAGAACTATTAGTAGTTGCTTTGCTGGGTTATATATGTGTCTGTGGGTGATTTTATTTGGAGAGAATCAAATGAGCAGATGATGAGGGAAATGTTAGTATTTATATGAGAAGAAGAGGAATCTATGTATATAGAGTTGTCATTAAATACATGCATGGGTTATGCAAGGGAAACGGGTTCAACGAGTGATCAATGGACTTGAATTAATGGTGTGTGAAAGGAATGGTATATAGTAAATATATGAATGGTGGGTGCACATGGACTTGGTATAGAAAGGAGCTTGCATGAATGCAAAATAATTAAAGAAAAGAGCTGGGTTCGGATGGCTTGAACGAATGGAAGTTATTGTGTGTGTTAGCTAGGGATGAATAAATGGGATGCATGTGTGTGAATATAAGTAATTATCTAGCATTGAATTTGTGTGGGTGTTTCGGTTTCAACCTCAGATAGAAATGAAGGAGAATAAGAATAATGTGGTGAGGGGTGAATATATGTTTAACCAGGTATACGAATTTCATTCTTACATGAGAAATGTGGTGATGCAAATAGTGAATAAAATATTGTGTGTGTACGGGTGTTTCCACGGGGACAGTGGTAAAGGTTTATAATTAATGTGGGTATGTGTGTAGGTATTTAATGTATACTTATATGTATATACTAATATATTTATATGTACATTACATATTTAATTAATGTTTAAAATGTATATGTGTATAGTATAGTATATGTTTAATATATATTGTATGTATTTGATAAATTGGTATATACATATTTAAATGATATATGTTGAATATTGTATTGTATTTTTCATATAGAAAATGTGTATCAAATATGTATAGTGTATATTTAATATATATATACATATATTTTGTATATGTATTTAATTTGATATATATATATATATTGTAAGTACATATGTTAATTTAGATATGTATATTTATGTATCTAGCTACTAGGTGACCAGTATCATACCTAGAGTAGTCCCAATTTCAGTGTTTATAGACTGTGTGTTAGCGTAGCATCTGATGCAAATGTGGTTTGCTTTGTGATATGTTTATAGGAATGTTGGTCTACCCAGGGGATACTCTGGAACGGGACATCAATAATTACCAGCTAAGGACCCAAGGCGAGTACATTCTCTGATTAGTTTCTAATTTATGATATCTCCTATGTTCACTGTATCTAGTGTAAATATCCATGTTCTTGACACATTGGTTACACGGATTGGTATACACGGATCTCGTCATGAGATGTTATTCCTTATTCATGGTGTAGCTTGTACAAGACTTGTTTCCTTGATATCTTGTGCATGTACAGACACTGAGACCCGGGGAGATTTGCTACCTCCCTAGGGAATCCCGTGCCATAGCGTACCATGATTGGATCTACTATACCAGTCGGGGGTTTGGGGAGTACTTTAGTGTAGATATGTGATCATACCCAACTTTATATGTACCATAGCTCACCCCACATCTCACGTCGGGTGCGGCCTGACCATTTACATGCTCCATAGCTGTTACGTGTGATTAGCCTGACCTCTACATGCATCATAGCTAACCAACGGTTAGCCTGACCTTACATGAACCATAGCTAATCACATGTAACCAGCCTGATCAAGTTCCCAAGCCGATCACATGTTAAAGCTAGTACTCACACACTTAGTCATAGGATTCTTGCTCATTGACATATTGTTCTTTTCCTGCATTTACTTACAGTATTTCCAGTATTTCTTTTATTGTACATTTCTCGTACCTATACATGCATCTGGTATGTTTCCATCTAGAACTGCTACATAGTTTATGTCATTTATATAGAACTGCTATTTAGAGATGTACTTTGCTCCTTCCTGACTGGAAAATATTTTTTTCCAGACTGTGACCTTAGTAGACTGGTTTCCGACACTTGGGGATTGGAAGTTAATGATTTGCAGGTATTATTATTTTGTCGTTAGGCTTGTCTTGTATTTCTTGCTTGCCTTGATATCTCATCGTACTTTAGTTTATGTGATTGAGTATTCCTAGCATTATTTTATGATATCCACGTCTCCTTATGGAATTGGGTATTCACGTGAGTTTGATTAGATAGTTACATGACCTAGACAGCGTTCTACCGCCGATGCTGTGGCGTAGGCTGGACGTACCCACGCTCTCGTACCCCTATACCGGGTGCGGGTCATGACAAAGGGTCTAGGAAGGTTCTAAAATATTAATTACACTATAAAAGAGTAATTACAAGGGGAAAATTAGGGTTTACCTCTTGGGAGTTGGAATCCCAAGCAAAATTCTCCAAAATGCTCCAAATTCTCCAAACCAAGCTTTCAAGCTCCCAATCTAAGCTCCAACACAAAATCTAGGCTCTACCCACCTAGGTTGGGGAAGAATGTAGGGTTAGGGTTCAATCAAGAAGAAGAAATGGAAGAAAGAAGGAAGAAAATGGAAGAGAAACTTACTTGGAGAAGGAAGGAAGAAGAAAGAAGAAGTGGAGAAGAAGAAGAATGAAGAAGAAGAAGGAAATGGGAATGGGGAGGGCTGCTCCTGCTGCTCACGGGTGGGAATGGGGAATAGGGGTCGGGTCTCACATGTAATAAGGGTTTACAAGTCTCAAAAATACCCAAAATGCCCTCCTAACTCTCGGTTTTGGGTTCCGGGTTCCAAAAGCACTCAAACTAGTTCCAAATCTCTCCAACTAACCTCCTAAAAATAAAATAATAAATCTAAGCCCCAAAATAATTCTCACAAGGGTGTGGGCTGGGTCGGACATGGGTCCACTAGGGTCTGACATGGGTCCAGGCTAGCCAAAATCCTAAAACAAACAATAAAAATAATAAAAAATAATGCAATCACTAATTAAATATAAATATAATTAATTATAAATAATACACAATTAACCCAAATTAAAATATAAAAAAAATACCCGGCTCTGGAAATGGGGTGGTGACATCCATCCAGAGAGGGTGGCAATGCCAGACGGTATGCCACTTCTCCGATTTTCTTCTGAATGCCAAAAGGTCCAATAAATTTTGGGCTGAGTTTTCCACTCCTTCCGAACCTAATGGTGCCACGTGTCGGAGAAATCTTCAAGAATACCAGTTCTCCAACCTTTAATAAAGTCATAATCAAATCTTAGTTCCATAATCAAAATGTTTAAATTGACTTGAATTAAATTAATTACTTCAAATTCCAAGGGCCTTCGGTGGCTGTTTGCCCAATGTCGTTGCATGTCTTGAGCCACCCGAAGTCTTTCCCTTATTTGTTTTACCTTCTCAGTTGAATCGACCACCATCTCTGGTCCCAGTAGGGCTCTTTCTCCAACGTCGTCCTATGATAGCGGGGTACGACATCTTCGGCCATACAGAGCTTCAAATGGAGTCATCTCAATACTTGCTTGGTAACTGTTATTATAAGAGAACTCCACAAGATGTAGATAGTCTTCCCAGGATCCTCCAAAATCCAGAACACATGTACGAAGCATATCTTCAAGTGTCTGGATTGTACGTTCCGATTGTCCATCGGTTTGGGGATGATAAGCTCTGCTGAATTTGAGTTGAGTCCCCAAGCTGGCTTGTAAGCTCTTCCAGAAGTGAGAGGTGAATCTTGAATCTCGGTCGGAGACAATACTTACTGGAACCCCATGCAATTTAACAATATGTCTGATATATAAATCTGCCAACTTTTCTGTGGATAACCCTACTTTAAAAGGTAGAAAATGTGCAGATTTGGTCAGTCTATCTACTATCACCCAGATTGCATCATTTCCACTAGGTGTCCTTGGAAGCCCAGAAACAAAATCCATTGTAATATGTTCCCACTTCCACTCCGGAATGGGCAGTGGTTGAAGCAATCCCCCAGGTCTTTGTCTCTCAGCCTTGACTTGTTGGCATACTAAGCAACGAGATACGAACCTGGCTACTTCTTTTTTTATGCCATGCCACCAAACATGCGTCCTCAGGTCCTTGTACATCTTGTTGGCTCCTGGATGTATAGAGTATTATGATCTGTGCGCCTCTTGCATAATTTTTTCCCTTATGTCTCCTTGAGGTACACATAATCTATCTCCATGCCTCAGTGATCCATCTTCATGAATTTTGAAATCCTCCACTAATCCAGCTTGCACTTGACCTCGAAGGCTTCGTAGGCCTTCGTCTTGAAACTGAGTCTCCTTGATCTTATCTATTAAAGTAGACTGAATATGCAAGTTCATCATTTGGCCTTCTTTTTCTGGGATAATTACCTCAATACCTAGACTTTTCAAGTCCTCGAGCAAGTGTCGGTCCATAGTCAAGTACATCGCCTTAGGATATCTGCTTAGAGCATCAGCAACTACATTGGCCTTCCCAGGATGATATTGAAGGGTGATATCAAAATCTTTCATTAGTTCCAGCCACCTTCTTTGCCTCATGTTCAGCTCTTTCTGAGTGAAGATATATTTTAGACTTTTATGGTCTGTAAATATTTCCACCTTTTCTCCATAAAGATAATGCTTCCATAGCTTAAGAGCAAAGATAACAGCTGCTAATTCTAAATCATGAGTTGGATAGTTCTTTTCATGAGGTCGAAGCTGTCTAGAGGCATACGCTATTACTTTCTTGTTCTGCTCTAATACACAACCTAGACCTTTTCCAGAAGCATCGCTATATATAGCGAATCCTCCGGTTCCAGAAGGTAAGGTCAGAATAGGGGCAGTAGTCAGCCTTTTCTTCAATTCCTCAAAAGCATGCTGACATTTATTAGTCCAGGTGAACTCTTCATCCTTCCTTGTTAATTTTGTCATGGGTTCAGCAATTCTAGCAAAGTCCTTCACAAACTTCCGATAGTAGCCAGCTAGTCCCAGGAAGCTTCTAATCTCTGCTACAGAGTCTGGAGTGGGCCATGATTCTACTGCCGCTATCTTCTTAGGATCTACTGCTATTCCATCTCCAGTCACAACATGTCCCAAGAATTCTACTTTGTCTAGGAAGAATGCACATTTAGATAATTTTCCATAAAGTTTTTCCTTCCTCAAAGTTTCCAATGCTAGCCTCAAGTGTTCTTCATGTTCTTCGGGGGTCTTGGAGTAGATCAAAATATCATCAATAAAGACCACTACAAATTTGTCTAGATATTGCTGAAAGACTCTGTTCATTAAGTTCATAAATACTACTGGTGCATTCGTCAACCCGAACGGCATTACTAAGAATTTGTAGTGTCCGTTCCGGGTATTGAAAGCAGTTTTTGGGATGTCTTCCTTCCTCACCCTTACTTGGTGGTAACCAGACCTCAAATCAATCTTTGAAAATATCCGAGCTCCACTTAATTGATCAAATAAGTCATCTATCCTGGGTAGGGGATACTTATTCTTAATTGTTAAGGCATTCAAGGCCCTATAGTCAATACACATTCGGGATGTTCCGTCCTTCTTGGGCACAAATAATACTGGAGCTCCCCAGGGTGAGACACTAGACCTAATGAAGCATTTGTCTTCTAACTCTTTTATTTGCTCATTTAGTTCTATTATCTCCTTCTTGTTGATTCTGTAGGGATTTTGAGATACTGGCGCTGCTCCCGGCACTAAGTCAATAGAGAATTCAACTTCTCGGTCTAGGGGTAATCCTGGGAGATCCTCAGGGAAGACATCAAGATATTCGGAGATGATAGGTAGTGGCAATTCTTCTGTTACTAGGGCTCCACAAATTTTGTTACTACTCATTTCTCTAGAACCTCTAGCAAATTCAAATTCTGGGTTGGCAGGGGGCCTGAAGATTATACTACCTCTGTGACAGTCTATAGTGGCATGGTGTTGACTCAACCAATCCATACCTAGTATAATGTCAAAACTGGGAACTGACATTACGAGTAGCCTAGCATATAGTTCTCTTCCATATAATGTAATAGGACAATTGTTACATGCATCACTAACCGGGATGATTCCTCCACCGGTAATGATCTTATAACAATTCCTAAGGGGTTCAGTGATTAAGCTATGCTTCATAAGGAAATCTACTGACATGAATGAATATGAAGCTCCAGAATCAAATAAAGTAATGGCTGGTATTGAATTTATAAGCACAGAACCTGTGATCACATCTGCTGTGGCTTCAGCTTCTTCCAGAGTCATTGCATAAGCACGGCCTTGCTGCGGTGTACCCCTCTGTTACTGCTGTTGGTGCTGAGCAAAACGTTGTTGTTGAGTTGGAAGCGGGGGTCCCCTCTGCTGTGCTGCTGGGGGCCTGGCCTGGACTGGAGCCTTTGGTGCAGCTGGGCGTCCTTGAGCAGCAGGACAGTCCCTCATTTGATGCGCTGCTGAGCCGCAGTAGAGGCAGGCACCTAGCCTCTTCCTGCAGACTTGCCAAGTGTGACCTGGTTTTTGGCAAAAGTTACAAGCGGCAGCTTGTTGGTTCTGTCCTTGAGTCTGGTGTTGGGGTGCTGGAGCTCGAGGGAGAGGACGCTGAGTTTGCTGCGGGGCCCTCTGCTGTTGTTGTTGTTGGAATGGCGTTTGTTGGGTCCCGCATTTCCGGTATCTCTCTCTCGCTTTAGTTTATGCCCCATGTCTCTCTCAACGCCTTGTGCCACGCTCAGGATTTCCTCGTAGGTGCGAGCTCGGCTAGTGGTGACAGCAAGGCGAATATCCGGAGACAGCCCCTTCTTGAATCTACGGGCTCTGTCCTCCGGGGTACGAACCATGTACTCTGCAAAGTGGCTCAACCTGCTAAATTCAGCAGTGTACTCATCAACAGATAGGTTACCTTGTTCCAGTCTCTCGAATTGGCTTTCGAGAGCTTCCCGAGCCACTTCGGGTTAGAATTTCTCCTTGAATAGCCTCTTGAAGTCCTCCCAGGTGAGGTCAGGAGCAGATAGTTGGGGTTCATCTCTGAACCAGGTCCGAGCTATGTCGAATAGTTACAGGCTTGCGGACTCCACTTTGAGATCATCAGGGACCCGAGCAGTCTTCAGGAGTCTCTCGACATTCTCTATCCACTCATCGACATAGAGAATGCCCTCAGTTCCGTAGAATTTCAGGGGTTTAAGGTTCTTGAAGTCTTTGGCACTCCCTGGCCTCTTGTGTGGCGACTCCTGGGACCTAAGAGCTTCTGAAAGGCTGGTTCGTAGAAGTGCAGTCTGTTCTTTCTGGGATTCTACGAGTCCCTGGAATACTCCGAGTAGCTGTGCCCCATCTAGAGTAACTGCTGGAGTAGATGGAGGCGGCGGGAGTGCAAGGGTTTCGGGCATATTCTGCTCAGCTGGTTCTGATGTGCCTCCTACTGTGTTCCTTGTCTGGACCATTCTGTAAGATTAAGGGATAGGAAGATCAGAATAGATTACTTGAAAATCAAGGGCGATAGAAAAATTGATCAGAAATGATATCAAGAATTGAAATAAGGACCCTATACTGTGAATGAGCTTTTCCTAGAATCCTCAATCTTATTCCATACCCTGTCCTAGGATATTACCCTATTTATGGATACTTGACCTGTATGGGCCACCATAAAAATGTGTCAAGACCCGCACCCGGAAATTCGGGCACGAGTGCGTGGGTACGTCCAGCCTACGCCGTAGAGTCGGCGGTAGTACGCTGTCTAGGTCAAATCTACAGTTAACTAATCTAGCTCATTCACAAATAAAATAGGCAAGATAATAATAATGGAAAAAAGATGCTTAAGATTTTAAAGGAAATAAATGTGACAACAGCTCAAATGTTTAATACAGAATCCAGAAATAGAATCGGGGACAAACCCGATTACTAAGATAAAGAGCAATAAATAAAATAGCTACTGCTAACTACTCTGCAGCAGTGGTCTTCTGGGTGGGATCTGGCTCCTCATAAGTGTCATCTGTTCCCTCATAGGGGCCATAATATGTAGGGGCAAGGTCCTCATCATCGCCTAAATCAACGGATCCAGTCAGGAAAGGAGCAAAGTACACAATGCACAACAAGATTAAACTAAATATTTATGACAATTAGATTGAGTATCATATTGAGAATATGTATAAAAGAAACAACAATATCTCAGAGTTAATGCTATAAACAGGAATATGAGAAAGCAGAAATAAATAAGACAGAAAATGAAACTACAACAGTCAGCAAGAACTATAATAAGACCAGAAGCTATCTGTGTGAACTTGTGTTTGTTTTAGAATACATAGTTGGCATATAGGGGTTTATAAGGCTAATCCGGCCGTCATAAACGGCTATTAAACAGAAATAATCGAGATCTGGCTGAGGGTACAGTCGCGTACCAACAGCTATTAAACATGACAGGGGGAAGGGTAAACTACATGCCTTCTAGTATTCTCCCACCCGACATGAAAAACAAGACATGAACTCCAGTATTCAAGACATAAATTCTAGTATTCTAACACTATGTGTAATCATCAAGGGTACTAGTAGAGCAGGGAATTAATTGTCACAATATAAAGATTTAAACTTGAAAGTGCAGGTACTTGCCTGTTGTTTGGATCCAAATATAGTTTGTATCTCGGGGAAATTTTCCAGAAATGAGTCCAAAAGCTGAAATAAATATTACCATCATGCTCAGAAGATATCAAATAGCTAGAAATGCCTGTCCTTGGGTCCAATTTGGAGACAAGGGCAAAAACGGCAGTTTCGGGTCAAAACGGGGTCCGCCGGTGGGCCCGCTTTGCACCAAAAAATGTGTCCGGGTCAACGGTCTCCAAATTCACCAAACTTAGTGTCAACAGGTCAGGAACGATGATACGAACCCAACGAAACTTCCAAATTTGGATTCCGATGAGCCGATCACAAAATCGCCCGTCGAGCGGGGCCTGTGGGGCCCACGACATGCGATTTTGTCAACGTTCTCAGAATCGAACCAAACTTGACCCACAGGACCAGCGTATCGCTATGAGTCTGATGGCGCAAGTTTCGTCTCGATCCGACGAGTGTACAAGAAGTTAGGACGAATTGCAGAAAAGTCAGATACGGGGCGATGTCCGCGGATACGCGTTGATTTCGGTGTGCACGCACACCCGAATCAGCTTCCGCAAAATCTCACACGTCCGTATCGACGGTGCGCACGTATCTGTGAAGACCGCATGCGACCAAGTCGTCCCGTTTGGCGGAGAGTACTCAGTTCCGGGGTGAAACATGGTCTAGTTTTTCCTGTTTTTGGATCGCGGTGTGCGATCACCACAGGACGCGATGCCCCGAGCGGTTTGTCCGGGCACCGAGAGGGTCATACAGGCTTCGCAACGTAATTTACGGAATCAAAAACGGAGATACAGGGTGCAAGATACGAGTACCTGAACCGGGCTCGAGAAACAGGGATTCCTCGTTTCCTGTGTCGTGTCCGACACGAAGGAGAGGAATTAGGGTTAGGGTTTCGGGTTCTGGGAGCTGCGGCGGGTGGCCGGCCGGAGGCGCGCTGGAGAGGGGCTGGGGCGGCTCGCCGGGGGCTGGGGAGTTGGCCGGTGGCGACGGCTCGAGGCGGGCGGCGGCCGGAGCTGCTGGCTGCTGCTGCTGCTAGCCTCCGCTGCTGCTGGACGCCGGAGGCGGCGGAGGAAGGAGGAGGAGAGGGGAACGGCGGGGCGAGGTCTTCGTCGGCGAGGAGGGTCTAGGCGAGGTGGCGGTGAGCGGCGGAGCGGAGGGGAATGGCCGGAGCCGAGGGGAGGGTCGGGTTTAAATAGGCTGAAGGGGGCCGGCCAAGGCGGGGGGCGAGGGGGTCGTGGCCGCGGAGGGCGGGGCGAGCCGGGTGTAGCGGCGGGCGGCACGGCCGGCGGGAGCAGAGCGGGGAGCGGGTCAGGCGGAGTCGTGGGGGTGCTGGGGAGAACGGGTCGGCGGGCGGCTAGCGGGTCGGGTTGTTTGACCCGACCCGACCCGGAAAGAAAACGGGCTGGGTAGCTGGGCCGGCTGGGCTGTTGGGCCGGTCCACTGGGCCGGGCCGGCCCAAAAAATAATAATAATAATAATAATAAAATCATTTAATTAATTAATTAATTACTTAAAATAGTTTTTAGGCATTTAAAAATAGGTCTGAGGCCCAAAAATTCCAGAAAAATTACCCAAAGTCCAGTTTTTTATTTTACACCCAAAATTGTTATTTTCATGATATTTTTAATATTTTTTATTAACAAAAAAAATCATTTAATAATTAAAACCTTGATTTTAATTACAGAAAATTTTCAAAAAATTCCAGAAAATTGGGAAAATCCAAGTTTTAATAATTTTAAAAAATTCAGGGGGTTTACAGACCCTGAGGATAATCTCCTGGAATAAGTAAGGGAGGGTTCGGAGGAGTCGGTCCAAGTTGCATAGAAGCCAAAAATTTGTCAACCGCTATGCGCAACGGGTCCCCCACTGGATGATTTTGGTATGCGATATTTAAATCTGCAAGCTGAAATATTAAATAGAATTCAATAGAGGACATAAATAAGTACTACGGAGATAGACATTTTCATATAAAAATAACGTACCATCCCTTCTGCATAATCATAATAGCAACGGAGACTATAATCATCTATGGCTCGATGTTGGAATCGAAACTCTTGGAATTGGTAGGCTCTGTTGCTGATAAGAGGAGCTCCCCACAAGATCTATATGCATCATCACCGTAGGCTGCACTATTACAAATTATGACCATATAATTTTTTATAATTTTTATAGTAAATTTTGTTAAACTTTTGGAACAACTTACCATCATCAATAGAGGACATATCATTTGAGACAAAGGTCCCACCTTATGTGTCTCAAATCTAGAATTCCACCCAGAAATCAATTTGTGTGCTCTGGTAGTTGCATTGCCTTTAGCATGATTAAAACATGGTGGGTCATCAGGAATGTGTTGTATCATCCAGAACTGTCACATAACACGATCAGCTAGATGGTACATGATGTTATCGTAGAATATTATGAAAAATCTATGTAGACTCAATACATAGGCCGTTGTTTGTAACTCAAGAGGATTCTGTCCAAGCCGGTACGGTAAAAAAATTACCTATTTTATGTCAACAATATTGTAAGATACTACAAATTTGTAAAACATATTGACTGTATGAAATACAAAAAAATATATAAGACACTATAAAAAATTTACCTCGTTAAACCTAAGTGAATCGAATTGGCACCGATATACTGCGATATCCTTGTGAGCACATCGATTTGGATCAGCTGCAGCAGTCATCCAGCGTAAAGCTGATGGAAAGATACCATCTTCGGTATCAATACGGAAAACTGGCCTACCGATACTGAAGTGCTCATAGGACCAAACCTAGAAAAAATATATCATGTAAGTGTACATATTTCTTTAGTAAATAAAATTATATGAAAAGTTTATACCTGTAATAATGTCATACATCCATTCAAATTTTTCTGTGTTTTATCAGCTGAAATAAAATGCACAAAATTTGACATGAAGTTGTACAGATATGCCAACACAGAAGCTCCCCATGCATGACGAGTAGGTTCTGTCAAATTTTTCAGAAAAAGGTAAAAAACGTAAATTTGCCCTAAATCCGGAGTTTGGAAATAAAATTCAGTTGATTAGACCTAGTAAGTAGGTCCTGGTGCAAGCAGTAAACTGAACATATAATAAAAAAGTATATTAGTTAAACTAAATAAAAATATATATTACATAAATAATAACATTAAATGTTATACTTACTTGTTCCGCATCCACTAAGATTTCTTCCTCACCAATACGATCTAGGTACATAAAGTTGTGGCGGAGCCACGAAAACGTCACAAAATATTTACCATATATGGTAGGAGGCTCCACGCCTAAATACTTTCTATCACAGTTTGGCGCAAAATATTTCACTATTTTTAAATATTATAGGTTCACCCGTAATAGGTAATCATAAGATATTTGCCACATCTACTAGCAAAATTGTCATTTTTTCGAACGATAACTGAAAGATATTTCTTTCTGGCCACCACCGCTCAACTAAACTGAAGATCAAGTCTCGGTCGTGACGTAGAAAATGTATCTGATCAATATGATCAAAACAAAATACGTTCACCATACCATGTTGTTCTTCAATCAACATCCAATACCCAACGTCGTCCTCATAACGCCATGCGACATGCCCTCGTACTCGAAACATATCAGGATAATCATATTGCTATATATGACATATATATAAACGATGTTATTATTAGACATGTAAAAAAATATAAATTATATTTACTAAAATGGTTTAATTTTAATATACATGTCCAGAAAATACTAGACTAGAAATGTGCGATTCACGTAGCTGGATAATCGTATCTGTGGTAGGCCCTCCTGGAATACGTCCATCGTTTTGGGTATCCATCTGCAATATTTTCTACTTAGTGTTAAAATATGTAATCAAATATTTAGTGTTAGTATGACTACTATCACGTACATTACAATTATAATAGTTTAAATAGTAACTACAATTACACAATTATAATTATAATTATAATTATAATTAGAAAATTATAAACATGTTCTCCTTATGTTTTTTTCTCTTCTCTTCTCTTCTTCTCTGCTTACTTCCTCCTGCTTTTCTCTGCTCTTCTCTTCTCTGCTTCCTCCTGCTCTTCTCTGCTCTTCTTTTCTCTGCGTCCTCCTGCTATTCTCTTCTGTGCTCTTGCTACCGATTGCTTCCTCCCTCCCTCTCCTTATAATACATAACCTCCACCAACACCCACATAAATATTTAACCAACTAACATCATTTAAACCCTACCAACCCACCCACCCACCCACCCACCCGATCCCATCATTTAAACCTATATATTCAAACCAAACCTACCTACCAACCCCACCCGAACCCATCAACCAACCGTAGACCGGTCGAACCGAACCGAGAGAAGCCAAATTTTCGTCAACTGAGTTGGCAAAAATTTGGGCTCGGTTGGCGAAAATATACTTTTTCCGCTTAAAAAATCAGATTTTCGCCAACTGGGTTGGCGAAAATCAAGTTTTTCAAAATTTTGCTAACCCAGTTGGCGATATGTATCGGAATTTCAAAAATTTATAAACTTCTATCGGTATATTTAATTAATATAAATTTATTATCGGTACAGTAAATTTTTTGTTTTTTTATCTCTATTGCTAATATTATAAGAGACTTAGAAACGACTTTAAAATTAGCTGTCTAAACTGTATATAAATACACTATTAACTTTTTTTAATAATTAATTATTTAACTATTTAATATTATTTATTTATAATAAAATAATTCTAACTCAAGTGGTTAAGATGGAAGATATTTTTTTTGGTTGCTTAAGTTCGATTCCTAAAAATGACAATATTTTTAATAATTTTATATTTAATTTTTTAACATTTTTTTTACGTATATATAATGAACGTGCGCGTTACTAGTACAGATAAAATGTGAAGTTTTATTATTCTTCTCACTCAAGAGTTGCCACGTGTAAACTACTACAAACGAAAGAGCAATGCTTAATGGTTCAGGAGGCCATGGACCCCGTGCGACGTGACGACAACCAATTGGGAGGGGGGTGGGGGGGAGTCCGGAATTTAATGGGGAGGGTACGGACTAACAGGGGGCGAAGCCAATAGGAGGGCAAGTCAGCGGAGGCCTGCCCTCGGGGGCCATTAAGTTTTTTTGCAAACTAAAACCACTTTATGGATGGTTTGGTCAATATTCATAGTAGTTTTGACTAAAAATTTGATATGTGACAACTCTTGAATGAAAAGATGATAATCTATCCTACTTTTGGTTGATGAACAAAAATAACTCAAAATGTGATTAGTTATTGTGGTTTGTTATTATTATTTCCATCCCGTTGTTACTTTTTCCTCCGCGAAAGGTCTTATGCTTAAACGTAGGTTAATGTTTCTCTCCTTCTTATATAAGGCATGTTTTTGATAGTTCAAAATTTTTAATTATTTTTTATATTATTTAATAATATATTTGTTTGTTTTAAAGTTTTTTTTATGGACATATACATGTCCTCTTTGTATGTATTTGAAATACCTCCCATGAATTGGACAAAAATACAATTAGTGCTATTATATGGATTTTATTAAGGATGAGTAACAAAAAATAGTGACGAAAGTGAGTAATTGTTGAATCCTATTTTATTTTGTTTATGTGGTTAGTTAAGTAGATTTATATTAAAAAAATAAAAAAACATAAAATAATTTATAGGTTAATGAAATTAGGATAGATTGACGGTAGGGATAAAATTTTGCAAACTTTTACAATTTGTTTTAAAAAAAAAAAATTCAAAGAATACTTAAGACTATCTGACATATTCAGGATGGATAGAATACGGTTATTTAAAGAGTACGCCAGTTTTGATTTTTCTTTTGCATATAAGTTCCTCATATTTTTATGATTTTTATATAATTATTTTCAGCATAAGTGGAAAAAAATTATATAAGTCGCTTAAAATTTATTAAAAAAAACTTAAAAAACCCCTTGTATATTTTCTTATATTTGTAAATTTTTACTTATATGTCTCTTGTTTGTATGATAGCTTTGGGACCTGTAATATTTCCTAATTTATTTACTTGAATATAAACTCCAAAGAAAATTTGTCAATAACTCACTGAATATTGACACGGTATCTTATCATAAAGCCTTAACTATTTACTGCAAAAAAGCAAAATCAATTAAATTATTTTTGCTTTATATAACTTATTTATAATCTTCGACACTCTGTGAAGCACAATATTCTTATCATCTTCGGTACTCTCTGAGACACATCAAATAGTCATCATTTTTAGTACAATATCCTTACCAATTTTCAATATTCTTCTATGGGAAACGTTGCAATAATACTTACAATGATAAATCAACATAAAAACTAATATCATGATATACTAAACAATCAATTTCTGCATAAAAAAAAAATATATAAGAAACTTTTTTGTTTTTGCATTTACTTTTAAAAACTTATCTAATTTTTTTCATTTATATTGAAAATAAAGTTATATACAAATTATGAATGAAAATATAAGACATGGGAAAAAAATTGAACTAGCTCACCCATTGCCTATCAAATTCAGGGTCTGCACATGGGTTGAGTTGTCCTATCCGGAGCTAACTTTGGTTGCCTCTTACCCTTGACTCCAAAAGAAGGTATCAAAAATAATACGTATTAGCGACGTCAAAAAATATCGCTAATAGGTAAAAAAATGTCGTTAAGATATATTAGTGACGTAAATAGCGACGTTTTGGCATTGTCTCGTAAAATATGGTCGTTGACAAGAATTTTGTTGCTATTCGTGGCTATAGCGACGTATATATGTGGCGCGTACATGTCGCCAAATTAGCGACGTTCAGCTACGTGATGTCGGTATATCAACGACGTTGTATATTGTCGCATAACTTCGCCAAATCAGCGATGTTATCATCAACGTTTTGCTACACCAATGTTGACATGACAGAAATTGTCATGTCAGCTTTTTTAGCGACGCGTAGCAACATTTAACACAGATTAGCGACATCCCTGATACCAGTTAGTGACGTTTTAACATAATTTAGCGAAATACTGTCACGTCGGTAAACGTCGCAGAACGTCACTAAATTTTAAAACAATAGAAAAAAAAGCATGCAATTTTTAAAATTATTTTCCAACGAAAGTCTACCTGTAATTATAAAATCATAGTTTATATAAATAGATCCGGAGCAACCCTCCGTTGAATTTTCTAGGTTTGTCGACCCCTTCGGTGGAACACTCAACACCGGTACATAAACAAACACGTCAAGAATATCGAAACACGCAGGAATATCCCAACAAATAAATACATGAATCTAAAATAATGTCACATCCGTCTCATCCAAATAATATAGTAAAAAGTATAAAATAAGTACATCAAAGACCCAATAATGGGCCAATACACACCAACATACTAAAAAGTTCCAATAAGAACTACTGCGGATCAGGAGGAGGAGGAGGAGGAGGAGGAATACTGTTGCAAATCTGGGATAAGAGGAAGCCATACTGCTCCTGAGAAAGCATCACCGGTCCAGATAGAGGAGGCAGTGGAATCGATGGAGTCGGTGTCAGTGTTGATGCCGGTGGACCAGGAGGTCGTATCTGCTCCAATGCTAGAAGTCGAGCATTTTATGAATCCATGGCAGATACCATCCTCGAAGTGTTCGTCTCGACCGTCCGACTCAACAAATCCTGCATTACGTGTATCCTCGCAAGTGAGTCGCTCATGACCATATGCGACCCCTTCAGCTCCACATGTCTGCGCTCCGTAGACGCGGTCAGAGTCGCAAAGTTGCGTTCTGTCGTCTGGCTCATAGTCCTGAGCTCTGTAAGGTTGTGCTCCGTCGTCAGGCTCAGAGTCCTAATCTCCAATAGGCTATGGTCGAGCACATCAAAATGTACAATGATCGTCGCATCATCGGTCTGTTGCTGAGACTTGGGCTGCTCCGTAATCCTCTGAAGCAACTAGTCACGCAGGTCAGCAATCTGATGGTCAACGCTCTCCTGGGCTCGTGCCGACGCCTACGAAGGCTGCGAGGAATGCACACTGCCAGAGGGGGCCCTGGATGACTGCGTAACAACAAAGGCGCCGTAGGATCCCGTACCGTAGTATGTACCCCTTTGAAGACCACCAACGACGGTCATCTAGAGATCGTCCGTCGACGGAGCTGTAGAGGGCTGCGAGAAGTACCAGCCCCTCCCTCTACAGGTGTACTAGCAGTCGCCCGCTCACGTAGTCTAAGATACTCGTCCTAGAAAAATGGTTGATAACATCTAAGGTACTTATTACTAACTATATATATATATATCTATTTGCTTATTTTCAAAGTTATATTAAAACTAACACAAGGTAAAGTAATGTACATAGGTTTGCGTGACCTTCTCATCGATTAGCTTTCCGCCCTTCCGATGGGTGTCCAGGAAGACGGTCACCATATTGGCGTCCTCACCCCTCTGTACCTGTTAAAAATTATATTGTTTGTTATTAAAATTAAATATCTTATCTTGCTTTTATTAAAATAATATATATTCAATAGAATACATACTAGACAACAAAAATATTCTGTCATGGGAATCGACCTACTACACCACTTTTCTGCCTTCGACCTAGCTGTATTTGCCTTCTTCAACCTCTCCACGTACCTGGGTTAGCTGAATCTCGCCTTTATCGCAGTCCACTACTGAGGCTTGATCCAACCGTCGATCGGTGCTCCATCGCAATCATGAGCCTTTTGATCATTGTTCGCATCACGGATCAGCTTGGCGGCGACGGAAGAAAACTACTACTCGATCTTCTCAGCCCTGTGTAGTGGATAGAAATATGTTTTCTACAAAAAGTAAGATAGAGAGATATATAATATGCATAAATAATTATTGATATTAAAAGTAAATATATTTTTACCTTGAAGTGGGTAAACCAGAATGCCTTCCTATCTTCAGGAGCATCTGAGTAGTTGATACAAGGCCTACTATATTTCTGCCTCAGAAATACCCTAAATGCTCTCTGTACCGCCGACGAACGATATCTATACAACAATAATTAAATTCATGAATATAAAGATATAATCATTTGCCCCGTCGGTCCAAAATATTAACTAATTAACTTACTTTTGAGGCCCGTCGGTCCAAATCTCCATCCTCGTCTCGTCCAAAAGCGCGCATAGAGGATCGCTCTGAACATGTGCAGACGGAGTCGGCTCTACCTAATCCATCTTCTCCTCTTCCTCCATGGTGCCGTCAGCTGGAGGAACGCTAAAAGAGGGAGTAGTCTCAGGCCTAGAACTACTCGTCCCAGGAGTACTGACATGTCGTATCGTCGATGGAGTCGGAGATGCTAAAGAACGGTACACTGGAAAACTCTACGAGGAGGATCCGGAACCAGTAGCCTGTACCAGAGGATCACTCCGTCTAGAGGATCGACCTCCGAATGATCCGCGTTGTCCGACCATACTGATAATAACATATGATAATAAAAAAATACACAGACTTATAAAAGGTCATAAAAATAGAAAGACCCGGAGAAACCCTCCCTTGAATTTTCTGGGTATAAAATATCACAAAAGTATATAAAATATCACATTCATACAATAAACACAATATAAAAGTATCACTGTTAAACACAATTTAAAAGTATCATAGTCACACAATAAGCATAATATAAAAATATCATAGTCACAAAATAAACATAATATAAAAGTATCACAGTCACACAGTAAGTACAATAAAAATATCACAGTCGCACCATAAGTCTTATCTAATTTCTCAAACTCTCAAGAAAATCCAATACGCTAGGGCAGAACTCAGTCCCTCAGATACTTCGCATAAGCATCATCTAGGTGATCAATCTCCGCTATAGGTGCTGGATGACTGAAACTCTCCCTCTGAGTTGGTGCCTTCCCAACAGTAGGAGGTACCACTTCCTCCTTAATAGTATAAGTTGTCACTTCCTCCTTAACAATCGCTTCCAATTTAACAGTAGGAGGTATTACTTCCTCCTTAACAGTTGCTTTCTTCTTAACAGTAAGAGGTACAACTTCCTCCTTAATAGTCACCTTCCTCCTTAACAGTAGGAGGTGCCTCTCTCAAGCGACATGCACGTTCTCGGGTCATGTGTGCCATCTAGTAAGATAGATGAAAACAAAAAATATAATTGATAACAAATATAAATATATGTATCCATACAGTTAAAATAGATGTTTCATTCCACATTAAAAATACAGTACATGGCGAGAGTTCTAAATGGATTTTATTTTATTTTTAATCATCTTCTGAAAATTTATCTTCTTCGTTTTCCTCGTCCTCCTCTTCCTCTTCCTCCCCATCTTTACTTTCATCTGCTTCATCTTCCTCTTCGGATAATTCTACCTCTTCTACACTATTAGACGTGTAATGAGAAACCTTTGTTGAGTCAACATCTATAATATTTGTTATAATATGTAGCTTATCCTCCTGATAAGCTATTTTGTTAACGTCAAAGATTTTTCTAGCTTTCCTCTTGCATACTGCCCACCAGTCCGACCTCATTGATTTTCGTTTAGGATAAGTTGTGTACACGAGCTGAGCCTGACTTGATAAGACAAATGGTTCATAGCCTTGGTATCGACACTGGTAGTTTATATTCACAAGACCATAATTGTCTATTTTCAAACCTTGATCTTGGATCGGATCAAACCAATCATACCTGAATAACATGATCTTAGCAGGCTCTGTTCCATAATTATATGTCAACTCTACAATCTTCCGTAAGATGCCATAAAAATTATTGCCTGGATCGACATCATTGTAGCTCGAAGATCTGATACACAAATAACTATTTTTTGTAGAATCAAGATCCAAGAAGCTGTCTCTTATCGGGACTTTTGTTGACTTGAACCTAAACCCATTCACACAGTAGCTTGACCAGATTTTGACGGCATAAATTGGTCCCTTGGCTAGAGTTCTAATAGACTCATTCTCGTGTGTAGTGTGGGGACGATCGACCTAAATACCAAGGAAATGATATTAAGTTCAATGTTCTGTTAAATATTGTGCAAGTACATATGAAAAAATATCCTTACATATGCACTCAACAAAGAAGGAAAATGAAGTCTCATTTCCTATTCTACTTCTTCATCTGTTATGTTTGGTCTCATTGACCTCACCTCTTCATTAAATATGCTAAAAAACAACAAAACATCGTCCAATTAGTGTAACAATATTAGCGTATAGTATTACATTAAGATAACTTAAACATTGACATATTAATTACTTACCCCTCTAGCTTCTCCACTTCATCCTCGTCGCAGTTGAGTAATATATACAACTGAGCAGCCCTTAGCTAATCTTCATTCATATATCTCTTCATCATTTTTTTCGTAGGCTTACCGAAAGCATTGAATACTTTCAATATTGTATCATTAGATTCCTGATATCCGTCATCGTTTCTCGGAGCTCTTGTTCTATTAGTAGCAATATGCGTCTTGAAATACATCTCGCAAAAGTTTGTAATCTCCTTAAGAACATAGGCTTCACAAATAGAACCCTCGACCCTTGCCTTATTTTTTAACTTTATCTTTAGGTGGTTCAGTTGACGTTCGAACGGATACATCCACCGATAACCGGCAGGGCCACCGACACATGCCTCATAGAAAAGATGAATTGGTAAATGCTCTATGGAGTCGAAGAATCCAGGAGGGAGCACTATTTTAAGCTTGTATTATGTTACCGCAATGTCCTTCTCTTGCTTTTCTAGACGATCGATGATCAACTTGGTAGAACAAAGATCTTTGAAGAATATGCTAAGCTCTGTTAAAGGATCCTAAACTACCTGCGGTAAGAATTTCTGAAATACAATCTGAATTAACCTCTCCATGAATACTTGACAGTCGTGGCTCTTCATACCCGTCAGTTTGTTCTCCTTCGGGTAGACGCATCTTCTTAGATTTGACACATACCCGTCTGAAAATTTTAGCACCTGAATCTACCTACATAGTCTCATTTTATCCTCCTTTTCCAGTAAAAAATTTGCCTTAGACTGCTTATACTTTTCATTCCCTTCCTTTATCAAATGCAACGCAGGACGTCTGCATATTTCTTCCAAGTCCAACCTGGACTTGGGATTGTCTTTCGTCTTCCCCTTTTATGTCCATCACAGTATTAATTATGTTGTCAAACACATTCTTCTCGGTATGCATGACATCAGGGTTATGTCTGATCAGATTGGTGCTCCAATATGGCAGGTCCCAGAATATGCTCCTCTTTGTCCAGTTATGAGTGTGACCAAATCCATCGCACTTGTACCCCTTAGTAGGCTCTTCGATAGCACTTGGTAAGTCTTTAACCTCTTCCCATATCGTGTCTCCGGGCCACCTTAGAGGTGGATTTTCCTTCTCCGTAATGCCGACATGAAATGCATTCATGTTCCTCCAGAATGGATGATTCGACAGCAGAAATTGTCAATGACAATGGAAGAAGCATGTTTTTCCTTCGTATTTTAAATGGAAAGCCTTAGTGTAATCTATGCAATACGGACATGAGAGACGACCATAAGTTCTCTATCCTGATAACATACCACAAGCCAAAAAGTCGTTGATGGTCCACATAAGTGCTGCCCTTGTAGAAGCATAAAAAAATACATCCATGCGACTCTGCGCCACAGGCTCAAATCAGGCCGTAGAGTCACCCTGCGGCCCAAAAAGATGACATTCATGCGTTTCCAATCAACCAAAGTAGCTTGGCCGTAGAAGGACCTAACGTGGCATCCCGTCAGCAGGATCATCTCTGACACAAAATCCTGACGAAAAATATTTTATGATTTTGTCAAATGACGTAAATATACTAAACGACATAAGTCTCACGTCAGCACAGAACTTCACTCTAAACACGTCAGCACAGAACTTCACTCTAGATGGATGTGCAGCACCCCATGCACAGCACAACCAACCTTATGTAGCTCCATGCAGCCCATGCGTATCTGGTTTCACGCGTCTCAGACTCCATGCGGCCCATGCGTCTTTGGCTCCATGCGTCCCAGACTCCATGCATCCTAGACTCCATGCGGCCCATGAGTCTCTGGCTCCACGCATCCCCGAGTCCATGTGATCATGTGCGTATCTGGCTCCATGCATCCCAGACTCCATATGGTTCCATACATTTCTTGCCCCATGCGTCCCAGACTCCATACGGTCCATGTGTCTCTGGCTCCACGCGTCTCCAACCACATGGGTTTCAGACTCCATGAAGACCAAATCTTGCTGTTACGACAAGAGTGGTTCTCTCCAACCAAGTACGGACTATGTATCAAGCTGACCAAGTCACGTCCACAAAGGACAAGAACCACCAAGATCTTTAGCAATCAAAAATCCCAATGAGCACCCACGTGGCACCTCGGCCTTCTCACGGTTACAACTGCACTATGTCAAGAAGGGGCACATGGCACCCTCTACCATCCATGCAGCCCATCATATGCGTGTAACAACCCATTCCGTTCAAGTAGATAGCTGAGTCAAACAACGCAAGTACAACGATCTAACCCACATTACTCAGCGAGAAGACTCATTTGAGGCAAAGGATTCTAGAACTTGGCCTTCAGGAGTTCAGACTTTGTTTCAAAGGCTCGCTCGGAGTATCGCTCGACCGAGGTAAATTATCGCTTTGGTGGGTGGCTACGATAAACTTGTCTTTGCTTAGCCATCACACTTAAAATATGGACGATACATGCTAGTCGCTAGGTGAATCACCCCTTGCATGCTAATGAAGAATACAACGCACCTAGCTAAGGGAATAATCCCATCTTCTATTTCTTGTGTTAGAAAATAGAAATAAAACTTGACTTATAACATAGAACCTCGCATGCTACCTTTGCTTCGTGCAAGTAGACCCCGCTATGCCTCGAGTAGATCATTAGATACTCTTCGTAAAAAACTACTTCACTTGTTTACACTGCACATCCATTGATCATGTCGCTCGATATGTCCCTGTACGACTTCTATTCTCGCAATATCCCTTAGACTCGTACTTACGTAAATGCTTATGTTTCATATAAATGCATGCTTGCCTGCTTACATTATAGCTTATACTTGTTGCCTCGTTTCAATGCTTGCCACGTGAATTTATGCCATAATCAAGTAACACTATTTATATCGTGCATGCATCTAGTTAGCCAAGAGACTATCAAATAGTCCTTCTGTGTAATATGAACCTGCAAGTATACGTGACAGTTAGGTCGCCAAGGCAGTTCCCGAACCAGGGGAATACATCAAGTAACGTTGAACACTGAACGAGAATTATGTCAAGTAAAGCAAGAATCACAGCTCGTGGAGCATACTCATTCAGAACAAGAATCAAGGATTATCATATCATGTTGTGAATCTGGAAGACCCAAGACTTGTATGTCGCGGGCAACTTGGAAATAAGGAGGATTCTCGAATCTCGTTCCACGAACGATCTCCGGGGTACCAGGGCCAATACGATCCGGATGGAACTCGTGCAGCCTTTTGTGTGCGAGCAGGGTGGCGTCTCCGCTAACACTGCACCATCCTTGATCAAAAGGCTGATAGGCTCATGTACTGGATAGGATGGCTTGTAGCATACCGTATACTTTTGTTGCATACCATCCTCGTCAAAGACTATAACTCGTCCTTTATGGCTATGCCAGCGACTCATGTTCATATATATAAGCCATCCTCTCTTAGCGGCAATTGGCGTACGAGTCATTGCATCGCATCGAGTAACTTATAATACCTGGACGGAAATTAGTATTAGATATCTGTGTATACTTGTACTTAATTGAATACTTGAACATCTTCTGCAATACTTTTGGATAATCTGTATATCTCGTGCACCTAAAACAGAACCTCGCTCATGACACTTGTGTTTGCTTATGCTACTGCCCTTGAATTTTATTATATATGCTCGTGCTTGGTTTAATTTGGTTTGACTTAGACAGGAAAGGATAAATGGTAAGTTGGTAAGTTTTGCCGTGTTACTCTTATATCGCACGTCGCACTGCCACACGAGTTAGGCTTGTATATTATGCATAAAACTAATGCTAAATCAAGACTAGAAATATAACTTAATAGATGGTGCACGAATCCTATATAACATGTTTGGATTTGTCGAGCGGGCGAGAAGCCTTCCCATCAGTGCATTCATGTACTGATAACCCACCAGGTCGCTTGCAGGGTACGGGAGAACCTTGTTCGGTGTAAAATCCTCCCTTCATACGTGTTAAGGCATGGAGTTTCCTCTGGAGCCTTAGAATATTGTATCCGGAACTGAAGCACATATTACAGACATAATATTGGAATATAGCCTATGTATCATTCCATAAATTGTAGCCACTTGGCATGCTTTTATTGTTTCAAGAGAGAGAGGACTTGAGTGACTTGTAATCTCAGCCTAGCACCGCTTGTAACACTTGTTCAATATCAATAAAGAGCTTATTTACTTCTATACTTGTGTTATTCAATGCTTACGCTATTGACGACTCTATGAACTTGTTACCAATCGCCTGTTCGTTTATTATTCTGCTGTATTCAGACTATCTGTACGAATCTATGGCTTAGATATTTTACCGTTTGTTCGGATCATTGCCTTGTACGGGTGCAGCTTGTGCTCGTATGGTATCATGTCCAGATAGGAAAGATCGTCCCGCGGGAGCGCTAGCACGATAATTTGCGCCTAGCGAGGACGACCGATTCCTGTGGGAGATCGGGTTGTGACAGTGCGCGCCTATGGAGGAATATAAATAGCAGGGTACCACACCCATACAAGAGGTGGGCAGGCTATCTGTGAATCTATACTCGAGCAAGAGAGAAGGGCTTCCGTATCGGATCATCCACGCAGTAAAGAGAGTTGCTACACTCCTAACCCTCCATCTTCACCCCCCAGAACACAAAATTAGTACTTAGACTGTCTGTTTATGACTCCTCTCTGTACTCTCTTTAGTTTGTTCAATTAAATCAAGTTTGTTTCCAAACTTTCACATTTAATGGCAAACAAGATAACGACTCTGCTGGGGACTACCTTCTCCTCTGATGAGAAGTTGGTAACGCAGTTCGATGCGGCCAAGCTCGGCTCAACGCAAAAGATGCTGTTAGTGTGCTTCGACCAGCAAGTGTTCAAGAAAATGCACTCGGAAGGAAAGTGATAGTTCTTCGGCAAGACTAGCCAAGCCCAAGAAGACCCGCAAGACGTAGGTAGGAAAGGCTGTTGTGCCTCGCCCAACTGCGGAACAGACGCTTCCCGTCTCTCACTCTGTTGCTGATGATGGTCGTCAGGCGAACACCCAGGACATCCACGTCCATGCGGCAACCCTGTCTGACGCAGAAACTGCTCGGCACCCAGACTCTGGCAGAGGAAAATACTACAATGCCAGATGTTCTGGGGCTGCGGGAGCTTCTATGCGGCCAAGAAGGAGGCTGCATAAGACTGACCATGCGGCACCAGCTCACAGCCGCAGGAAGACAGTCGCATATGGCCCCGACAGCAACAGAACATCTATTTTTGATCGTATCTTCTGCGGCACAGATCCAATACGGCTCGCTGAGAATGACGAAAACCCAAACCTGGACTCTTTGTACTACGTACCTGCGGGTGCTAAGTGAAATAAGCCTAGGAAAGTGTGAGCTCATCAAGCTCAAGAAACTGTACTGTTAGCTGACCATCAGCAGGCACCGTTAACCGTTACACGGGCCCCTGATGGGAAGCTATACAAGATCGCCTCGTGCGTCCAGCCCGCGACGACAAATGGATAGCGTTGGTCTCAAAAGTCTCCTGCTAAAGATCGGAGGGAAGTTCTTGTACGAACCCCGGATCATGGAGCGAACACAACACCTACGCACTCGTACGCTCGATCCTTCCGGGTCCATAAAAGGGTACAAAGGTGGAACAATGCTTGCTTGACTTCCGTAATATGATCAATCACAAGTGCAAGGTGAGGAAAACAACTATGGCTGGTGAAATATCCTCTCCAGGGCATCACTATGCCAATATCATTATCAATTGCTGCTACAACAAAGTGGCAACACCCACAAGCAGGCAGTCGGCCTTCCAACAACTGTACCAGACATCACCCATCCGATAACAATCTAAAGATCAGGTGCAAATACCAGAGGAGGAGGAGCTGTCCTCCGTCTTATGCTACTAAACTCTGAAGCTTCCCGCCACCAAGGGAGGAAAGAAGTCAAGTACCTCTAGTCCATCGCTCGCGTGGCGAAGGCAACTACCAGGAGGGTTAACAACGGGACCTGCGGAAGGTGTTTTTCAGGGAACCCGCTCAAGGAAGAAACTGTCAGTAACTGGGGGTAGTTCTTCCTCAGAACCCCTGGGGGTGGCCCAAGCTGAGGGTGGTATTTCCCTCGACTTATGCAACAACCCGGCTTTCCGAGAAGACATCGATTTCCAAGGGACGGACTCCGAGATCCCTGGGGTAGCTTCCCTCACCAGGTTGATATAGCCTCCTACGTTGGAGTAGTATTCCTTCCGAGTCTGAGGAGAAGACGGCGCTGCCAGCTTTCCCTGATGACTACTTTTGCCAGGGGTCTGAGACAAAAAGTGCGACATCCACTGCCCCTTCTATCTCTCCCCACGTGAGGACTGTATACATGGTCGGGGACAACCATGAAGGCCCCAGCGACCGCCAACGACCGCCAGACCCTCGAGGCCATGATACAGACGATGGGTACATCAATGCAAGTCTTAACCTAGACCATGATAGAAATCAAAAGAAAGGTGTCAAGATTCAAATACAGTCTTAACCTAGACCATGATACAGACGATGGGTACATCAATGCACGCACACATGCCTCGAGGCCAAGATGATGGAATGCTATGCCGATGACATCGTCGTCAAGAGTCGCTCTAAAAATATGGCTTGTTATTCAAGAGTCAAACACAGTCTTAACCTAGACCATGATACAGACGATGGGTACATCAATGCACGCACACATGCCTCGAGGCCAAGATGATGGAATGCTATATCGACGACATCGTCGTCAAGAGTCACTCTAAAAATGATTACCTCCAAGACTTGAGGACTGTGTTTGACTTAATTCACGCACACTGCCTCAAGGTGAACCCTACTAAGTCCTTCCTGGGAGTCTCCCCCGGTAAATTCCTTGGTTTCGTTATCACTTTCCAGGGTATACACATAGACCCCGACAAGACCAAGGCCATCCTGGAGATTAATCCGCCAAAGAACCTCCGGGAACTCCGCGTAATTCAAGGGAGGCTGGCATACATCAGGAGGTTCATATTAAACCTCTCTGGATATTGTCGGCCGTTCACCCAGCTCATAAAGAAAGGTGTCTCTTTATCTGGCATAAAAATACCAACGCGCGTTTGACGACATCAAGGAATAACTATCAAACCCTCTTATGCTGGTGGCCCCAGTCATGGAAATGCCTTTCCTGTTCTATGTACGCACGATAGAGCACTCGCTCGGTGCCCTGTTAGCCCAAAATAGTGATGCAGGCCACGAGCATGCCATATACTACCTTAGCTTAATGATGGTCGGCATGGAGCATAGGTATACCGCCGTTGAGAAAGAATGAATTGCTCTAGTATTCGCTATTCAGAAAACTCGATATTACGTGGCTGGACAGACCATTCATGTAATCTCGTAAGTCAACCACCTCAGGGTCCTCAGGACCAAACTGGGGGCACTTAGTTCCAATTTGGCTACCTGGGAAATACTATTTTCTCCATATGATATGGTGTTCGTCCCACAGAAGGCCGGCAGCCTACCCGGGGTCAGAAATCTCGAACCCCTATGAGGAGATTCCAGATGAGGCGGCGGACTCCAACGTCACTTCACTCGAAGCTATTTGGCAAATATTCATTGATGGCACTTCAAGGGTAGGGCCCAAAGGCGGCATTATCGCTAGGGTTGGGATAGTGTTGATCCCCCTATATAGCCTCATCATTAATTGTTCCTACTCTCTCACAGAGCCGTGCTCCAACAATGTGGCAGAGTACAATACCTTAATCATCGGGCTCCAACTTTCTAAACAAGCTGGATTAGAATACCTGGAGGCTTACGGTGATTCTCAACTAATAGTCAAACAGGTCTGGGATGAGTTTGAAGTCCGAAACAAAGACTTGATCCCCTACCACCAAGCTGCACTTAGCATTATCGCAACTTTCGAAATGTTCTTTATAGAGCACGTCCCTCAGATGCAAAATATTAAGGATGACACATTAGTCGGCCTCGCTGCTTCCTGGGCGATACCAAATAACACTCATCAGCTAATCGACGTGATCGGCCAGGAGCTGGTAAGACCCAAGAGCAACCTATGCTTATGCCTCAGCTATGCAGCGGAGGACAACATTGATACTCAGAATTGGAGGCTTTCATTCATTGACTATGCAGTCTACAAAATTCTTTTCGATAACCCGAAGGAGGCCACTTCAATTAGGAGATGCTCCCTCCGTTTCTATTACGACACAAAGACCAAAATATTGTATCGTTGGTCCTATGACGACCTTCTACTACGATGCTTATCAAACACAGAGGAAAAACAAGTCCTCCGCGAAGCTCACGATAGAGTCTGCGGGGCGTATCAACCCGGTCCGAAGCTGTAAGACCGTCTTCGAAGAATGGGCTACTACTGGCCTACGATGGTAGCGGATGCTGTTGATTACGCGAGAAAATGCCAGATATGTCAGGTATTCTACCAGCCCTCAGCGAAAATGGGCAGACTTCATCTACCAGCCCTCAGAGTTCCTATACCCAACGATAGCATCTTGGCCATTCGAAGTATGGGGGATGGACATAATCGGACCGATAAGCCCACATTCGTCTAAGTGCCATCGGTTTATCCTTGACATCACCGATTACTTCTCTAAGTGGGCGAAAGATGTTCCACTCGTCGAAGTAAAGATATCAAATGTGATCAGCTTCGTCAAGCATCATGTCATATATTTCTTCGGCTTGCCTCAGAGGATCACCCACGACTATGGTCCGCAATTCGTGAGTCATTCCTTCTATCGGGTTTGTGACAAGAATTGAATCTAAAATATAGCCTCTACGGCTTACAACCCCGCAACAAACAGTCTGGCAAAAGCATTCAACAAAACCATCATCAAGATCCTCCAAAAATTTGTTTCTTCTAGTAAACGCGGTTGGAACTAGAAGCTGGGTGAATATCTCTGGGCCTACCGTACAACCGTCAGGACAGCTACTGGCAATACGTCATTCTCTCTGGTGTACGAAAGGGAAACGGTCCTCCCACTCGTGATCTAGATCCCCTTACTCCGAGTAGCCCTCTCTAACCAATTAACCGTTGACGACAATTACCGCCGATGGCTATAAGAGTTAGAAGCACTCGACTAGAAATGTCTCTTAGCTCAACAGCGTATTATGCTATTCCAAGCACCTCTTGAGAGAGCCTTCAACAGACGGGTCAAGGAGAGAACTTTCCAAGTGACATATCTCGTCTTGACCGTGAGAAGACCAATGGTCATGAACCACAAGACGGTCGACAAATTTTAGCCTAAATGTGGGGGCCCATTCATCATGGAGTCTGTATTCTCCAACGGCGCCTACCGGCTAGTAAAATCCAACGACGACTTGCTTATGATGCCTATCAATGGCAAATTCCTAAAATATACTATGTCTAAGCTAGATTTGCACTACCCTCATGACTAGCTGGATAACCTAGATGTACATCTCTACACTCTTGGTTCTTCATCCCCAGTAAGTGCCTATGTGCAACACTTTTTCCTTCTTTACAAATTATTGTAAAAACTATCTTAATCCAGGAGTCCTGGATATACAGCTGATGATGGATCCTTAAAGTCTCCCCAGCGAAGCAGTCCTCAGGTCTACCTGTACTCTACCGCAGGGGCCACTTACTCCAAACTCTTTGGACGCTAGCCATGTTGATATTGCCTCTGAGCTATCATCCTACCAATCTCCCCAGCAGAGTAATCCTCGGGTCTATCTTCATGTTCAGATAGACCACACTCAATAAATCACTCCTTAGCAAATATTTGGGACATCGGTTCATGTCCGTATTACCTCTGAACTACTGTCCTAATATTTCTTTCCGGCAGATTTTGTCATGTCCATATTATCTCTAAGTAAAATTTCCGGTCTTGGCCATCAATTATCACATCCATATTATCTCTGATATCGGTTGTCAATCCTACTTATCATCCATACTCACCAAGGTACACCAGCGGTGTTAAGTCCACAAAAACTGTTAAGTCCACAAAAACTATCACGTCCATATCACCTCTGGCAGGGCTTGTTCGAAATCTATTACTTTGACTCAAAGTGCACAAAAAATTAATGGGTCCATAAAACCTATCACATCCACATTACCTCTGATATGGATTATTTTTGAACTTATTATTTGTACTCAATGTGCGCAACGAATAATAAGTCCCCCAAAAGTCCCCCAGCGGGATGTCCTCAGTAAACTACGGTATTGTACTACGTTCATATTACCTCTAGTACGATACCTAAATCTAATACAAATAAATTATAAAACAGATAGGATAACTTTTATTTTTCCTCTACAAGAAGGGATTAAAAGAAAAACTATATTTCGAGGGAGTATCAATATCCCAAGCCCAGGCAAAATGAAGACACAAAAAGCAAAAGAGAACGACTGGTGCTATGAGTTGGAGCATAACTCTGCTATCCGCTCATGGAGACAATCAATATTGCCATCCAAGCACCTCCGAGCTAGGCGCTCAACTTCTTGGGCCATGACCTCCAGATCCTCGTAGCAAGCGTATGACTCGTGTGGGTCCTCTAGCTGTTGTACCAAAAACTCAATGCCATCCGTATTCTCCGCTATGTGGCTCACCTCTGTACGGATGGCCTCTTCTTCCTGCTGGGCCTTCCACATCCTATTCTCTATTGCATCGAGCTTGATCTGGAGTAGTCTAATATGCTCGATTTTGTCGGGAAAGATACTCCTCTCTGAGATTACCCAGCCTACCACGTCTCTCCCGTAAGATTCAGAGATTATGCTGCAAACACTCCATAGACGAAGCAAATAAGGCCTTCTTTGTCTACACCTTCTTTGAGAACTCGTTATATTCATGAAAAATCAGCACTCCTATGTCCGTCTGCTGATACTGCACAGCTCTGTGAGGCATTTCTCCACCTCCTTCAGTTTATGGTCCAGAAAGTCGTCTATCTGCTCAAAACCAGGGATACCCCTCAAAGAGTGGACTTGGCCCTCAGCAAAGTGCCTTGTCCAGGCAAACAATTTATTGTTCTCTAATGCCCTCGATCCCTTGCTTCAAGAACATGTAAAAGGTCTGAATCGAGAGCTTGACATTTTCGTCGATATCTTCCAATGTAGCCGAAGTCAGAGGCGGTGGGATTGAAGAAGAGGCCACAGGAACAACATAAGGCACAACGATGCTTGGAAACCTCGAAGGCAAAGCAGCAGTTAGGGAAAAACCAGCAGTCCTATTGGCGATCCAATCTTTCATGGACGCACGAAGTTCATGGTTAGCCTGCAGCTGAACTGCGGACGCCGGAGTAGTACCAAGACCAAGGACAAGAGTAACAGGCTGTCTCGGTGCGTCGGCTCCCACCGGTGTACCATCCCTGGACCGAGTTGCAGCAGCTTCAAAAAGTGACCTAGAGGCTTCAAGGATCTCATCGCGGAGGCTTACCACCCCGCCATCCAAAGAGGTTTCAACCGCAGAACCCCCAGCGACAACTGTTGGAAGAGCGGCTACCATGCCAGAAGGGCCTGAAAAGATAGAAACCTCCCCCATCACAGCCTCAGTGGGGGGCATGACAGGATGTTCTTCGCCCCCAGAAAAGCAAAGAAGAGACTCAGACCGTACCCTAACGAGCTCACTACCATCTTCTTTCGTGACCCCTTCCTCCGCGGTCATGTCCACGACCTTCAAAGGAGAGGTACGGTCTACAAAACCAGAATAACCAACAATTAACTTCGCTCGGAGAATGTGAAGCTGAAGCCAAAAGATCTCTTCTAGAGAAAGGTTGAGAAGTAATATACCCGAAGAAGGCAATGGAACCTAACGCTCGTCCAGTGCGGTCCAAACTTCCTCCGGATCATTCAATTCCTCCACCGAGATGGGAGAGTTGGTCGGCTCCACTAGCGACTCCACTGGGACATAGCCACCAGAGAACTCAGGAACAGACTCTACGACCTCAGACCCCGAAAAAGTGATCTCTTTATCTGGCTGCGCATAGGAAACCTCAGCGGTCGTAGACTATTGAGGTCGGTCCCTCTCCTCCTGTGTTTGTAAATTTTCACACAGACCAGAAGAAAGATGCTTATAGAAAGGACAGGAAAGAATTAAACTAAGAGGTTGTACGAATAATGCCTCACTGTCAGGAATAAGCTTCGGGTCAGATGCTACCAGAGCCACGGGTCCTACCTCTTCCTCTTTCCTGTTCCTTCTTTCTCAGCCCCAGTCGGCACAGGGTCCTTGACGGCAATCTGCTTCCTATAACGCGACCTCGCGGCTATTGATGGTTCCTATCTTCTCTTCTGGGATAGAGGACTCCATACCGGGGAGGTACTGTACTTCATTGGAGAGCTTACTAGAGACGAAGGGTCATAGAAAGCATCCTCTTCCCAAGTTGTCGAGTCAGAGTCGATAAACACAGTCTCCCCCTGCCTCTTCCCTAACTTTTCTTAAACTCCTTGAATCAGGACATCAACTTCGTACCCGCGATGAAGCTAGTATCCCGGTCAAAGCCAAGTGGAGGCATTTTCAAGGCAAAGAGAGCCACTGCATGGAGGATGTGCACAGGGACTTTAGCATCAGGAAAGATAAACTGGACCTGAGTATCAGTGGTAGAATAATAGTCCCAAGCTCGGGCTCCGTCAAGAATACTACCTTCAAATCTAAGACATGGACTCGGGTTTCTCAACATGAGCTGACTATAGCCAAACTGGCGAGCAAACCTACTCGGCATGTACGGTTCCAAAAAGGCGAGGTTTCGGTATACTAAATGGGAAGGCCGTATGGAAATTAGCCAACAAAGAAGCTTCGGGGACAGAACTTGATGGTCAACACCACCATAACGCTGAATACTATTTACTTCATCCTCTGCGAACTTCGGGACCAAGACAAAAAAGGAATAGTCTTCTACACGAGCAAGTGCATGCCGACAGGCATAAATCTCATTATGAACCTAGAGCATCCCACTATACTGGTGAATAAAAGCATCAGCCTCTGTCGTCGTCCCCGTCACTCCAGGATGCATCAGAGACAGGTAGTGCATTAACAACCAACATAGTAGATAATGGTAAGGCATCTCTACCCAGTTGAAATCCCCAGGGCTGCCATCAGCCATCACTTTGCTCGTAAAAGTATGGAGCCCACGATGGATTATGCAGACCATCACTAGGAGTAAAGCTAGCTGATGGCCGAAAGCTAACTTCACAACAGAGAGGATGAAATTGCGGCTAACCCTCCCGATCGACCAGGATCCCCTGGGGACTACACAAGTTTGGGTGTCTTGATAAAAGTAACTTCACAACGGGGAGTCATATCATCAAGAATCCAGCTAGCACAGCCTTATCAGACAACGGCTGGGTGTCTTGATAAAAGTAGCTGAAGGTGTTACCAGATCTACCAAATCCCTCATCGGACGCAGTCGTTCTCTTAGTACTGCGCACTAGTTCTCGATACTACTCAAAGTTTGAGGAGTCCGGACAAGAACCTGACCCGAAGCATCAATATTGAAGAGGTAATGGATTCAGGCCTTGGTGTGGGTGACGTCCCCACCGTGCTTCTGTCCTTCTTTTTCGAAAGCTATTGGCAAGTACTATGATGGCACAAGAACTCCCGGTACACTACAATAAACCCTGGATGTTGTCTGTCACGCCCCGATCTCCCGCAGGCAATCGGCCGTTCCCGCTTGGCGGGAATCACCCTCGCCAGCGCTCCCGCGGAACGATCGCTTAACCTATCCGGGCGTGATGCCGCACGAGCGTGGTCCACGCCCGTGCAAGGCCATGGTTCATTGGCTGGCGGCAAGAGTTCTAAGCCACAGAGTCGCACAGATTGTCCGAGTGCAGCGGAGTTTAGGAACGCATAGGCGATCGGTAACAGGTTCACTGAGTCGACAAATATAGCGGAAGCATCGAAACAAGTAAAGTAATCTCTTTATTGATATGAAACATGTATTACAGGCGGCGTATAGCCGAGATTACAAGTCGCTCAAGCCTCTCTCTGAAACAGTAAAAGCGTGCCAAGTGGCTACAATAGTGGATGATTGTACAGGCGATGGTCGGGCGATGTTCACAACTTATGTCTTCTATATGTGCTTCAGTCCCGGACGCACCGTTGCTTCGGAGTGTTGTCCACGCCTTAGCACGCACGTTGGAGGCGTCCGCACCGCACGAGATTCTCCCGCACCTTGCATACAAACTGGTGGATTATCAGTACATTGAATGTACTGGTGGGGAAGCTTCTCGCCCGCTCGACAAATCCAAACACGTAATACAGGTTCCGTGCATAACTATTAAGTTGTCTTTCTAGTTGCCTTAGGATCAGTTTCATGCAAACATTGAATATCTTAACGTGTCGGGCAGTGCACCGTGCGATGTTTGAGGAAACACGGCGAGACTTACCAACTTACCATTTCTCCTTCCCTGTCCAAGGCAAACATGATTAATTCAAGCACGGGCAAGCATAAACATTCAGGAGGCATAGCATATGCAAACAGGAGGGTTCTTATAACATGATCGTTCAGGTGTTAAGTTATTCATTGATGCTATGCAATGACTCGCACGCGGATAGCCGCTAAGCGAGGATGACTTGTTATCTTTTGTTTCACAGGCAAGCACGCAACAGGTTAAATACACACGATAAACACACGATGCATTGCAAGCCATATTCACACGATAATCACACGAGGCATTGCAAGCATATACACACGATGATCACTGGCTGATGCCATAATGGACTAGTCAAGGACGTGAATAACATGCAACGAGAAAACACAAGGAGCTCATAAAATACGATACGTTGCAAGTTACCCAGTCCGCACACGATTGACTATAAACACGAAGTCTGCCCGGATCGGATCGGTGCCAGTGCCCCAGCACCGTCCGCTGAACTTATATCCTTGTGCACAAGTTGTCCATGATCGAACACGATTGTTAATTTACACACGAGCACACAAGATTCATTTAGCTATTGGATATGCACAGTCTCCTGGGCTGCTGTAAGCCCGCACACGAGGGAGACTTGCAGGGAGATCCAAATACCTGAATGAGTCTTGCCACAGGAACATGATTCTTTTACTTGGCATGATAGAGTCCCCTGGATCGGGAACTGCCTTGGTGACCTAACGGTCCCGAATACTTGCGGGTTCATTCAGGCACGGAACGACTACGTAGTAGTCTCCCGGGGTTTGGATGAAAACACGGTAACAATCAAGCAGACAAGCATGCGTTCTAAGGAACATAATCAGCACGTTTTGCTCGGGCCCAAAGGTAGTCCGAGAGATAAAACCGTTAAGGGACTTAGCATACGAGGGTCTGAATATAAGCAGTATTTCCTTTTCCATGTTCTAGCATAGCAATACAGGTTGGGATTATTCCCTTAGCTAGGTGCGTTGGATTTATTAGCATGCAGGGGTGAATCACCTAGCGACTAGCATAAATATTCCAGATTGTGTTGGCTAAGCAAAGACAAGTTCACCGTAGCCACCCACCTTAGCGATGATTCGCCTCGGTAGAGCGATACGTCTGAGCGAACCTCTGAAAGTCCAAGCCGGATCCCTGTAGGGACAAGTCTGGATATCCTTTGCTTCTTGATCGAGGCAAAGCAGGTTGGGACAGCTGCACGATTGCCGATTGAGACGGCAGTCCGCTTGAGCGGAACAGGGTGTTACATTGTCTCTCCAACTCCCCAAATTCTTTATTGTCAGGAGTGTACTCCTCATACTGCTTACTAACCCAGGACAACCGCAAAATATCATACATCTCATGGAGAGCTAGTCCCATCTCCCCACCAGGAGTAAAGAAGGTCCCGGTGCGACAGTTGTACATCTCGGCCAAAGCCACGAACAAGTTTGGGTTCTTCTCCAAACCATAATAAGAACCCCTTAGGACGTAATAGAGGTTGGCCTCCGTCAGGGGTTACTCGAACTTCTCTAACACCCACGAGGTCAAATTTACCCAAGAAGATGAATGGTGCACCTAGTTGAGCAAGCATATTTTTCCTTAGGATAGGACCCCTTGACAGCGAGCTGGTTCAAAAAAGTGTCAGCTCCGTAAATTCGAACATTTGGTCCTATCTCACTCATGAAAGTGCCAAACTCCAACCCGCGAAGGGAATAAGAAAAAGATTCCTTAGATGCCGCTTCCCTCTTCAGTTTTGAGTTAAAACAAATGTGGCCGACTTGATCTCCCTTTTGGTCCGGCGTTAAGGTGCCCAACATCTTCCTTTGGAAAGACACCATATTAAAGTCCGACAAAGGCAAGTGGCGGTCCATCGTAGGTATATGTATCTGCATCCCACTAGAAAAAAGGTCCAGTTCTCCCTCTTCTTTACTACCTTAGCTTCAAAAATGGTGAGGGCATCCCCAAACATAAAGATGGACTTCAAATGAGAAACACCCTTCGAACCCTCAATCAACCCAGAGTTCAGCTGGCTAAGCAGATAGAAGAAAGTTTAATCCGTGATCAACTTTATTCTCGCCTCTGATTGACCCTTATTTATTTAGTCCTAGACATTCGCCACAATGTGGTCGAACCTTACGCCCAATGCGGCCAGAGCATGACAAACAAGTACCTCTCCTAACGGAGCCACAAGTAAAGTCACTACAAAAACAGAAACAAAAAGACGATCAGAACCCTCGGGATGACTCGAGCGCACAAAAAGACGCATAGGATATATGCGGCCCAGTCACGAACATGACCTCCATGCGGTCAAGTCAAGACCAGTGCATGCGGCCAAAATAAGACCCGCACATAAAGCATGCGGCATGGTTATATGGACGGATCCGCACATGTTCTAAATCATGCAGCAGACCGTATGCCAAGTGGCTAGGCATCTGTACCTCTTCCTGCCAAATCTTATCCTTGAGGGTCACTTGAACGTCCTCGTGGAAAAAAAAAGAATCCTCCTGGGCGTCAGGTGCGAAAGTCGGGCGCTTCCCTATGTCGATCTTCTTCACGGCGGAAGCAGAGGACGAAACTTTGGGGGCCATGGCAAAATGAGCAAGCGTTCGACGAAAGGAATACAGGGTTAAAGAAGTGGGAATAGGAAAGTTCTCTCCCACCAGCGGAGCCCCTATTTATAGGGGATGAAGGTGACCCTTCAGCTCTCATGCCACGCTGTTAGCCCAATTGAAACGACGGCCTCTCGAGCCCCACACCAGGAGATTGTGCAGGATCCCAAAGGAGATCCACTAAAAGATCAAGATAAATCCGTCACTTAATGATGATTTGACAGCCTGGAAGTGCTCGCCCTTATGGCCCAATGCACATACGATCCAACGACCATGCGACCTTCCAGCCACGCGGCCAAAAGTACTTCTTCCTCCATGCTTCTTATTCAAAGTATTCCAAACTTATCATTTTGAAAACTTTGAAGGAGTTCTTATAGAAGTATGAAAAATATGCATCCATGCGACCCTACGTCCCAAATAAAAACTCAGAAGAGATCAGGACGAAGAGTCTCCCTGCGGTCCAACAAGCCAACATCCATGCGCCCCCAAAAGGAGGCTCAAATCAGGCCGTAGAGTAACCGTCCGTTCCAAAAAGACATTCATGTGTTCCCAATCAGCCAAAGTAGCTTGGCCGCAGAAGGACCTAATGTGGCTTTCCGTCAGCAGGATCATCTTTGACACAAAATCCCGACAAAAAAGAATTTTTTGATTTTTTCAAAAGACTTAAACACACTAAATGATATAAGTCTTACGTCAACACAGAACTTCACACTCGATGGATATGCAGCACCGCGTGTACATCACAACTGGCCTCATGAGGCTCCATACGGCTCATGCGTCTCTGGCTCCACGAGTCCTAGACTTTATGCAACCAATGCGTCTCTGGCTCCTTGCATCCTAGACTCCATACAGCCCATGCATCTCTCGCTCCACGCGTCCCAGACTCCATGCGGTCGCGTACGCCTCTGGCCCCATGCGTACCAGACTCCATGCGTCTGTGGCTCTACGTATCCTAGACTCCATGCATCCCATGCGTCTCTGGCCACATAACTTTCAGACTCCATGAAGATCAAATCTTGTTCTTACAACAAGAGTGATTCTCTCCAACCAAGTGCGGACTATGTGTCAAGCTGACCAAGTCACGCCCACAAATGACGAGAATCACCTAGATCTTTAGCAACCAAAAATCCTAAGGAGCGCCCACGTGGCAGCTTAGCCTGCTCACGGTTACATCTGCACCCTATCAAGAAGGGGCACGTGGCACCCTCCATCATCCATGCGGCCCATCATATGTTCTCCCAGGGATGACTATAAATAGATGGGTACCACACCCATACAAGAGGCGGACGAGATATCTGCGAATCTACACTCGAGCAAGAGAGAAAAGCTTTTACATCGGATCATCCACGGAGTAAAGAGAGTTGCTACACTCCTAAACCTCCATCGTCACCCCCCAGAATACAAAATTTGTATTTACACTGTCTGTTTAGGACTCCTCTCTGTACTCTCTTTAGTTTGTTCAATTAAATCAAGTTTTTTTCCAAACTTTTGTATTTAATTACAAACAGCTCTCATTTGAAAATTCTATTTTTTTGAAACATCGTACGTGTTGGTGCCTACTTCCCACAGCTGATTCAACTCATCTATCACCGGTTGTAAGTACACATCGATGTTCCTCTTTGGATTGTTTGGACCCAAAATAATGACGGTTAAGAACATAATCAGAGTCTTCATGCACATCCAATGCATTAGATTATACGGGGTGATGATCGCAGGCCAACACGAATACTGGGAGCCCAAAAGTCCGAATGGGGTAAGACCGTCGGACGAGAGCCCCAATCTTACATTATGCGGATCCGAAGAAAAAATAGGATATTCTCGATCGAAGTGCTTCCATGCTTCTCTATCGGATGGGTGATCCAACTCCTTCAATCTGTTCTCGCCTGTGCCAACTTATATTTTTGGCAGTCTCATTCACCAAAAATAATCTCTACAACTGCGACGTCAAAGGCAAGTAGTGCATCGAATCGGTAGGCTTAGTTGTTCCGGCAGACCTTCCTGTACCAGTTGCCTTGTAGCGATCAATACCACAAAATTGCATCTTCATCATTGTCGTCTTTGTAGTACAACATGCACCTGTTGTGACATGCATTAATTTTTTTGTATCCTATCTAGAGCGATCTCACCATCCTCTTAGACCGAAAGAAGTCTTTAGGTAACTTAGTACCCGCCGACAAGATCTCTATAATCAACTCCATGAGTCGGTTGTAGCATTCTTGCGACATGCTAAAATTAAACTTGATGCTCAACAGTCTTGTAACCACCTCCAACGGTGAATGATCCTCACAACCAGGATATAATGGAGTCCTTGCATTCTCCAATAACTCTATGAACTTTGCAGTATCGATATTCGGTGCCTCCTCAGCTGCATCATACTTGTTCGGATAAAAACTAAGCCCGGCAGAATCGAAAACCATATTCACACACCCGTCGTCATAATCAGCGTGATCGTGGACATCCATATACGGCTCCACATAAGGCTCCGGCTCCGATGCTAAAGACACAAGTTCTCTATGTGAGGTCCACTGATAGTAATTAGGCATAAAATTCCTCGAGTACAAATAATATGTCACATCCACTTCTGAGTGATATTTCAAGTTGCGATATCTCACAGACGGACACTTAATTTTGGTGCCGTCCATGTACTAAGGGAACACCTTGACGAACTGCAAGAACTGTTCCACCCCCTGTATGAATTTATGCTGCACACTGTACATGTTATTAGGATGACGGTTGTACATCCATGAACGATGACGCATGTAGTAATTCAGATCCATTTCTAGATACTTCTGAAAAGATGAATAGATATCGTTTAAGTATATTATCCAAATTGATGCAAAGATGGATACACATGTTCATCAAAGTAATTAACAACTCCTATTGATGCGTGAGTATTCGAGTTGATTTGCGTGAGTATCCATATCGTGGTTCACCAGTTTTTATTTTATAATTCGTGACTATTTGAAAACTAGTAGACATGTGGACAACTCTAATTTTAAATCCTACTAAATATATGTCGTCACGTGCTCATTGTCTTGGTACCCATGTGTCACTACCATATTTTCTAGGAAAGGATATTTTAGTCATTTGATAATTAATTAAATATTGTGCATGTTAAATTTTATTTATTGTATTATTTATTTATTATTAGCATATTAGATTTATTTTTTTGACTTGTGTTAGTGGACCAACTAGTTTAGTTTAGACTCATGGACCAACATTTAATTCTAGTTAGAATTGAGCCCAATAATTAGAAGCCCAATTATTAGGAGGATGATTAATTATGTTAAACCCATTAGAATAGAAGCTTTCCTCCTTAATTAATTTTTTCATGAGAGGCCCCAAGGGGTATTTTAGACTTTATATAGTAGCTTGAGGGAGGGGGCAAGTGAGGCCTATATAAATGTGATAAAAACTTTCTCTCTTCATAAATGTGATAAAAACTTTCTCTCTTCATTTTTTATTCCAAATCTAGATCTAGAAAATTTTCTCAACCAAATTCCTACCAAATTTCCACCCAATTATTTCCCAAATCATCATTGGAGGCGATTAGAGCAAGGATCTACAAGGAGGAAGCATGTATCTACAAAGAGGAGCAAGGATCTACAAGTTGGAGGTCAATTTTACCAATTTTGGAGGTTTCAATGGAAATCCATCTCCCAATAGGTATAATTCAGTTTTTCCCCTTAATTTAGGTTCTAAATCTAATATTTAATTATGGAAAATCAACCCATATGCATAGGCTACCCATAGTTTTTGGTTTTATTTTCATAGGAGACCTATTGAGAAAGTTATGGTACTTTTTGTGTCAATTTTTGGGGAATTCCGAAATTGACATTTGCTGTGTGTGTCAATTGGTCCTATAAATCAATTTGGCATGTGCTTATGTGTTTGGGGCTAGTGTCGAGTCCACAATTGGGTACGTGTAGGTCGTATCCCATCAATTTGGTGATACGTGTTAATTTGGAGATTTTCCCTCCGATACGGAACTTTGAGCATGTCACATTTTGACACGGACACGTAGATTTATATTTGACTCTTCGTATTGTTCATAAATAATATATATGACTTGTTCGTGTCCTTCGGGGTACGTTTGGATGTGTGGTGGACTCGTGTCGCATGCGTATCCTAAATCTAGTGGGATACGGGGTGATACGGTCCATGTATGTACAATTTAATTGTAGGTCTAATTCTTTTGTGTTCTTATTTCATGGAGAAGTGTATATATATATATATATATATATATATATATATATATATATATATATATATATATATATATATATATATATATAATATTGTGTATATATATTTATGTAATATTGTGTCTTAGATCTATGTACCTATGCATATACTATATGTGTATATTTATTATGTAGCTATTTTTCTACATGTAGATATATATTTATAAGTGGTAGTATATGTATATATAATATAGTAGATATATTTATATGTGGTTATATATAGTTATATTATATATTTTTATGTATTTATATAGTGTATGATTTTATATACGTATACATATATGTATAGTTATATATACATATTAATATGTATGTGTGTGTATGTTACTATGTAGTATTTTATACAATTTACTATGTATAAGTGTATGTATAGTTTTATATATATATTGTATAAATATATATTGTGGGTTATATATATGTATTTAAATATATATTATATAAATATATATTATGGGTTATATATATGTATTTAAATATATATTGTATAAATATATATATTATGGATTATATGTATTTAAATATATATTATATAAATATATAATGTGGATTATATGTATTTAAATATATATTGTATAAATATATATGGTGGGTTATATATATGTATTTAAATATATATATGGTACTTAATATATATATATATAAATATGTTCCTAATTGCTATTTTTATTATACTATATATGTATATATTTAGTTGTAGCACATAATATTATTGAGTAAATTAGTATATTTTAGTTATCAATGGTTATGAGTATCTTTTATATATTATATTTTTTTAGGTATGTATGTACGTATATATGTATTAATAGTTAGTGTGTAGTTGGTAGTTAGTATTTATTCTATTAGTACATACTAGAGTTATATTGGATTAATATATGTAATTATTGTTGGGTAGTTAGTACATATATGAAGTTTTGGCAATTACCTTGAGATACCAAGGTAAGTATCAAGATATACCAAGGTATGAGTAGTAGGTATTGGCATAGTAATATGATAGTTGTAAACTAATTATGGGTTGGTATTAAGGTGACTAAAATAAGGTATATATTATGGTATAAATACTAAATACATGGTAGTTTATAGTTATAGTTGGATAGCTAATATATATATACTAGAGTGACGTTACCTTGAGATACCAAGGTAAATGCCAAGGTATTAAGGATATCCAAGGTATTGGGTTTGGGTATCAAGATAGAGGTTTACTATTGCGATACCAAGTTGGTTTAAAACCATGATAATCATTTAGCATTTGTAATTATAATTTATATTTAATATTGCTTTATTATAGATATGTGAAATTTACCTATTGTTTGCGTATCCTGAGATACGGTATCTTAGTATCCTAAGTTGTAGCTTGTATGGCCTAGATTCATAGTGTGTGAGCCCAATATCTTTGAGTTAGACTTATGCAACCTAGAAATAGGTAGTTGACCATAGTTTGACTATAGTTTGACCGGTTTGACTTAGAGTTGACCTAGTTTAACTTTTGACTTAGAATTGACTTGTTGACCTAGAAGTTGACTAGTTTAACTTCTTCTTTTTCCAGAACCTTATATTAATGCAATATTCCATATATAGGTCTGTGTGACACTAGTTCGGACAGTTTGACATTCATTGCTCTGGACCACAGGCGAGTACATTTCTCTGATTGTTTTCAATTCATAATATTGTATATATGCATGTTCTAGAATTGTATACATTGATCTCGACACAGTTATTTCACGGACTGGTACTATATGGATCCCGTCATGAGATGTTATCCCCTACCGTGTTCAGCGGGTACTCGTGTACATTGTATCTCATCGTGTATACTGGGTATTGATGTTACTTCGTATTCACACACTGCTCGTGTTCAGTGTGCTTATTCGTGTACATCCTCCGCTCGTGATCGGTGGTTATGATATTCGTGTACACCCACTGCTCGTGACAGTGGTTATATTTCGTGTTCGTAGCGTGTCGTGATTGGATCCATCGGTATTAGTTGGGGGTGGGAGAGTAGGAGTTGATTATGTGATCAAAGCCATTGTTACAAATTGTGTACATTCTGATTACATACTTCACTTGTAATCTGTCTTACCTGATCATGTTCACCCAACCCGATCACATAATGAACTCGTATTCTAAGGCACATTAGATAGTTTAGATTGCAGTTTACTTCATCATATTGTGATATTCATATTGTTGATCTATATATTCTCGTACATTATCTGTATATATCTTGTTCATCATTCATATATTTAGTGATCTTGTATTTTATTTCTATATCTGTTTATATGCTCGATTATGTTATTAAAACTGCTTTCAGAGGTATGTACTTCACTCCATTCCTGACTGGAAAATATTTTTTCAGAGGATCCGAAAGATTGGTGTCCGACATACTTTGGACTTTGACTTATAGATGGTGCAGACTTGGACCAACTAGTTCTGGAGTGACTACCGAGAGTTTTAGCCGGATTTACTAGGTAGCATAATTAGTTCTCTTTGGCATTTTTGGTACCGAATTTGTTTCCGGCTTCTATTTGAGTTATTGATTTTTGTTTCTATTGTTGATGATTTATATTTTTGTTGTTGTATAGTTAGACTTCCTTCATATCTTCTCGTGCTTTAGATTGTGATTGAGTTTATTGTTGGCAAACTTTATATTATTGTGAGATTTTAGATAGTATAGTAGACCAAGACAACGTTCTACCGCCAATGATGCGGCGTAGGCTGGACGTTGTTTCCGACTTGCATCCCTATACCGGGTGCGGGTCGTGACACCATGCCTTGCACTCTGGACACATTTCCATACTTAACATTCCTTTGAACACAATCCCTAGCATCTAGGTATCCATATTTATGATACACACTCTTGGACACACACACCAACAACACACACTCAATACACTAGCACTCACCTACACAAACCTCACCCACAACTCACTACACATACACTACCCTATCCATGTAATACATGATACGCATACATCTCACCCACCCTGCTACACACATATACACACTTATTGTGTGCATTGCTTGCTGCCACTGTTCTACTGCACTTGAAGTGCTGGCAACCCTGAAATCTGTAGTCTCACCCAGTGCAGTACCTGTACTTTATATTATTGTAGCACACTCTCCTGCAGCGCACTAAAGATATTGTTGCCAAGGCTCCTGCAGCAATACAGTTGCTCAACTAAGCACAGAACAGACCTTAGCTTACCCCCTTACAGCATGAATACAAACCGAGCTCTCCACCCTCCAAGTCACTGCACTATATGCCTGCAATGAAACCCCAAAACAGGACACAGTTGCAGCACCCTCCGTAGCTCTGAAACCAAGCACCAGCACAGCTGCAAGCTCTTAAAATATGCAGGATACTGCCACTTGAGCTGCAGAGTGCAACAACATATTTACTGCTTCTGGTAGAAAAATACCTACTGCTTCCATCATACAACATGTACAACTGCTGTATGATCCTTTCTAAAATCTCTCATACACACTCATGAACACAAAACTAAGTGCAGACTCTTAAACACAATAGACTCTCTCTCACACACACAACACTTTAGCAACAACACAACGCACACAAACTCTATACACTAACACTAGCATACACAACATCAACCTCCTCACATGCCAATTGATACCAAATATCACAACCAAAACTACCATAATACTCTTATGATTCTCATTCCTGTGTTAGTGACATGTCGTGTTAGTGTATGTGTCTGTATCGTGTTCCGTGTCGTGTCTATGTCTGTGAGAGAGAGAGCGATAAGGTTAGGGTTTACCTAGAGGAGGAGGAGAAGCCCGTGGTCGTCGGAGGGAAGGAGACGCGCGAGGGGAGGAGTCGTGCGCGCGGGGGGGGGGGGGGGGGGGTGGACTTTGCTAGAGGGAGGTGGACGCCTGAGGGGGGGGGGGGACTAAGACGGAGGGGAGGGCGGCTTTTGAAATTTTTGGTAAGAGTTCGAGAGAATTGGAAAAATAGAATCCTGAACCCTAAATAAAATAATTTAGCAACGTCTAAAATAGACGTCGCTAAACATCGCTAATATATTAATATACTGTGACTTGAATACAAAATGTCGCTAAACGTCGCTATAATTAAAATATTAACGACGTTTAGCGGCGCTTCAGCGACATCGTTTTCCATTTTACTAAAATATGTAGCTGAACAACGCCAAACGTCGCTATTAGCGACTACTGCGACGTTTTATATTAACGTCGCTAAATTGAAAAAAATTAGCGACGTTTTATAATAACGTCGCTAAAAGCGTAGCTAACTCCACAATTTTTAGTAGTGAACAAGCTACTCGAGGTCATCCCGGTGGAAACTCAAAATATAGACATGGTGATTGCTAGTTCAACTGACAGAGGGGAGTTTGAGTGGACCGCGGAGACTCTATTGACGGAAAGGTTGGAACTTAGGGATGTAAAGAATTGTCATAATCAGAAGAGATAGTCCAAATTCGATGACATGTCAGAATTACTCTAGGCCCATCCCTGATCGAACGTCCATCCTTGTTTTAACGTTGATTCCATTCAGCATGAGCTTCTGAGCTTATTACAATGACCATTTTAGAACAAGAACAACAAGATAAATATCTTTAATTTATGACATCATCAAAATTATTCTCCAATCACTATGAGCTCCGCTGATGACAAATGGGTTTGGAATAATGAAGTCCACGGTATTGCCACTTCTAAATATGCATGTTACATATTTAAAATAATCAGTTTCTTAAGATATAAAAAAACTCTTTGTTAGCTTAGTTAATTATCAGTTTATTAAAACCTTTCTTAAATCTGGTCAAGTTGTGGTAATTTATTTTCCTGGTCAACTCCTCTTTCAAGCCACTACTCAAGCTTCGGAGTGATCAATACATTGACCTTCATTTTAATAAGTAAGTACGCAACCTCTTTGATAGTACGCAACCTCTTTGATTCCTTTAGTATTAAATATTGCATTACATATTCTTGCCAAATATTTTACCAAGAGTCCATTTTTCCGTGTAGACGTCGGACGAAAATTGATGATTATGAACCAACTTGTTCATTTAGAATACAAAAATTTTATCCAGAACATTAAAATTTTACTAAATTTAAAAAAAAAATCAAAATTTTGATATTTATAAAAAAAAACATCAGAACGTCCAAAGAACATTTTATATTCAAAAATTTAAAAATAATATAAAATGTCTTTCGAATCGTTCTTCGGATCGACATTTTTAAACTTTACAGTTAACTCTGTTACCCTCTCTCTCATTCTCCGTCAATTTTTTATATTTTAATATTTTTTTTTTTACTCTCCTCTATCTCTCACTTCACTCTCTTTCCTCTCTCTCTCTCACTCAATTTTTTATATTTTTTACTCTCCTTTCTCTCTCACTTCACTCTCTTTTCTATAATTTAATATATATTTTAATATAAAAAAATAGAATGAGAGACCAAGAAAGAGGAGAGAGAGAGAGAGGGGGGGGGGGGGGGGGAGAGAGAGAGAGAGAGAGAGAGAGAGGGTAGAGGAGAGGAGAGGAGAGAGTGACAGAGAGGGAGGAAAGTGAGAGGAGGGAGAGAGAGAGAGAGAGAGAGAGAGAGAGAGAGAGAGGAAAGAGAGTGAAGAGAGGAGAGAGAGAGAGTAAAAATAAATAAATTTAAATATAGAGAAAATGTCCATTGGAAAGACGTTTTTCTCATGAAAAACACCATTCCAATGGGCATTTTCTATATTTTAATTTTTTATTTTAATTTTTTTTTTACTCTCTCTCTCACTTCACTCTCTTTCCTCTCTCTCTCTCTCTCACCCTCCTCTTACTCTCCTCCCTCTCTCTCTCTCACTCCCCCTCCTCTCTCTCTCTCTCTCTCTGTCACTCTCTCCTCTCCTCTCCTCTACCCTCTCTCTCTTCCCCCCCCCCCCCCCCCCCTCCCTCTCTCTCTCTCTCTCTCTGGTTTTTCATTATATTTATTATTATTTTTTAAACTAATCTTTATTTAAAAAGAACTAGCCCTTTAAAGTTTGGCAAAATTAACTAAACAAAAATATTAGTTTTTTTTTTTTTTTACTCGTTAACATGAAAATACCGAAAAAAATTCAAAATAAAATAAAATTACTTGCCTATTGTTTAATTTATATTTTCCCGATAAAGAATTATATTTTTCTAATTTTCTTACGATTTTTCTTACCTATAGTTTAAATTTTTGGATGTTAAATTTTATTTTTCTAATTTATTACTACAATAAATTTTGTAAAAATAACTAAACTAAAATAAAACTAAATGGGTTTATGGATAAACGGTTTCACCGTTTAACGGACGTCTCAAAATTTCAGAATGGTAAAAAAACGATGTTTTGACCTCTGAATTTGACTTTAATTAGTTTTATTTATTTTTGAATTTTTTTTCGGTATTTTCATGTTAACGAGTAAAAAAATAAAAAATAAACTAATAGTTTGGTTTGGTTTAGTTAATTTTTGCCAAATTTAAAGGACTAGTTCTTTTAAAATAATGATTAATTTAAAAAAATAATAATAAATAGAATAAGAGACCAGGAAGAGAGAGAGAGAGATGGGGGAGAGAGGGTAGAGGAGAGGAGAGGAGAGAGTGACAGCGAGAGAGGAGGACGAGTGAGAGAGAGGGGGAGGAGAGTGAGAGGAGGGAGAGAAAGAAAGAGGAAAGAGAGTGAAGTGAGAGTACTCTCACTTCACTCTCTTTCCTCTCTCTTTCTCTCCCTCCTCTCACTCTCCTCCCCCTCTCTCTCACTCGTCCTCCTCTCTCTCTCTCTCACTCTCTCTCTCTCTCTCTCTCTCTCTTTCTTACTGGTCTCTCATTCTATTTTTTATATTAAAATATAGAAAAGAGAGTCAAGGAAGAGAGAGAGAGAGAGGAGAGTAAAAAAATATAAAAATTTGAGTGAGAGAGAGAGGAGAGAGGAAGAGAGTGAAGTAGAGAGAGAGAGATGAGAGTAAAAAAATATATTAAATATAAAAATTGGCGGAGAATGAGAGAGAGGGTAATGGACTTAAATATAAAGTTTAAAAATATCGATCCGAAGGACGTTTTATATTTTTTTAATTTTTTTTATAAAACGTCTTTTGGATTGGCGTTCTGATACTTTCTTCGTAATTTTAAAACTTCGATATTTTTTTTGAAATTTAGTAAAATTTCGATTCTTTGATAAAAATTTCCGTTTAGAATATGCATTCCCATTTCCTTACTAAGGTTTAATTTTTTCTTTTAATATTATAGTTGACAGCACACTAGTTATGCATAATAACTATGGTCCGTTTAACATGCTTTCTGATTTTATTTTTTTTTAAAGAGTCTTTTAAAAATAAGTTATAAAATTATTTTTTGAATATAAAAATTTTGAGTTTGCGTTTGATTAATTTCATCTAGAAATTGATTTTTAGAAAATAAAAATAAAATTTATGTTTGATAAAAAAATTAAAATTATTTTTTAATTAAATTAAATTTTCAAAAAATAATTTATGTTTTTTCTTTGTCACGTGTCCGACCCCAAACGTGTCCAACCCTCCGCCGAACAGCCAAAACCCAGGCAGGCGGCTCCCGAAGTTCATCGTGACCCGTCCTGGTCGACGTTGAAACCCTCCCGGATGATCCCGTTCTCGTCAACGTCCCAAATCCTAATCCTAAGCTAGACGGTCGTCGTGACCCTGTCGACGTTGAAATCCTTCCGACGTTCATCGTGACTCTAACCCTAACCTCATCGATGACCCCGTCCTCGTCGACGTCGAAACCCTCCTCGGCGGTCGTCGACGAGGAACTTCGTTGAGACGTACGGTCGTCCAGAAAGGTGTTCATCGTGACCCTAACCTCGTCGATGACTCCGTCCTCGTCGATGTCGAAGTCCTCCTCGGTGGTCTTCGACAAGGAACTTCATCAAGAAGACCTCCTCCCGCCGTCTGAACCTGGATAGGAGGTCGTTTGCGTGAGGAGATCTTGAGAGTGTTGGGACTTGTGTGTGTATATTTGTGTTTCCCACAAATTTGAAAAAATATTGTTCAAAATTGAGATTTTTATGTTTTCTGAAAGCTGCGTTAAAACGTTAGCTTTGAAAAAAAATAAAAATTTAGAACAACATTTCTGAGTTAGTGTTATGGAGACAATTTTTTTTCCACCACCAACTTTATTACTTAGAAAACTGAGTTATAAAGGATATCTAAACAGGACATAAGCCACCTAGCTTATGATTTCTACATTTAGAGCTCTCTACATTTAAAAGGAATTATTTAGATCATCCATCGTGAAAACTTCCTCTTAGATGTGTGACATGCAGAGACGAAAACAAAAACAAATAGAGATTAGAGTGGGCTCTGTGTTGGTTTGCTTTACTTTCAAAAGCTCAAGCTTTATCTTCTTTTTTTAGTCCCACATCGGATGGACCAAAGCTTTTTTATGTACATATATTAGTTTTTCTTCTTTGCTCTCTTAAGTTGTTGTGTGGGGAACCCCTTGGGCCACACGCGCGCGCCGCCGCCGCCGTCCGGCCCGGTTCGACGCGTAACCGTACAACGGGTACGGTTACGCGTCCACATCTGCGGGCGCCGAATGTCGATTCGATTTCCTCTTCGGGCTGGGACCCTAAAATTCTTTTTGCTCTTCTTTTTTCTCATTTAATTTTCTGAACGTTAGAAATTTATTTCTTCCGTTACAAATTGTTTTGATCCAGGTTCATTATTTATTTCTCCTGTGTAACGGCTGAATTAATAGGAAAATTAATTCAGACCGTTACATTTGAGTATTATATATTGGACTGATTTTTTTGTAAACTCCATCAAAAAAAAAAAAATTCATCTCTAAACTTTTGCTGCCAAACTTCGATTCTGTCAAATCTTCGTCGTCTCCGAGCTCTGGGCGTCCTGGTCATTCTCTCCAAGTCGTATGCGGCGACGAGATACCGGTAGTGCGGGAGTTTTACCACTAGGAGCTTCGGGAACGTCTGCACACAGATCCCGAATCAACTCTTAGGGCAGTGCTTCGTGCACGACTTTTCCAGAGGCCGGTAACATCAATCTAATTTTATTTTTGTACTCTGACATTTTTTCAATAAAAAAACAACAATATTTCTAACAATCTAAGAGTTGATTTCTGTTAGAATTGATTATTTTTTATAATTAATTTGATTTCTGTTAGAATTGATTATTTTTTATAATTAATTTTTCTAAATATCTGTTACTGTTTGTTCAAATAGTTACTGTTGATTTGTTCTACAAAGAAAAAAAAAATAAACAAAATATATATTCAAGTTAATAGTTAAGAGTTCTAAAGAACTAATAGTTACTGTAACATACAATTTGCTTCTAACTATTTGTCAATTGCAATTAATAGTTACTGTTACTTCTAACTAATAGTTACTGTAACATACAATTTGCTTCTCACTATTTGTTATAATTGATTTATTCTAAAGAATTGATAGTTACTGTGTAAGAATTTATTTTTTCTATCTATTTGTCAATTGCAATTTTTGATCACAAAAATTTCTTTCAATTGTGACATACAATTTGTTTCATTTTTTAATCACTTACTACTTTGAAAGCAATCTAGGACAAAAAAAAAATAGTTTAGTAAAAGAAAATTGTAAATAAAATCTTTAAATCTAAAGTTTCAAAGTAGAGACAAACTCGGGCACAAGCCTAAAGGGTCCTTCTGTCAACCGGGTGTAAATAGCCCTAAGCGACACGATACTTAAGAGTTTTCGGACCACCGCTAGCTGAAAATCGGCCCCTACAGCTAACCTGGGTTGATCAACACTTGAAAAACTAAAGATTTTAAGATTGATTAGCAAAGACCACCTAAACTATTATCTTAGACATTGTTATTAAGTAAATTTATATTTTTCAGACTACAATCATGACTGGTAAGGAGGAATCCTCTACTGCAAAACCTGCTAAGTTTGATGGCTCTTACTTTAAAAGATGACAGAGTCAAATAAAATTTTGACTCACGACCTTAGGACTTATTTCTGCCATTGATGGGTCCACACCCATTACAAATAATTCTGATGATACTGAGTCTGACATAGGAGTGTCCACCTCCTCGAAACCAAAAACCCCTAAAGAGATAGACTTCCACTGCTTTCATAGAATTCTGAGCGCATTATCTGAATCCTTGTATGATATATTTTTTGAATACAAGAGCGCTAAAGAACTTTGGAAAGCCTTGGAAGATGAATACGGCTGTGATGATGCCGGAATAGAAAGGTTTAATTCTTCAACCTTTAATAGATATTTCATGGTAGATAACAAACCTATGAATGACCAACTCCATGAATTCCAAGAATACCTTAGGCATATTCAAGCCAAAGAAACATCTTTCTTCAATGAGCATAAAATAGCATGCCTAATAGACAAGCTACCTCCCTCTTGGTCTTATATTTCTAAGGAACTTATCCATACACAAGGAGATCTTACCTACAATCAAGTTCTAAAGAAAATTAGAACCGAAGAACAAATTAGATTGAGATCTAAGCCTAAGACTGAATCTAAAGCTAAGGTAAACCTTATAGAAGGCCAAAGAAAACCCAAATCTAATTTTGCTTATAAATCCAAAAAGAATTTCTTCAAGAGGAAGAAAAACTTTCAGCCTAACCACCAAAATCATCATCACCAAAACCAAAAACCTAGAAACTTCAGTCAGACTCAGGATCAGAAGAGATTTTGTTTTGTGTGTGGTAAAACAAACCATATGGCCACCAACTGCTACCATAGGAAGAAGGAAGCTGTCCAGACCTCCTATAAAAGAAATGGCTCAGTTAGACCAGAAGCGAACATGCTTCACAAAGGTTCTTCGAGTTCCTTCAGGTCTGTAAGTTTTTAACCCCTTATTAACCTCTCTTACCATTCTGATGATTGGTGGTTGGATTCTGGAGCTAATGTTCACGTTTCGTTTGATCGCTCCTGGTTTTCAAACTATCAGGAATCAAGTGGAGGAGGTGTGACCCTAGGAGATGGCTCAACGGCACAAATTATTGGAAGAAAAAAAGTTGACCTGAAGATGACATTAGAAAAAATCTTAACTCTTCATGATGTTCTTCATGTGCCGTCTGTCAGGAGAAATCTAGTTAGTGGATCCCTTCTTGTAGCCTCAGGATACAAAATTATAATGGAGGCTAATAAAGTAGTTTTTTCTAAGCATGACTCTTTTATAGGAAAATGCTTTGTAAAAGACGGTCTTTTCTTTTTAAGCACAATGAATAAAATTTCTGATTGTTCTCTCATTGTCTCTAATATAGAATATTCAAATGTTTGGCATGGCAGACTAGGTCATGTGAACCTAGATTCTATTAAAAGAATGATGACTTTAGATCTTATTCCCAAGACTCCAATAGATGAAAAATATAAATGTGAGATTTGTGTTCAAACCAAATACACTAGATTACCATTCAAATCTGTAGAAAGAAATTCTGACCTTCTAGAACTTATCCATAGTGATGTATGTGACTCAAATAGGATTTTGACCAGAGACGGTAGAAAATACTTTGTTACGTTTATAGATGATTATTCAAAGTATTGTTATATCTACCTTCTCAAAACCAAAGATGAAGTTCTAGATAGATTTAAGGTCTACAAATCTGAAGCTGAGAATCAATTAGAAAGGAAGATTAAGATCCTTAGATCTGATCGTGGTGGAGAATATACCTCAAACGAAATTATTAACTTCTGTGAAGAACATAGAATAATTCATGAGGTAACTGCTGCTTATTCACCTCAGTCTAATGGAGTTGCTGAACGCAAGAACCGCACTCTGTTAGATATGGTGAATGCCATGCTTCTCAGCTCTGGTGCTCCTGATAACTTGTGGGGAGAAGCTGTTTTAACTGCCTGTTACATTCTTAATAGGATTTCTAGTAAGACAAAAGATAAGACTCCCTATGAGCTGTGAAAAGGTAGAGCTCCTAGGATTAATTACCTTAGAGTTTGGGGATGCCTTGCTAAAGTCGAAATTTCCGAACCTAAAAAAAGAAAGATTGGTCCCAAGACTCTAGACGCTCTTTTCATAGGATATGCCTTAGACAGCTATGCCAATAGATTTCTAGTGACTCACTCAGAAGTAAATAAAATCTCTAACAATACCATTATAGAAGCAAGAGATGCAGTTTACTTTGAAAATATATTTTCTTTTAAGGATAGAAGTTCAATCTCTTCCTCCATACCCTCTACTAGTTCTCATGTCCAAATACCTAGCTCACAATCTGAACAAGACTTAGAACCAAGACGGAGTAAAAGGAATAGGATTGAGAAAAATTTAGGAGAAGGATTCTTTACCTTTTTGATAGAGGGTGATCCCTCAACTAATGAAGAAGCAATGTCGTCTCCTGATGCTCCCTTCTGGAAAGAAGCCATTAACAGTGAATACAACTCCATCATGGAGAATAATACTTGGTTTCTAACAGATCTACCTTTAGGCAATAAACCAATAGGCTGTAAGTGGATTTTCAAGAAGAAACTCAGAGCCGATGGTACTATAGAGAAATACAAAGCTAGATTAGTTGCTAAGGGTTTTACCCAGAAGAAAGGGTTAGATTATTTTGATACCTACTCTCCTGTAGCCAGGATCACTTCCATTAGAACTCTCTTGGCCTTAGCATCCATTCATGATATGCTAATCCATCAAATGGATGTAAAGACAGTATTTTTGAATGGAGATCTAGAGGAAGAACTTTATATGGACTAACCTGAAGGTTTCATTGCTAAAGGTCAAGAAAAGAAAGTCTGCAGACTAGTAAAATTCAAACAAGCTCCCAAACAATGGCACAATAAATTTGACAAAGTAATTTGTGAATATGGTTTCTTGTCAAATGAGTATGACAAATGTATATACTCTAAAGGTACATGTAAAAATTGTGTCATTTTATGCTTGTATGTAGATAACATCCTTATCCTAGGTTCATCACTAGAATTGATAAATATTACAAAGAACTATTTATCTAGCCAGTTTGATATGAAAGACCTAGGAGAAGCCAACTTAATGTTAGGAATGCAAGTGACCAAAGGCAAAGAGGGTTATACTCTATCTTTAGCACATTCAATTAAAAAAATGCTAAAAATGTTTGAGTTTTTGATAAGAAACCTGTCCTTACTCCTTATGACAGCAGTATTGTACTATAAAAGAATGAAGGATCACCTTTGGAACAACATAAATATTCACAGATGATAGGCTCCCTTATGTATATAACAAACAGGACAAGACCTGATATTGCATTTGCTATTGGGAGACTAAGTAGATATACCAGTAACCCAAATCAGTCACATTGGACTGCCTTGGATAGGGTATTTAGATATCTCAAGGGCACCCTAGATTACAAACTTCATTTTACTAGGCACCCTGATATCATAGAAGGTTATTCAGATGCAAACTGGGTAACCGACTCACATGATATAAAATCTACTACTAGATATGTATTTACTCTAGGAGGAGCTGCGATCTCCTGGGGCTCTTGTAAGCAAACTATCATAGCTAGGAGTACAATGGACTCTAAAATGATAGCTTTAGATACAACTTGCACAGAAGCTGAATGGCTTAAAAATCTTATTATGCATATACCTGTTTCGCTTAGTCCTGTTCCTGCAATTTCTATAAATTGTGATAATAAATCTGTTATTGAACTACTAAAGCATGATTCTGTGAATGCTAAGATGAACAGGCACCTGCAGCTGCGCTTCAAGTCAATAAAAAGCCTACTAGGCAAATATGTGGTTCTTGACTATATAAAGTCAGAAAAGAACCTTGCAGATCACTTGACGAAGGGTCTGTCTAGGACTTTGATCCTAGAATCATCGAGGGGGATGAGGTTAAGCCCATAAGTTAGTCACCAGCAGTGGTAACCCAACCGAGTCTGACTGGAGATCCCAAGAAGCCGGTTCAATGGGTAGAAATAAGCTGAAATTAGATGACTTTATGGAACACTGACTCGAGATTAAAATCTCATTAAAATAAAGCCCAAGCGGCTGTACATGTGTACAATGACTCCCCATCCCTATGGTGACAGTGTTCCTGTGTGATATGGTTAGGATGAGGTTAAACTCTTAATAGGTCCAAGCTGTAATGCTGGGTTGATTCATATCACCAACTATTAAGGACTTACTTATATGAGAGGTCGTGAAGGCCGCGACTATGGGACAGGGCGATCCCAAACAACTCTCATGAATGTGGAAAGTGCGCATGGCCATTTAAAAGCGCCACCCGATAGACCAAGGACCTCTAGCATACTATCTGTGCTATTTTTCTAAATCTGGTTAAAGAAGTCTAATTCAAGGCATAGTCAATCAAGCACTTCTTCAGATTAAGGCAATAGTCACTACGTGGGATTCAAGGCTGTAGTCCATCTCATCTATGCATAGTATTTTACTGCCCAGATGCTCTCTCTCCCTATTTACTTCACTCTTATCTCTATTTCGGAACTTGACCTTTTGGGAGGGGGGATTGTTGGTTTTGCTTTGCTTTCAAAAGCTCAAGCTTCCTCTTCCTTTCTTTAGTCCCACATCGGATGGGCCAAAGCTTTCTTGTGTACATATATTAGTTTCTCTTCTTTGCTCTCTTAAGTTGTTGTGTAGGGAACCCCTTGGGCCACACGCGCGCGCCGCCGCCGCCGCCCGGCCCGGCTCGGCTCGGTTCGGTTCGGTTCGGCGCGCCTAAAGGGTGCGGGTACGCGCCCACATCTGCGGGCGCCGAATGCCGATTCGATTTCCTCTTCGGGTTCGGGCTGGGACCCTAAAATTCTTTTTTTCATTTAATTTTCTGAACGTTAGAAATTTATTTCTTCCGTATAAATTGTTTGGAACCAATTTTGTGTCCAGGTTCATTATTTATTTCTCCTATGTAACGGCTGAATTAATAGGAAAATTAATTCAGACCGTTGCATTTGAGTATTATATATTGGACTGATTTTTTTGTAAACTCCATCAAAAAAAAAAAAATTTATCTCTAAACTTTTGCTGCCAAACTTCGATTCTGTCAAATCTTCGTCGTCTCCGAGCTCTGGACATAGCTAAGTCCTGGTCATTTTCTCCAAGTCGTGTGCGGCGACGAGATACCGGTAGTGCGGAGGTTTTACCACTAGGAGCTTCGGGAACGTCTGCACACAGATCCCGAATCAACTCTTAGGGCAGTGCTTCGTGCACGACTTCCCCAGAGGCCGGTAACATCAATCTAATTTTATTTTTGTACTCAGAAATTTTTTCAATAAGAAAACAACAATATTTCTAACACCCTGACCTACCCCAAAAAAAACTTTTTTTCATATTTTTTTTATTTGAATCAGCTCATCATAATCTATTCTAGGCCATACGAATTCGAATTTCTAATTTCACGCATGTGATGACATGTAGGTTTTTTCTTCTTCCGTAAATTGTATTAACCGGTGGATGACGTTAGCTAGGTGATGAGTTGGCCTTGACTCATCATCATCGGAAAAAGACAAAGCATGGATTGGAAGTCTCAATAGGGCTGGAGGAGCTCTTGATAAAATTTCTCTGTGTAGTGAGAATGAGTTGTTGGAATGGAAGATAAGAGTACGTAGATGCAACTTTGGTGTTGTATGGTTAAATTAGGTTAGAAAATATAAATTAGGAGAAAGATTCATGTGTACGTGTGGTGGTATGAATGAGGCTTGTGATGTGAACAAAGTAGAAAAAGTAGGTACTTTTGAGTGTGTGTTTGTGAATAAATAGGCCATGGAAGGAAGAGGAGAGCCTCTCAATCTCTCAAAAACTTTTTTGTGTGCTAGCAAAAAAAGAAAACCCTTTTTTGGACTGCTTGACCACAAATTAGTGACTAGAACAAAAATATGTCTCTCCCTCCACGAGATGCATGTGATTTAAGAAATTTCTTGACTTTTCTTTTTCAATATTTTGCATGAGAATAGAGACCGGAAAATTTAAGCTAGATTACATACCTTCATATATTCATGTTTTAAATGTATCATATCAGCTAACTAAATTTTGGGTCCAAAATGTATTCAGAAATTAGTTCTTGAATTCTAAATATGTCCTAGCTTAGAATTTGTATTCTAGATGACGGTTGACTCCTCGTATTGACCATCTAAAATTTGTTAAAAATTAATTGGTTCAGAACTCAAGAAACAGTAATAATATTTTTGAAATCCTAAATCTAATTAACCCTAAAATATTTATTAACATATTGTTAGTGCCGAAGTATGATCAGAAGAAGAAAAGATCCAGGATGGAAGCAGAGATTCACGCAAACCCGAAAATTTGCTCTCTACATGATCTCAAAGTCGTTGTCGAGGTACTGAGATTCATGCAAAACTCGTTTGCTCTCGAGTAACACTCAACTCCAACGAAGCACTACAAGGAACATGTTACAAACGGACTTCAAAAGAAAATAAAACAACAACAACAACAAGAAACGAAAAACGTTCTTCTCTTTGCGTTCGCAGACGCTACAATGAGATAGCACAAAACAAAAGAAAGAAGACAAAAAGTAACTCTTTACTGGGGTGATCAAAACCACCGATGCTCAAAACAAGATTTGTCCTACACGATGATCTGTTCACAGGATCCAGCAAGTTCACAAAAGAATTTCTTGAACGCTTATGTCACCTTCGGAATCACTAAAAAAAAAACAAAGAAGAGGTGTTCTCGGCAGCGCATATAATTGTTGTGGCTCTAATACCTTTTTCTCTCTCCGATTTTTCAACAACACAAAATGAGAAGAAGGGTCTCTATTTATAGCTAGAGAAAACCAAACCGCAACACCCATGCGCGCATAAGAACTAAGAGCGTACATACACGCTGCTCAGCCAATTGAATCCCATAAAATTTGGGTTGTAGAGTTCTATGTGCCGTTTGTGCCCCCTGCTAGTTGTACTGCTCAGACCAGACAACGTCGCCTGCGTACCAAAAGCAGGTACAAACATCCATGCATCAAAAACAAACACTACCAGAATAACACATATTAGCGATACCTAAAAACGTCGCTAATAGATAAATTAACGTCGCTAAAATAATTTAGCGACGTAATTAGCGACGTAATTAGCGACATTTTTACGGTGTCGCGTATTTCGTGGTCACTGACAACAAAAATGTCGTTAGTCGTCGCTGTAGCAATTTATATTTGCGACAAAACGACGTTGCGGAATATACGACGATTAGCGACGTGTCGTCGTTAAATGGAGACGTAATATTAGGTCACAAAATATCACTACATTAGCAACATTATGAGTGACGTTTTGCTACAACAATGCTGACATGGCACATGGTAAGTCTTGCCATGTTAGCATGTTAGCGACATACTAGTGACGTCCTTGGTATAAGGTACGACATTCCGATACTTTATAGCGACGTAAATGTACATCGCGGAACGTCACAATACGTCGCTAAATTAAAAAAATAGAATACAGTTTGTAAAATATTTTTCAATAAAATTCTACCTGCAGTTATAAAATCATAGTTTATATAAATAGACCCGGAGGAACCCTCTGTTGAATTCTCTGGGTTCGTCGACTCCTTCGTGGAACACTCAACACCGGTAAATTTTGTGTACAGTTAATATGAATAATAAACTAAACTCACATAGAAAAAAATCTACAAAGTTACATTACACTAAATATGTCCAAAGAAGTAGATAAATGAATTTAAAATAAGTGTCACATGCGTCTCAAAATATAGTAAACAGTATAAAATAAATACATTAAAGACCCAAGAATGGGCCAATACACACAAATACAGTAGAACATGTCCAAACAAGGACTATTACTGATCAGGAGGAGAACCGTAGTGCATCTGGGATAGAAGGAACTCATACTGCTCCAGTGAAAGCATCACCGATGCCGATGGATGAGGCATTGATGGAGGCGGTGTCGTTGCCGGCGGATCAGGAGGACATACTTGCCCCAATGCTAGCAGTCGAGCATTATATGAATCCATGGCAGATACCACCCTTGAAGTGTTCTCCGCCACCGACCGACTCAACAAATCCTGTGTCGCATGGATCCTCGCAAGTAAGTCGCTCATGGCCGTATGCGACCCCTCCAACTCTGTCTTTCTGTGCTCCGTAAACGCAGCTAGAGTTGCCAAGCTGCACTTTGTCGTCTGCCCCATAGTCCTGATCTCCATAAGGCTGTGCTCTGTTTTATGGCTCAGAGTCCCGAGCTCCATAGGATTATACTCGAGCGAATCAAAATGTGCGATGATCGTCGCATCGTCCTGTAGCACAGACTGTGGCCGTTTCATAATCCTCTGTAGCAACTCGTCACACAGGTCAACAATCTGAAGGTCAATGCTCTCATGGGCTTGAGCCGACGCTTGCGAAGGCTGCGAGGAATGTATACTGACAGAGGGGGCCTGTCACACCCCGATCTCCCGCAGGCAAATCGGTCGTTCACGCTAGGCGGGAATCACCCTCGCCAGCGCTCCCGCGGAACGATCGCTTTGACCCATCCGGGCGTGATGCCGTACGAGCGTGATCCTCGCCCGTGCAAGGCCATGGTTCATTGGCTGGCGGCAAGAGTTCTAAGCCACAGAGTCGCACAGATTGTCCGAGTGCAGCGGAGTCATGAACGCATAGCGATTTGGTAACAGGTTCATTGAGTCGACAAATATAGCGGAAGCATTGAAACACAAGTTTGAAGTAAGCAACTCTTTATTGATATAAACATGTGTTACAGGTGGCGTATAGCCGAGATTACAAGTCGCTCAAGCCTCTCTCTCTGAAACAGTAAATGCGTGCCAAGTGGCTACAATTGTGGAATGATTGTACAGGCGATGTTCAGGCGAGTTCGGGCTATGTTCCAATATTATGTCTTGTATATGTGCTTCCGTTTCGGACGCACCGTTGCAAGGCTTCAGAGGGAACTCCTGGCCTTAACACGCACGAAGGAGGCATCCGCACCGAACGAGGTTCTCCCGCACCCTGCATATCAAACTGGTGGATTATCAGTACATTGAATGCACTGGTGGGGAAGCTACTCGCCCGCTCGACAAATCCAAACACGTAATACAGGTTTCGTGCACAACTATTAAGTTGTCTTTCTAGTTGCCTTAGGATCAGTTTCGTGCAAATATTGAATAGCCTAACGTGTCGGGCAGTGCGCCGTGCAACATGAGAGAAAACACGGCGAGACTTACCAACTTACCATCTCCTTCCCTGTCCAAGGCAAACATTGTTAATTCAAGCACGGGCAAGTATAACATTCAGGAGGCATAGCATATGCAAACACGAGGGTCATTTTATAACATGATCGTTCAGGTGTTCAGTTGATGCGATGCAATGACTCGCACGCGGATAGCCGCTAAGCGATGATGACTTATCTATATGAACACGGTCACTGGCAAAGCCATTATGGACGTAGCCGAGGACATGGATAGCTTGCTACAAGAGTACACGATGCGATGCAAGCTACCCAATCCCGAACACGATGACTACACACGAGTTCCATCCGGATCGGATCAGCCCCGGTGCCCCGGTGACCGTCCGTGGAACAATACCTCGGGTCCGAGTTGTCCGCGACATACAAGCATTTGGTCTTTCCAATTATCACGAGATACACGAGAACACGAGAACACGCGTGCACTAGAACAAGAGAACACGAGAACACGAGTGCACGGGAATACGAGTATACGAGTACACGGGATACTTGAATCATGATTCTATACAGTGAATATCTTGCCTTGATGCATTCCCCTGGTTCGGAGCTGCCTGATGACCTAACGGTTCCGGATACTTGCAGGGTCAAACATGCACGGAATGACTACTTAGTAGTCTCCCGGAGTTGGATGAAAACAAGGCAACATTTAAGCAGACAAGCATGCGTTTCTAAGGAACATAAGCAGGCACGTTTGCTCGGGCCCGAAGGTAAGCCGAGGGATAAAACCGTTAAGGGACCTAGCATGCAAGGGTCTGAATATAAGCAGTATTTCATTTCCATGTTCTAGCAAGCAATACGAGTTGGGATTATTCCCTTAGCTAGGTGCGTTAGACTTATTAGCATGCAGGGGGTGAATCACCTAGCGACTAGTATGAATATTCCAGATTTTATGTGTGCTGGCTAAGCAAAGACAAGTTCACCGTAACTATCCACCTTAGCAATGATTCGCCTCGGTAGAGCGATACGTCAAACGAGCCTCTGAAAGCCTAAGCTGGGTTCTTGTAGGGACAAGTCTGGATATCCTTTGCATTCTCTTTGAGGCAAAGCGGGTCGGGACAGCTGCACTATTGCCGTTTGAGACGGCAGTCCACTTGAGCGGAATGGGATGTTACATCTACCCAACTTAGAAAAAGTCTCGTCCTCGAGACTTACTAAGGACAAGCAGTAATCTTGGGTTGAGGCAATCCTAGACAAGTCGTTGCACTTGTTCATTTGGATCTTCACTTGCACAAGCTTCAAAATCAGTATATCGCTTAGACTGGATCGTGCGCACTTTCGAAGGGCCCCTCTAGCGTGAACACGTCAACCAGCTTAGTGATAGCGAAGTCTCAGCACTCGAGTTTCACCTTTTCCTTAAGTCTTGAATGGTGCACTAGTTCAAGGCGTCCCTCGAATAGTTGCATTCAACCAAACTTAGAGTTAGTAAAAATCGGACAAGTTACTAGCGATACTCACAAGGGTTTGCACAGGTTGGTACAAAGGCCACTCGCAGCATACAACCAGACAAGCAATCATATCAATCAAACGAATTTTGAAAGTATTTAGACTTATTGTTGGAACATCCCATCGAGGCATCGAGAGAGAGCATGCACATAACCCACGAACGAGCTTTCAAAACAGAGATATCGAATCGAAGTCCAAAGGCGTAGAAGCCAGGCTCTGATACCAACATGTCACACCCTGATCTCCCGCAGGCAAATCGGCCGTTCCCGCTAGGCGGGAATCACCCTCGCCAGCGCTCCCGCGGAACGATCGCTTTGACCCATCCGGGCGTGATGTCGCACGAGCGTGATCCACGCCCGTGCAAGGCCATGGTTCATTGGCTGGCGGTAAGAGTTCTAAGCCACAGAGTCGTACAGATTGTCTAAGTGCAGCTGAGTCATGAACGCATAGCGATTTGGTAACAGGTTCACTGAGTCGACAAATATAGCGGAAGCATTGAAACACAAGTTTGAAGTAAGCAACTCTTTATTGATATAAACATGTGTTACAGGCGGCGTATAGCCGAGATTATAAGTCACTCAAGCCTCTCTCTCTGAAACAGTAAATGCGTGCCAAGTGGCTACAATTATGGAATGATTGTACAGGCGATATTCAGGCGAGTTCGGGCTATGTTCCAATATTATGTCTTGTATATGTGCTTCCGTTCCGGACGCACTGTTGTAAGGCTTCAGAGGGAACTCCGGGCCTTAGCACGCACGAAGGAGGCATCCGCACCGAACGAGGTTCTCCCGCACCCTGCATATCAAACTGGTGGATTATCAGTACATTGAATGCACTGGTGGGGAAGCTACTCGTCCGCTCGACAAATCCAAACACGTAATACAGGTTTCGTGCACAACTATTAAGTTATCTTTCTAGTTGCCTTAGGATCAGTTTCGTGCAAATATTGAATAGCCTAACGTGTCGGGCAGTGCGCCGTGCAACATGAGAGAAAACACGGTAAGACTTACCAACTTACCATCTCCTTCCCTGTTCAAGGCAAACATTGTTAATTCAAGCACGGACAAGTATAACATTCAGGAGGCATAGCATATGCAAACACGAGGGTCATTTTATAACATGATCGTTTAGGTGTTCAGTTGATGTGATGTAATGACTCGCACGCAGATAGCCGCTAAGCGAGGATGACTTATCTATATGAACACGGTCGCTGGCAAAGCCATTATGGACGTAGCCGAGGACATGGATAGCTTGCTACAAGAGTACACGATGTGCTGCAAGCTACCCAGTCCCGAATACGACGACTACACACGAGTTTCATCGGGATCGGATCAGCCCCGGTGCCCCGGTGATCGTCCGTGGAACAATACCTCGGGTCCGAGTTGTCCGCGACATACAAGCATTTGGTCTTTCCAATTATTACGAGATACACGAGAACACGAGAACACGCGTACACTAGAACAAGAGAACACGAGAACACGAGTGCACGGGAACACGAGTACACGAGTACACGGGATACTTGAATCATGATTCTGTACAGTAAATATCTTGCCTTGATGCATTCCCCTGGTTCGGGGCTGCCTGGTGACCTAACGGTCCCGCATACTTGCAGGGTCAAACATGCACGGAACGACTACTTAGTAGTCTCCCGAAGTTGGATGAAAATAAGGCAATATTCAAGCAGACAAGCATGCGTTTCTAAGGAACATAAGCAGGCACGTTTGCTCGGGCCCGAAGGTAAGCCGAGGGATAAAACCGTTAAGGGACCTAGCATGCAAGGGTCTGAATATAAGCAGTATTTCATTTCCATGTTCTAGCAAGCAATACGAGTTGGGATTATTCCCTTAGCTAGGTGCGTTAGACTTATTAGCATGCAGCGGGTGAATCACCTAGCGACTAGCATGAATATTTCAGATTTTATGTGTGCTGGCTAAGCAAAGACAAGTTCACCGTAGCCACCCACCTTAGCGATGATTCGTCTCGGTAGAGCGATACGTCAAGCGAGCCTCTGAAAGCCTAAGCCGGGTTCTTGTAGGGACAAGTCTGGATATCCTTTGTATTCTCTTTGAGGCAAAGTGGGTCGAGACAGCTGCATTATTGCCATTTGAGACGGCAGTCCGCTTGAGCGGAACGAGGTGTTACAGGGCCCTCGATGACTACGTCACAACATAGGCATCATAAGATCCCGTACCGTAGTACGTACTCCTCTGAGACCACCAACGGCGATCATCCAGAGGTCGTCCGCCGACGAAGCTATAGAGGGCTGCGTGGAAGTACCAGTCGCTCTATCTGTAGGTGCACTAACAGTCGTCCGCTCACGTAGTTTAAGATACTCGTCCTAAAAAAGTGGTTGTTAACGTCTAAGTTACTTATTACTAACTATATAGATAACTATTTGCATATTTTCTAAGTTATATTAAAACTAACACATGGTAGTAAAACATACATAGGTCTGCGTGGCTTTCTCATCAATGAGCTTTTCGTCCTTCCGATGGGTGGCCAGGAAGACTGTCACCATGTTGGCGTCCTTACGCCTCCGTACCTGTTAAAAATTATATTATATGTTATTAAAATTAAACATCTTATCCTACTTGCATTAAAATAATATATATTTAATAGAATACATACCAGACGATAGAAATATTCTGTCATAGAAATTGAGCCACCACACCACTTTTCTGCCTTCGACCTAGCCGCCTTTGCCTTCTCCGACCGTTCCTTGTACTTGAGTTTGTCGAATCTTGCCTTCATCGTAGTCCACTGCTCAGGCGTGATCCAACTATTGATCGGTTCTCTGTCGCGATCACGGACCTTCTGGTCGTTGATCGGTTCTCCGCCGCGATCACGAACCTTCTGGTAGTTGATCGCATCATGGATCAGCTTGGCGGCGACGGCAAAAAATTGCTCCGATAATCTTCTCAGCCTGGTGTGGTAGATAGAAATAAGTATTCTACAAGAATTAAAATAAAGAGTTACATAATATGCATAAATAATTATTGATATTAAAAATAAATATATTTTACCTTAAAGTGGGCAAACCAAAATTCCTTCCTATCTTCAGGAGCATCTGAGTAGTTGATCGAATGCCCACCATAGTTCTGCCTCAGAAAATGCCTAGTGCACTCTGTACCAATGATGGACGATATCTATATAATGATAATTAAATTCATGAATATATAGATATAATCATTTAGAAAATATTAACTATTTAACTTACTTACTAGGCCCGTACCACCTAATCTCCATCCTCGTCTCGTCCGGAGGCGCGCATGGAGGATCGCTCTAATCATGCGTAGACGGAGTCGGCTCGACCATCTCTATCTGGTCCTCTGTCTCTATGGTGTCGTCAGCAGGAGAAAGAATGGACATGAGAGTAGTCTCAGGCATAGAACTGCTGGTCCCAGAAGTACTGCCACGTACCGTCGATGGAGTCGGAGATGTGACTAGTCGGTACACTAGAGTACTCCGTAATGAGGATCCGAAACCAATATTCGGTACCAGAGGAGCACTCCGTCTAGAGGATCAACCTCCGTATGATCCTCGCCGTCCAGTCATACGTGATAATAACATATGATGATCAAATAAATACACAGACTTATAACAGTTCATCAAAATATACAGACCCGGAGCAACCCTCCGTTGAATTTCCTGGGTACAAAATATCACAATAAAAAAGTATCACAGTCACACAATAAGCACATTTCATATTAAAAATAGATGTTACATTCCACATTAAAAAAATAGTATATGGCTAGAGTTCTAAATAGATTTTATTTTACTTTCAATCATCTTCTAAAAATTTATCTTATTAATTTTCCTCGTCCTCCTCTTTATCTTCCTCCTCATCTTCACTATCATCTACTTCGTTTTTCTCTTCGAATAATTTTACCTCTTCCACACGATTAGCCCTAAAGTTTAGAACTCTTATTATTTTATTTTGATCAGGATGTTCCCGAGATATACTATGGATTGTACTTCTAAGGATGTTTAGACTTCTAATCTTATGTTGAGATGTGTATATGGATATTTTATTAGCCTATTTTATGATTCATTTTCTGCATATATTATTTTTAACTGTTATTGAGTGGGATAGTATACTGTGATATTATATGATTGAATTTTATATTTGGTGGATAGATACATACATATTATGATATAGACAATGTACTATTATCAATACCATGATGCACATTGGACGTATACTCACGTAATCATGTCAGATTATTCAGAAACATGTCACATTTCTTGTGCATAGTAGGAAGGAATCTAAGAAATAGACATTTTTTGTGCATTGGCGTCCTCAGCTGCTTATATATTTTCTAAGTCTAGGTGGATCTTTTGTAACACTTTTTACTAATTTCTTCTATGTTTTGATAGAGGACATTACATATTTTCTAAATTATTTATAAAAGCATAATTGTTAAGAAATGTCACAATTTTTTTAAATTACTCTCCAAAATATTTTTTTAATTGTTAGGGGACATTATATATTTAGATAAGTATAAAATCCAATTTATTCTATATTAGATTTTAGTTTACATGTGTCCGGGTCCATGTGTCACGGTTAGGATTGTGTCATGTGTGTGTGTGTGTGTCGTGTCCTATTTGTGATAGTGTGTGTGTCGTGTCGTGTTTGTTGGTGGAGTCCTTGAAAACCCTATATTATATATATATATATATATATATATATATATATATAGAGAGAGAGAGAGAGAGAGAGAGAGAGAGAGAGCTCACTTAGGGACGAGGAGGGGAGCCAGAGGGAGGAGGGACGCCGACAGAGGGTGGTTACTTCGCCGGAGGGAGGAGGAGCACGCCAGAGGGGGAGAGGCGCCGGGAGGGAAGGGGTCGAAACTAAATGGGGAGAAATTTGTAAAGGAGCTCGAAGAAAATGGAGGGAAGTGAATACCAAACCCTATATGAAATAAATTAGCGACGTATGAAAACGACGTCGCTAAACGTCGCAGACATAAGTAAATACTGTGACTTAAATTTTTAACGTCGCTAAACGTCGCCAATATTCAAATTTTAGCGACGTTTAGCAACTCCTAGCGACATTTACTTTTATTATATTAATTATAGTCGAGGAACATCGTTCCACGTAGCTACCAACGACGTATTGCGACATTTAATTTTGACGTCGCTAGATATTTATGATTCAGTGACGTTTAGATTTGACATCACTAAAATCGTCACTAATACAACATATTTTGATAGTGAACTGCAATATTCTCAGAACTTTGCAGCACACGTAACCGCGTATGACGCCCCGTGCATACTACCCTAACGCATGCAACCCCGCGCATACAACCATACGCATATAACCACTCGTATATGCCACATGCATACGTTCATGAATAACACTATGCACATAATGCATTGCAGATACGCTCATGCATACTGCCGTGGCTAGCCACGTATCATCGCGCATGACCCGCGCATAACCGTGCATACAATCGTGCATAATCGGTGAATACAACCATGTGCATACTCTCGCGCATAAAATGAGCGCAACATATGCGCACAAGCATCATATGACGATGCTGACATGCTATGTGCGTCATTAAAGCTCCTCTTTACCCCTTCGTCCGATGTGAGACTCATCTCACAGTATATATATTGGTATATGGATACATATTTTATACTGCATGTTTTCTTTTCTGGATTTTTGTGGGATTTTAAAACTTAGCATTTTAAAATTTTCTCCCAGACCGGACTACCGTCGGTATGCCGCGGCACACCGACGAAAAATCTGATTGTCAGATATTACTTTTTCTTTTGAGATAATTTTAAGATATTTTTGTTTAGATATTTTCGTGAATAGCGTTGACTCACCCTATTACCTAATGGTTTCTTGGTTTTTTTTTTTTGAAATGTCGAGATCGATTAATCGAAACGTGGATCGCTAATGTGGCAGATCCAACGATCACGATTAATTCTCACCCTCTATATATACATCTTGATTTTTGTATTTTTTTCTCTCTTCCTTCTTTATTTCCTCTCCATTTCTCACATGAGCTACGAGTTTGGTCTTTGTCAGACCCCTTCCCCGACGTACATTTTTGTTACATATTTTTTTCCTTAGCGTTGACCCTATCATATATTTTTACGCATTTTTCTTCTCTTGATTGGTCATCCTGGTACACTTTTGCTTATGCATGTTTGCTTGGGTTTCTCATTTTGTCACACTCCCTGTGCGTTTGCTTCTTGGCGCAGTTTTGTGCATTTTGTTTAGCTCGGGCACTTTGAGCACATTCCTCTTGTGCACGGTTGGCTAGATACTAGCGCACTTTCTTGTTGGCTTGGATCAGTTAGGATTGTTATTGTGTGGCTTGGATTGGTTAGGCGGGATCTAATGGTTCACAATCCAAACTTTGTCTATATATATTCTTGTCTTCCCTCTCTTACTTCCATTATTGTGTTATTGTTCTTTTTCCATATTTTCTTCACAGACAAGTACATCTTTCTTGGAATGAAAAAAAATGGATCATGCATGGATTTATTTCTCTATTAGTTATTTAATTTTATTAGCTTATCTTGTTGGGACTAAGTTTCTCTAGATCATTAGTGCTTTCTATTTTAGATTTCCCTGGCTAGAATCTTGTAGATCTGAGTTCTTGATTTATGTATCTTCTTGATATTTTTAGGGAATGATCTCCCAAAACTTAGTATTTTAGAAAAATACTTACCTCATAGTGATGAGCATCCTATATTATGTAGCTTTGCTTCTTAGCATTTGTGAATTAGAGCACTGTCATAGTCTCGAGCTTGAGCTTTGAGTGCATCATTGGTGGGTCAGTTGGAGAAGAAGAATAGCACCAAGAAGTATACAGAAGGATTTGCATCATGGGCACATGTTGAGTGTGACCCACAGTCAATGGGCGCATGTTGAGTGTGACCCGCATTCCATAGCTAGTGCGTACTTTAAGAGTACTTCCAATTCCTATTGTAAAAGTATGTCAAGGAGATGAATTCTTAGAAAAATATTTCTTGGCGCATTTTTGGAAGACTTCAGCCATTGGTGCACAATTGATGTACGAACGAATAAACCAAGCAAAAGTGTGCCAGTCTACCTTTCAGCGCAATTTAGACCAACTTCCTACTGATTGGCACACTTTTAACCAAATTAACTGACCGACGCACAATTGACACATTATGCACTAACTATCAAAAATGTGCCGCTCTAATACATATAACCCTTGGCGCACTTTTGATAGATTAATAACCCGGTGCACTTGTTATCTCTTGGCGCCCTCTTGCTCGGTTCAGACTCGATAAGCCAGCCATGACTTTGACACATCTCTATTCCCGAGGCCCTTGACTGTCGTGCCCTCGGTTGTCGCGCCAGCCTTGGAACTTTTATTTTATCTTTTAGTTCTTGTCGTCTTTTAGCTCACACATTTTTCTGAATGTGCCACTCCCTGTTTCTGGCATACTTCAACAAAATGCGTCGAGTGTTTTGCTTGTGCACTTTTGTGAGAGTGCGCTGAGTTATGTTTTGTTGGCCTTGTGCGCCACTATTGTTTTGTTTGTCCTTAAGTGCCTAGACCCCTGTGGCTTGCGCACTTTTGGAGAAGTATACCAAGTATGTCTGCCTAGCTTTATGCGCCTACCTTTCTTCTCTTGTAGAGTGTGGACTTTTGTGAGAAGTGCACCACTGCCTGTTTGTTGGTTGTTATGCGCCAACCCTGTTTTGCCTAGCCCGTGTACTTTTAGAAAGTACGCCAATGCTTGTTTCCCTTGCGATTGTGCTTTACTTGCATGTTTTATGGTTTCTTGTTGTCTTGGACGTATTATTGAGTGATGTTAAGTACTATTGCATTATTGATACTTGAATGAGGTTCTTGGCCATAATTTACGTACCCAGCATGGACTTGTTATATTGAGATCCCTATAGACGTGGTCCTGATTATGCTTGATGTTTCCTTTCTAACTTTATTCTTATGCGTTCGATAGGGTAAGGAGTGTAGTTCAACTCGAGGGAGGATTTGCAATCTCGATCCTTTCTAACTTTATTAGTGTGTGGAATTACCCTGACCACGATGAGTGGCACTCGAACCTGGACTTGATAATTATATTGCATTCTGGGATTACCTTATTATACGTTGGATAGAATAAGAGGCGTAATTCAACTCGAGTGACATTCTGTAACCCTAGTCCTTGTTTGGTTTAAGGATTATGGATCTGATCTTGAGGGATTTTCGTACTACTCTTATCCTCATTCATCGATATAATAAAGTGACATATTAATTATGACTCCTGACTTGATTAAAACATGATTCTTGTGACCAACTAATAGATTTGGTATCTTGACTTGGTTATTGTATTCGTGCTGATACACTTGTCCTGCTCGTCTGTTTATAAAGGCTATATTGTACATTGAGTGTAGGACATTGGCCAAGATGTACACTGAACGAGACATGATGATTAATGCTCGGTGCATAATATTATATTCTTGAATTCTTGTCATGAAAATGATAATGGGTCAGAACCATAACGTGGCTAGGTTATTGTTTGTTTGAATGTTGCACCTATATTTGGGTGAATCCAGACTTGACTCCTTATATTAAATGGTTTTGTATCAAATATGCTCGTACTCTGTCACTACCCAATTCTAGAAAATAGAATATTTTTTTATTTTTATTTGATAAATAGTGGATTGTATTTAATTAATTATATTTATATTTATTTAGTGCTTATATTATTTTTTTTTAATGATTGTTTTAGGGTTTTGGCTAGCCTGGACCCATGTCAGACCCTAGTGGACCCATGTCCGACCCAGCCCACACCCTTGTGAGAATTATTTTGGGGCTTAGAAATATTTATTATAATTTTAGTGGGTTAGTGAGAGATATTTGGAGTTAGTTTGAGTGCTTTTGGAACCCCGGAACCCAAAATCCAACTTAGGAGGGCATTTTGGTCATTTGAAGACTTTATGTGACCTATAATTAGTGTGGCCGGCCCTTAACAGCAGCCCTCACCCGTGCAAACAGCAGCCTCTTCTCCTCCTTTCTTCATTCTTCACTTCTTCTTCTTCTCCACTTCTTCTTTCTTCTTCCTTCTTCTTCCAAAGTAAGTTTTCTTCCATTTTTCTTCCTTCTTTCTTCCATTCCTTCTCCTTATGCTAGCCCTAACCTTGCTTTTTCCCTAACCTAGGTGTGAGGAGCTTAGATCTAGTGTGGAAGCTAGATTTGGTGGCTTGGAGCTTGAGGGAGGTAATTTCTAGGGGTTGTGAGACTTTGGCCTTGGGATTTCAACTCCCAAGAGGTAAAACCTAACTTTTCCCTTGCTAATTATTTTTTATATAGTGTAATTAGTGTTGTAGAACCTTTCTAGACCCTAAGCCTACCCGTGGGAGAAAGTTGGAACTAGTTTGGTTGAGTTTAGAGACTTTGACATTAGGTTTTGTGTCGATTTCGGGTGGAATCCGAATTTGGCCCAATTTTGGGTGATGCCCTAGGTTAGACGGACCTAGGTAGACATTGTCGGGTGTCTAGAGGGTGAGTGCGTGTCTCCATTTGGACACGGGAAGTCGTGTCGCGGAGAAATGGGCGTTTCGGGCGAAATTGGGGCTTTTCGTCGTCGCCGATTCTAAGTGCGTGCGCGTTTCTGCCACGGACCTAAAATCGATACGGGAGCACATTTTCTAGGATCTAGGCACCGTTTAGAGCGTGTGATAAATTTTGGGCCGATTCTGAGTTCGTTTGGTGTGCGTTTCAGGAGGTTTTTCGAACCGCGCACCACGTGTTCGTCGAAATGACCGAACGGCCATTTCGACTTGGTTTCCTCGTTTCTGGCTTGTGTGCGCGTTGGGTTAGTATCGGAGAGTGTGTGCTAGAGTTTTCGAGTTATATTTTATATATTTTAGGGTATTGGTGAGTGTCGGGGTCGTTGGGCGTGAGTGGGGCGTGTGGTTTGTGTGTTGTTGTGTGTTGTGTTGTGTTTATGTCTATGTGTCTATATATATATATATATGTATATATTTATATGTATGTGTGTTTATGTATATATATTTATATATATATATGTGTGTATTTATATCTATGTGCTTGTGTGTGTATATATGTATGTATATATATATATATATATATATATATATATATATATATATATATATATATATATATATATAGGATTATATATATATGTATAGGAGTGTGGGTGTGTGTGTTTGCGAGATGGAGGGGGGTTCAGCCGCAGCGAGGCAGCAGCTGCTGCTGCACTGCAGCAGCAGCACAGCAGCAGCAGGGAGCAGCAGCAGCAGCAGCAAAGAGCAGTAGCAGCAGCAATGCGAAGCGCAGCAGCAGCAGTAGCAGTACATGCAGGAGCAGCAGCAGCAGGAATAAGAAGCTCCAGCAGTAGCAGCGGGTAGTAGCTAGTGAAGGAGGAAGAGAGATTGATATATATATATATATATATATATATATATATATATATATATATATATATATATATATATATATATATGTTGATAGATAGATAGATAGATAGATATATTAATAGATAGATAGATAGGTAGATGGATAGATAAATAGGTAAGATAAGTTATTAGATACATAGATAGATAGATATCTAGATAGTTAGATAGCTAGATCTAGATAACTAGTTAGATAGATAGTTAGATTATTAGATGGATAGATAAGTTATTAGATAGTTAGATAGTTAAATAGCTAGGTAAATAGATAGCTAGTTAGATAAATAGATAAGGAGATACATAGATAGATAGGTATACCTATAGATAATTAGATAGGTAGATATATGGTAGATACCTATATCTATATGATAGATATATATACCTATAGCTAGATAGATAGTTAGATATCTAGATATGGTTATATATACATATATATTTATGCGTAGGGTAAGGTAATGGGTATTAGTGTATATGTGAGTGTGGATATCTATGTATATAGGTGTATAGATACTTAGATATATAAAAATATGGTAGATATATATATTACCTAGCCTAGATTAATAACTAGGTATATAATTATTAGTTAGATAGCTAGTTAGAGGGGTTTGAGAGCGGTATCTCAATACCTTGAGATACCGAGGTATCTCAATACCTTGAGATATCCAAGGTATTGAGTTTCGAGCGGGGTATTTGAGCAATAGCGTAGAAAATGTTTTGAAGTAATTTTTATATGTTTATATATATATATTTACGCGTGCTAGCATAGGTTTTAGCGGGTTTAGGCGGGGTGCGTGGCCTAGGGCGAGGTATCGGATACCGAGGGTATCCCGGTATCTCGATTAGGCGAGTTTGTGAGTTTAGTAGCTTAATGAGCTCGGTTTGACCTAGAATTTCAGGGGCACCCTAGTTTGACCTAGCTTTGACCATAATTGTCCTCATTGACTGTAAAAGTCAATGTTTGACCTAGTTTTGACCTGGAGTTGACTTTTTGGACTCCGGGTTGACTTTTTGACCCGAATTTCACCGGTTTGACCCGTTCGACCTAGAATAGCCCTAGAAGCCTATTTTTAATTATTTTATATCAGTTTAAGTGCTTAGAACCCTGTTTAATCCTTGTTTTTCGTATTAGGTCCCTGCGATACCGGTCCGGATCTCGATCCTCATCAGTTGCTCAGGACATCAGGCGAGTACCTACCTCTGATAGTTTTCATTTCATGATAGTGTTTATATCACCTATTCTAGAACTGTAATACTTGATTCTGACACATTGTTATACGAGCTGGTACTAGTGGATCCCGTCATGAGATGCTATCCCCCTTACCGTATTCAGCAGGTACTCTATCACGTGTATTTCATCATGTGCTTCGGGTATTGATTCTCATGTGCTATCATGTGCTTATTGTGCTCTCGCCTTCGTGTGCACGAGCTATTATCATGTACGTAGCGTGTTATGGTTGGATCCAATGGTATTAGTGGGGGAGGGGAGTAGGAGTTGGTTATGTGATCAAAGCCAAACAGTATTTATGTGTATGTCGATTATGCAACTCACGCATAACGGAGTTATCGTAGTATTTTTCATGTGCAACCTAAGCCGATCACATAACGAACTTGTGCTCAAGGCACTTAGCTAGTATTCATGTTTCTCACCGCAGTTACTTTTTTACTACTTGTATTGTTCTCCAGTTTACTTTGCAGCTACTTATTGTGCTCCAGCGTATATTTATTTCCTGTGCATCTTGTATACTTTTCTATTGCTCGTCATATACACCTTACCATGTATTTGGAGTTGCTTTCAGAGTTATGTACTTTGCTCCAGTCCTGACTGGGCATATTTTTTTCCAGAGGATCCTGAGGACTATTGCCCGACGTTCTACGGGCCGGGTATTGACGACTGTTGTGACCCCGTGACCGAGGAGGAGTGCGCCGAGGAGACGCCGTTAGCACCCTAGTTAGCTAGGTGGGTTTCTTGGGTTGTTTCCAGTGGTTTATTTTGGATGATTGTACTTATTCTTTTGTGGCTGTGAGATGTTGTAGCTATTATGGCCTTGGACTGTATTATTTTGGATTGTCTTGCTCTCTTGGTTCTGTTTCTTTGTTTATATCATATCGTGCTTATATTCTTCCTCTAGATTTTGTGATTGAGATTATTGATATATATATTGCGTTGATGCCCTCCTTTTGGAGAGGATTTTTGATATATATATTGCGTGGTTGCCCTCCTTTTGGAGAGGTCATGCCGGATTTTTCTGTGAGATATAGATAGATATGGTTGACCTAGAACGGACCTTTACAGCATTCTACCGTCGATTCTGCGGTGTAGGCTGGACGTACCTACTGCTCATGCCCGATTTTTGGGTGCGGATCGTGACATACTCTGTATGACATCATTAAGGGAAATATTTATGGGACCACGACAGGGAATTCCATATCACTGTAGGGTTAATTAGGTAACATAAAAACTGATTAGAACATAGGAAGGGAACGACATCCTGAGATCGTGCATAATGGGCGGCCCCGTGATAATTTTTATGGTGTGCAAGGCTGGCTGCCACATATATTGTATATCGTCAACATATAGTGGAGTGCAATATTCGATATTTTATATTTAAGATCGAGCCAACATTTTTTCTATAGGAAGGTTGGAACTGTTACTGATCAATTAACACGGTGGCCCTACGGGGACTGGTACGAATCATGATTTTCTGCCTGTATAATAGTGGTTCGGTTAGCCCTGTTCGACATGGCATGATCTGAGAATGCTTATTATTATTTTTTATTTATTATTATTATTATTATTATTATTATTATTATTATTATTATTATTATTATTATTATTATATCTGGGATAACCCCATACTCCACATAACAAGCCGTAACATTGTTTGGCCGTTCTAACCTGACGGTTGTGATTGCAATTCTGCTAGTAGCTTAAGGACATGAACTGTCATGGTGTGGGGCTCAACTTCTGTCCTTGTTTGGTTGGAGATTTGTGTCGTTATGCTATATAAAATATGGACCGAACTACGACACATAATCTTAGCTTGACCATAATCATGGGACGTACCTTACCTTGGGTGGCATGGCATTTTTTGTCCTTATTTGGTAAAGGAGTGCCATGTTATCCCAAAGATGGGGCACGCGCCAATGATTATTAGCTCTTGCACTATATGCTTGATCTGGTTTTTGTTTCTTTATTCGTCCTTCCTTGTGGTACTTGTTATTTGGGGTCTAGCCCCACTGGTTTTGCATGGCCAGGTTTAGAGTCAGCAACTAAGGATTAAACTTATATCACCCTCACTGATGGCACACACCAGAAGGATGGCTACTGAGGGGCATGAATGGGTTCCTTTATTTACTGCTCGTCTTTTGTAAACTATATTCTTTTGGACGTTTAGCCAACTGACACATGTTAGCCGACAAATCTGGATACTAGTTCCTTACATGACAGTATATACATTCAGGCTGCAACTGACTCACTGTCATCTATACTTTGATCTTTTATATGGCACATCATTTTGTACTGCCATATCTCTAAAGAATATTCTGATGTGGCATTTGGGATGCCTTACTGGCTATTCTAAAATATTATGTATTATTGCTACTTGTTTGAATGATTGAGACATATAATTTCTTGACCCTATGAGACATAATTGTTGTATGCACCCCATTGTCTCAAGAAAACTTTAACAAATTGTAGGTTACTTCGACATTCCGCAAGGTGTGGTTGGCTGAGTCATTCCCCCGCTCTCCAATATTCTGGATCTGGGACGTGACACGGTTTTACTTGTGGCCTATACAGGTCTCAATTTTTTTAGACTTTTGGGGTGTCTTATTCATAGGATGTCTCAATCCACCTTGTTCATTCTTGAAATCCTGCATTCGTCTTCCTCGATACCAAGCATGAACTTTCCTGCTGATTGGTTTCCTCGATTCCTTCTCGTCCTGTTCTTGATTTATCTAATTTCTTGTGTCCTTTTCTTTAGGGCTTCTCCATCCTCCTAGGTTAGTGCACCAGCAATTTTAGCAGGACAAGGTTTTGTTGGTCCACAATGAGAGTCAACACATGTTCGTGATGAGATCAGAGTATAGCCCGTAAGGGAACAAGAAGAGCTGCATATACCGATGATACCAGTTCCCCCGATTGTACCAGCAACACCTGTGATGTTAGATGCACAAGTGTTACTAGAGATCATAAGAGGAATGATGGCTACACATCAACAACAACAGCTTCAGCATCACGAGTAGTATGTCCTTCTAAACCAGGAATTACAAACAACCTTAGAGAGAAGTGCCATGATAGATTTTGGGCCATCTGTCAGATTGTAAATTATTCATGCGATATCACCTTACATAAGGTAGACCAGACCGACCCTTACAATTTAATACAAAATTTAAATTATTTCCCTTTCAAGTTTTAGGTACGATAATTCGTGCTTGACATTTCTCTACCATTTTGCCTTCTCTTATTTTGGAACTGTTTCTTATTTTTAATTTCGATGACGAAATTCTTTTAAGTTGGATAGATTTTAAACCCCTTCACCCAAAATAGATATTTTTGTGTGTATTTAATATTATTATATTTATTATAGGTTATTTTAAATGTTAAAATTACTTAGATTATTTTCATAGTTAATTAGAAAATAAATTTGTTGATTTATTTAAATATATAAAATACTTATTTGAAATTATTTCTCCAAAACTATTTTTGCTACTATTTATCTCTTGTTAAAATATTATAAATATTTTTAGAATCTATTTATTGTGCAAATATATTTTTTCTAGAATTTTTATACTCCAATTGATATATGTATATATAAATATATATATATGAATAATAATAATAATAATAATAATAATAATAATAATAATAATAATAATAATAATAGTTTTAAATAAAAGATAATAATTAATTATAAATCCTAATAACTAACTCCTAAACCAATACTCCTAATAATAATCCTAAATAAACCCCAGACCCTTCATAAACCCAACAGAGCCATCCACCCCACGGACCCGCGGAAACCCCCACTCGGAACACCCAACCACGGACTCCCTCTCGCAATCTCTCTCTCTCTCTCTCTCTATATATATATATATATATATATATATATATATAATTAGTAAATCGTAACCCTACTTCTCATCTCTCCCTATCCTCTCCCGCACCCCGGACTGCCGCCGCCACGGCCGGCCGCCCCGGCCATGTGTCGTACCGCCCGCGCGGCGAAGTCAACACACGCGTGTACATCAATTCCCTCATGAGGCTTCTTTCTCAGGTACACATCTCCCTCATCTCTCGATGGTTTTGTGTCCGTTTTGATCGAAATATCGACCGGAAGTTGGCCGAAAAAATGTTCATAAACAGTTCAAAAAGTTTGATCCAAACACCCAAGTTCACATCAAATTTCCACCAACCCGTTTAATATTTTTAAAATCTAATTAAAAGTATTTTATCATAATATAACCAAGATTTTTACTGTTCTTTTATTTTTATTAGTTTACAATATTGGTTAAAATATTCGGCTTCCAAAACGACCAAAAACTTGTTTTTAAAATAATAGAAACTTGCGATATGGATTGTGTCGCGCCAAACGGGACCATCATGTTGCGTACCAAGTAGACTAAAAGGGGCGTATGTTATATCCGGACGTGCAAACTTTTACGAAAGTAGAGTTTGACATGTGTGCGTGTCGAAATCAACCCGTATCCGTAAAAGTTCCTCCGTATCGACATTTTACAAATTTCTCTATTAATTGATATGCGCTCGTCGGAACACGACGAAACTTGCACCATCGGATTTGTAGTTCAAGCGATTTCGAGACAGTTGACTAAGCCGCCTATTCGCAGGCCCCACGGGTTGTTTTGGCGAACGATTTTATGATCGGTTCACCTGAATCCAAAACTGGATATACCGTTGAGTTTATATCGACGTTTAGGATTTGTTTGACCTATAATTTATTCCATTTAGAGACCTTACCCCTGGCACGTATTTCGATGCAAAGTGGGCCACAAATGGACCCCATTTTGGCCAAATATTACTATTTTGTCCATGTGTCCAAATTGAACGAAAGGGTAGAGTTTTTTTACTATCTCACTGATTCTGGAGATATTGATGATATTTATTTCAGTATCCGGAGGCGATCCTTCAGAGCCCCCACTTTCTGGTTCCTTGTGCATGTCATCTTGACGTCTACATTTCACAGATTGCTTGGCCGACAAGTATACCTTGCTATATTACTGTTTAGTTACATTCATTTGCAGCATAATTTTTTTATTATTTATTTGTATTTATTTTGCTATAAAAAACTGCGCGTCCAAGAAGACTTTGGTGCAACGACGATTGCGTCATCCTTTGTCATTTATTTATATTATACATGTTGGCCTAGTTTTATGAGACCACCCCATAATTTTGAGGCATTATTATATTTTATTGGCCGTGGCACCTTTTTACACGAGTTGTAAGTCGCATGTAGAACACAGACTTGCGTGTTAGGGTGGCCACCTATATATAAAGGTCGTACGACGGTTAAGAAATAGATGCCAATAGAAATATCATGTTTAGATGACTTGGCAGTTACTAGAGGTGTTGTGTGTTATGGACATGACACGTTAGTATTATTGGGTGGGAAGAACAATGAGTAAGCGTATGTGACTCATTTATACTTTTTTTAATTTTGGCTGTGAGCTCCGCCAGAGACGCGAGTCGATATGACCCTACTGTTTACTGCAGGCCTATGACGTCCACGATGTTACACCCGTGTCCCCTGGTTCTCCAAGATATCTACGCCCATCCCATATTTTAGCCAGATAGTCTATACGCGAGAAAGTTGTTCTTAAACTGTATTCACATAGACCGGTTAGGCGACCCTCTTGAATGTTTACTTTCAGTATATTAAGGCATGTTATTTTCTGTATCTTGTTATGTCCCTTTGAGGACCTAGTCCCTTTCCAGGTACAGATGATCAGGAGTATCCGCAGGAGTATAAACCCGGACCTGACGCTTCATTCTTTGTCGAGGAGGTCTTACCTTCTGAGTACCAGTGATAGTTCATTGTTGATGGATATCTTATAGTTATTTCTCTTATTTGATATTATTTTATATTGGGGTTTTGATCTCCTCTATCATTTTAGTTTTGATTTAGTCGACTGGTAATGGATTTGTCTCCACCCGACTATCATTCTTTGATACTTTATTTGAGACCTTTAGTTATTTATTTGATATTTCCTATTTGTGTTGTGGATAAGTTATAGATGCCCGTTACTTGTGTTGACAAAATATTTACCACTTTGTGAATTAATATTCATATTACAACTTTTGTGTCTATTATGGTTTCCATATATTGGTGTTGCCATATACATACCACTCGCTCCCTAGCCGTGACTCCTGCTACCCCGAGTATGGCCTCAGTATCCAGGAGCCATGCATCAGGCGCAATTGCATCCTCAGTATCATAGAAGTACGGGGGATGGAGACGTCTGAAGATATTCGCATAATTATATATCTTAAAATCTCCTAACTCCATAACCGTCTGAACTGACTGAGTGAGAACGTGTCACGACCCGCATTCGATATAGGGGTACGTATACACGGGTACGTTCAACCTACGTCGCAGCATCGGCGGTAGAACGCTGTCTAGGTCAAAACACTATCTAATCAATCTCACACGAATATCCAACTCCATAAGAAGATACAGATATTACAATATAATATTAAAATACTCAACAACAGAACTAAAGAACGATAAGATATCGAAGAAAAATAATCGAAATATAACACAAGTCTAAACAACAAAATAATCTAACTTCAAACAATAAAATCCAAGTCTCAACATATGCCCAAAACAAATCATGTACCATAATCTGCTAAAAGAAACTAACTGAAACTAATGATCCCGGCTAGACCTCCCGAAAATCATACCTGAGCTACAAAGTCCAAGGCTGCAACTACTCTCTTTGTGGTCCATAATATGTCGGACACCAGTCATCTAAGTCGCAGTTTGGAAAAATATATCCAGTCAAGATTGGAGCGAAGTACAACCCGATAACAGTTTTAATTAATTAACAAGGACTAAAAAATAATAAATAGATGATGCTATATACTAAGAAAAAATAATAAATATCTGCAATGGCAAATAGTAAAGAGAACAGGCAATATAGGCAAAATGGTATAGTCAGTGTATATATGAAATAAAGAGAAGAAACTACAATATCATATACAGGGTAATATAGTATATTAACTGAATTGAAGAACTGTAACTATTCTAAATTTTTGAAATAGTAGTTTGGTTATGTGATTGGCTTGGAAACTTGTACAATAGCTATATGTCCTGACTAATCATATGTGAGGTGTATGATTAATACTAACAATATTTTACACTTGTACGATAGGGATATGCTCACATCTCTTACTAGCAATTTCCTCTGCCCCCAACTAGTACAGTGGATCCAATCATGACAAGTTATGATACACGATCAATATCCAATAATACCATATACAATGTCTAATATCAATATCGTGTACAATGTCAATACGATAACCAATGTAACATCTAATGACTGAAGATCCAATCTATATACTAGTCCATGTAGCACAATGTCAAAAATCAGATGTAATATTTCTAAGTACTTGAATTATAGAAATTATCAAATAACGAAAATTATCAGAGTAAGTACTCGCATTTGGTCCTGAGCTGGCAATACCAATATCCTGCTCCCGAAGTCTCGCAGAACGATCCAATGGTCCTATATTTATATAATATAATATAATAACATCAGTCGTTACACTGGTACGCACATAAATACAACTATACTGCACTTAGAAACTAACACATGTAGGGGGTAACCGGTCAACTAGCATGGTCGAGTGTGCGAGTAGTTAAAAATGTGCAAGTGTCATATCCTCGAATACCGTGCACAGCAAGACAAATAACTAACATTAACACATGTCCAAATCTCCAATCTTGTGTAACACTAACACATAGCCTAGCTACTAGGTTAGTGTTCACAACACGACATTTAACTAATACTTAGGGTCATGCAATCATATATAACACTAACAAACAAATTTCTATGAAGTAAATACTAAACTTAATCACTATTCATACCTACACACATGTACACTAGGCACTAGGGTTCACGAATACACAGTGTTACGCAACAACACAACATGAAGGAAAGAGGGCAAGTTTAAACCTCGGTGTACGCGTGACCGAGGAGGGGTGACGCTTGCCCGCGGCCCGTGGAGGTCAGTCTCCGGCGGTGCAAGGTGGTGATCCGGCGGGTGGACAGCGGCGGCATCAGGCAACGATGGTGGAGAAGCTGATAGTGGGGATCGGGGTGATGGTCGGGTGTTTGGATGGGAGGAGGTCGACGGTGAGGGTGTTGACAAAGTCGGGGTGGTCGGTCGGTCGTGGGTGGAAGAGGAAGTCGGGATGGTGATAGTGAGGGTCGAGATGATGATGGTAGCGGTGGTGATGAGGGTGGCTAAGGTGTTGGCGGTGGTGAAAGGTGGCGGTGTGAAGTCGGGGTGGTCGTGAGGTCGATGATGGAGATGATGATGGTGGAGGTGTTGTTGGGGTTGCTCGGGGAAGGGGGTGACGATGATGAAGAGGCTGTTGTTGGACTTGGTTGGCGGTGGTGACAACCGGCTACTCCGGCGGATTCGTCTGCTATGGGTGATTGCTGAAGTCGGGGAAGATGGTCGAAATTGATGATGATGATGATGATGATGAGATCGGTGATGGTGGAGGAGAAAGGTGGTTGCAGGTGTTTGGCTGTGGCGGGGTCGAGGTGATCGCAGATGGTGGTCAATCCGACGGAGGAAGGTGATGTGGAGATGATGATGACAGAGGTCGATGATGGTAGAGGTCGACGAGGGAAGTCTGCTGTTGGGGAGGTGGCCCAGCGGAGGAGAAGGTGTCGAGGTGGTGACAGTGGCTGTGGCGGTGGTGATGACTCGGGGATGGCCGGAGTCGGAAAGTCGAGGAAGATGATGGTATTGACGATGGTGTAGGTGACGTTCCGGTAGAGGAGAATAAAGAAGGTGGTAATGTAGAGGCGGTTGCTGTCGGGGATATGCTCGATCGCGTGTCCGGCTGACCGGAGAGGAAGAAGATGAAGAAGGAAGGTTTAGGGTATCGGTTGAAATAAAGAATGTGTTGGTTGTTGATTAAATAAAGAAGAATGGAGTGGTTTAAGTAGGAGAGAAAGAGGAGGTGATGGTCTTGGGATTAGGGTCGGCCATGCATTTTCTTAGGAATGGGAGTGGGTTTCTTCATGAAGGAATGGAGGGTGGAGATGGTGTCGGTTTTGAATGAAGGGTGGAGATCATGTAGGGGGAAAGATGGTGTGTAGTACACTCCAAATAGAGCAAAAAATTTATGTGACCGGTCAAGGAAATGAAAAAGGGTTTCTCCATGGCTTGGCTCCAATAAGAGGTGGACACCTCATTGTCTTTTTGCATAAAAGCCCCTAACAATTGGGAAATTGTACAAATAATGGAATTTGGGATTGGATGAGGAAAAATACCATGTTTGGTGTTATGTAGTGGGTTAAAAAGGTGTGTGGTATTTAGTATGAACCCTGAGGGTGTAAGTGGGGTTTTGGGTTGGTGTTGGGTCTAGTTTTGGGTTAGGTTGGGTCCTTACACCAATTTAATTAAAATGAGTGTAAATGGTGTTCTTAAATTAATTGAAAGTGCATAGGGTTAAAATTGGATGGGACACAAGTGTCATAGACATAGTAGACTCAGAATAGAATATTGTCATAATTTGGGTTGCACAAAATGGGTCGAGATTGTGTCTCCTATTTCGATTGGAATGGACAAAGATGCAAAGTTGGATTTATTTGGATTTATAAAAAAAAAAGTCTGTAACGAATATTGTGCGACTAAAATAAAGTACAAGAGATGGTATTTATGAGTTATACAAGGGTCAAAATAGAATACTGGCATGTCTAGGACAAGGGTGTAAAATTTGTTGGAAGGGAAAAGCTAGTGTAGTACTCCAAATATCGAACCAACGGTAGGGTACACCAATTGAATTAAAAATTTCAGTAGTGAAATATAACCCCAATAATTAATCCCGAATAATACTAATTAAATCTGTTATCCTATATTTTGGTCAGGAGGTTTAGTAATACACGTGAGGGATTAAACTAAATGCTAAATAAAAGATTAGGGATTTGTCTAGTAGGTCTTTAGGTCTAGTCCACTAACCCATGCATTAATGAACATTATATATATATATATATATATATATATATATATATATATATATATATATATATATATATATATATATATATATATATATATATATATATATCATGTAATTATTTATAAAATAAAATATACACAATACCTATAATAAATAAAAATGACAAAAATACCCTATTTTAGAATATGGTATTGACAAGTCTACCCCCCTTAGAAAAATTTTATCCTCAAAATTACGACACATTATCTCTCTCTGTCCAGTCATAACCTCTTCATTATTTTTCACTACGGTCAAACCCCCAACAACCAAGGTCTCAGGAAGTCCTACCTACAGTCGTACAATATGCAATCTAGAGAAAACATGCATGGTTATGGTCTGTTTTGTCATGGTATTGCAGTCTCTGCAGGGTGTACTACTAATTATATTCTAGCAAAAAAATCACTGATACACACTACCCTTTCTCATAGACCTTAATAGGAGTTTCTACGGTATCCTTAAGACAGTACAGTATTAGTTTATTGTTTTAAGTTGGGTAGTGTGCCTCACAACCTAGTATCACATAGTCTTTTGACCTATTATTGAAGTGTAACTGAATGACATTACCTATATGCTAGCATAAGACGACAGTGTTTAATCAGACTGTAGAACCTAGAAGCCCATACCCCTATTTGGTCGACTATCGACTTAGACAAGGAGTTAGTATGACAACTATAGAGATTGTAAGGGTCTTATCTTCTTTGTGAACTTGGATTATTTTGTAACTTCTCTCATCATAATCTAGCGTACTTATATTTTCTGTACTACCTTGACTTATGCTGCTAATATAGCCTAGTTTTTGCAAGATTATTCTTTCATTGAGCTTGCTCATGATATATGTATTATTGGGTGCACACAATGATACAATTGTCTAATCAGAATCGGTGTATTAAGGTCTAGCTAACCTTAGTGCGCTTGGTTCGCTCTTCGCATGACTACTTTACGTGGATTGAGATATATGGTAGTAGACGAATATACTTACCCCTAGACATGTCTGACATATCGTATCGGTTACGTAACTGTACTGATATGAGCATGTAAATAAAAAATTATCAAAAAATAGGATTTCAATCCATAACTGCCCTAACAACTCTCTTTTCGAATTCCTTAATCTTTTTGAACCTCGTACTTGTATTCTATCACCTTCACCTTGAATTCTTTATTATTGCTCTCTGTCTTCCCTTATTTCGGAAAGACGAAACCTCGTGCTTGGTATAAGTTGACACACTGATAGTACTAGATATACCCCATAAGGCTAATCACATGACTTAGTGACTCTCTTTTATAATTGATTAAGAGCATACCATAGGTGATATGTTTGTTGTTAAAATTTTTGAGGATTGAATAACATGATTAAATAATTTGGGAAATAGTTTTCTTAAAAGTATTGCCTTATTTGATATGTGGGTAAATTCTAAGTTGGATAGAAATTGCATTGTTAAACTTGAGGTAAATTTTTTTAGATTGTGATCAAGTGATAGAGAGAAACCATGTTCTATTTTAATTTCGAGGACGAAATTTTTGTAAGTTGGGTAGATTGTAAACCCCCTCACCCAAAATAGATATTTTGTGTATATTTTATATTATTATATTTATTATAGATATTGAATTTCTTTAGAGTATTCTCTTAGTTAATTAGAAAATAAATTTCTTGATATATTTACTTATATAAATATTGATTTAGATTCATTTTTAGGTTATTTTAGAATTTTGAATATTTTTCTAGAATTTTTAGGTAATTAAAACATAGGGAACGCAAATTTTTAGGACTTCTATGATTTACTTTGAGACCATACTTGCATGTTATTCCTACCAAATATTTATTTTTTAGGTTAAATTATTTAATTATATATTTTTCTATAATTTATTTAGAATTTTAAGAAATTTATTTAGATTTTTGAAATTAATTAGGATTTATTTGGTTATATATAGTCTTAATATTATATAGATGCTAATTTAAGTGTTAATAGATATTAATAAGATTATATATAAATTATTTGTATTATCTTTAATTCTATTTAAGATTATAAATTATTGAGATAAACTTAAACTCTATTTTTAAATTAATTCAAATCCTGAGCCTACTAGGAAAGCAACTTCATGCATATCCTATCCTTATTTAAACTGATCCTATTCATATTCAAATTAGTCAATCCTAGTCGTATTCAATTAAGTAGTCTCCACCATTATAAATACCTCATCCTTCATATTTTTCTTCCCCAAATTCACCTCTTTTTCGTCCAAAAAGAGTCAAAATTCGTCATAAATTCAGTCTCATTTTCTAGTATGTTATAACGACTTAAAAAGACGATATCTTCTAGCTCCGGACTCCAAATCCGCTCCAGTTTTTTTTAGAACCATATCAAGGTTAGTTTTCTGAATATATAAATTATTTTAATAATTTTAGAACCTATTTTTTCAGAAAATTCTAAAAGTGTCAGCTGTCCGAAATCAGACGCGTTTTGGTATTTTTAAGATTTTGGGAGATCCCGAACTCGGAATTATAAACCGTTTGAAGTTTCGAAAATATGACATGATGAACTTCTAGAAAAGTATTTTTACAAAATTTAAAATATAAGTTTATTCTACTGTAAAATTTGTGCAACGTAGACGTAAATAGAAAACCACCGAAAACTGTCATCTGTGCGCCCTTGTGGCCATAACTCTTTACTGACTTGTGATTTTATGAAACCGTATATTCCAGTGTTCATGTAGCATTAAAATATATAGGATTCCATACACAAATCCAGGATTTGAGTCGATTGACTTTTTGGCCAACGGATTGCCTCGATTTGCGTGCCACGGATCACAAATCCTTAAAGTTGACTTTCTTTGGACCAAAATTAGAGCTTAACAATAAAATCAGATTATAATAAGATTAAAATACTATTTTAGGTTATTTTATTCAGAATTAAAATACAATAAAATGGAGGAACCTATTCACCCACTTTTGTAACCTAACTTATTTAATTTATATGACGGGTAGATCGGACGACGCCTTGAGTTGGGACTTCATTCTTTTTTAGATCAGGCAAGATACCTTGCCAAATTGCTTACAGTATTTTGCATGCTTTGTATATTTCTGTATATTTATTGCATTTCTGTTTATTTATTGCATGTGTAGTTCCTTTCAGTCATTACTATATATTAGATATGATGACACACACTTGACACTTAGTATAATGAGAGGACAATCATTAGGCTTATGGGCTTTTAACCACTCTGGTAAACCGTAGTATATAGCTCGCACTACGGGTGTGTGTCACGCTGGTCGCTACCCTCGCGGTATGTCAATTTCTGGAGTCTCGCTGGTCGCTACCCCCGCGGTATGTCAATTTCTGATGTCCACTGATGAGTGTATGAGTTGTGAGGTAGATCGAGTAGCCTACCCTTGCCCATACGTCAAAAAGTTATTCTCATTGCATTCATATAGATTGTCTTGTACAGCGTACTTATATATTTTTAAACATTATGCATGTTTACTGTATTCAAATTGGCTTGCTTCTATGTATCTTGTTACGTCCCTCTGAGGACCTGGCCCTTCTAGGTGTATCTGTTCTTGAGTATTCGCAGGAGAACATATTCGGATGGTTACATATGTTTCGAGGATGTCTTCTCTTCGAGCCCGTGATTGATAGCTGGTATTCTTATATTGTGTTTGTTGTGTTGCACTTTTATATTTGAGTTGGTAGTGGATTTGTTTCCATCCAACTAGCATCTTTAGATACTTTGTATTTAGATCTAGTTTCATAGATATTGGTTTTATTTATATTTAATTTTTCGTGGATGAGATTTAGATTATACCCTGTGACTTGTGATAGATTTATACCACTTGTGGATTTGATATTCATATTACAGCGTACGTATGGGTTATGGTTTTCATATATTGGAGTTGCCATATCCATGCGGCTGGCATGCTTATGTGTCCTAGTCCTATATATTTTGGGATTGGGGCGTGACAACATATGTGCGCCTGGAGATGACTATAAATAGTAGGGTACCACACCCATACACAAGGATGGCTTGCTATCTACGAACCTACACTCAAGCGAGAGAGAAGAGCTCCTACATCAGATCATCCATGGAGTAAAAATAGTTGCTACACTTCTAACCCTCTATCGTCACCCCCCCTAAAAAATAAATTTGTACTTAGATTATCTTCTAGGACCTCTTTGTACTCTCTTTTCGTTTGTTTATTAAATCAAGTTCTTTCTTAAATACTTTCGAATTAAATGGCTAACAAGGCAAGGTGAACATATACGGGATCGTGCAAGGTAAATATATACATATAAATAAACTAGTACAGGTAGCATATACAGTAATTGGGCGAGAAAAGTAACGAGAACATAAGTAATACAGTATCGAAATCATGGCAAGAAAAACATGTAAGGAACAGTGCATATATAAAGTAAAAGGGGATACAAGAAAATAGACCGGAGTGCACCACGATGGATCACTGTCAGGAAAGCAAAGCAATATAAGACAAGACAACACATGGACTCCATCCATCAGTCACGACCAAGCAATAAGTACGGCATGCTACGTTAGCTAACTAGGGTTGTCACAAGTCATAATTACTAACAAACGTAATTTAGAATTTCCATAAGGTTGCATGCCTTGCAGACTGTCTAAGCTACCCAAACGTTCGACGATGGTAAAGTAAATACTAGTGGATACACCACCCCAAGGAGAGATATGCAATTAAATCCAAGTCACACAAAGGTGAACCTGAGTAAGTAAATTCAGTATGTCCCATACGATGGTGAGCTGGAAATGTGCACTACTCGATGGCATGTTACAAGTTTATCTGTCAATAAAATTTTGTCGAGGCACGGGACTGCATGCAACCAGGAAATCCTTCCTCAAAGCTCTATTCGTTTAAGCTAGTTATTAACCTTAGTAGTTTGTTTTAGGATTCTAGGTGTGACATTCCGCAGAATTCGTCCTAGACATGATGCTCCCCGCAGGGATGAACTAGACAAGACAATATTTTGGCAAGCACAAGCACAAGATTATACGGGAATACAACCAAACAGTTATAGTCATGAGGATCGTGCACTATAACAAGCCACAACAAATAATATATGAATCGGGTGTATAATGGGTAGAAGGCCCAAACTATGCCGGGACTGGCCAAGACAGATGTATAATGGGTAGGTGTCCCCAAAATTATACGCAACATGCATATAATGGGTAAGTGGCCCCAAAGCTATACATGATGTCAGGATGAGGCTGGTAGAAGGTAAGGAACAAGAGTGCACCACGACGGGTCACTATCAGGAATGTACTGGTCAGGGTATAATGGGTAGGTGTTCCAAACTATACATGAGATCGAAACTTGGTATAATGGGTAGGTGTCCCAAACTATACTGGGACATGTGTATAATGGGTAGGTGTCCCAAACTATGAAGTCGAGCTAAAAAATTATTACAGTCAAATAAAATATCAGAAAAAGACAAGATAGGCAAAAATCAGGGTCATTCGGATTATCCGTCGGATCCCCTCGGATCATCGTCGGATCATCTGATCTGTCACAACAAGTAAATGGGCCACAAATTCGATCATCTGTCGGACTATCGCGGATCACCGTCGGATCATCCGATTGGTCACAACAAGTTTATGGGCCTAAAATCAGATCATCCGTTGGACTGCCGCGGATCACCGTCTGAACTTCTGATTGGTCACAGAAATACGGACTTGGAATATTTTCGTGACTTGTTCGGGCCGTAAAAAAATCATTCTAACTCAGAATTTGGATTATCAAAGATCAAAATAGTATAGGGTCAAATTTCCAACGACCTGGGGACATTCGATTTTACCAAATTTGAGATTTGATAGATCGATTCCGAAAAATATCGTACAAAGTGATTTACGAAAAAAATCTGAAACTTGTCTGGATCCACAAAACTCAAAACTACCATATAGAAAGTAGGTACGGGTCTCAAGTAGCATATAAAATAAGTTTCATGGCAATCACTCCGTTTATAGTTTTTGACACTGAGTTTTCTAACGGGTAAATACCAGGATTTCTACAGAAAAAGTCAAAACCAAGCCCAAACCATTTTCTGAAATATGCACAAGGTTGAAAATCACTAGAGAAATATTTTTAACAAAACAAGTTTAATAAAATTTTAAGCACAAAATCTCAAGAAAAACGAAAACTGCAATAAAACAATGGCGTTTAGTATTTTGGCAAGATGTACTTGCCTAAAGCCAATCTCTCAGACTAAACCTTCAACTCCACCACCAAGAGGGGTTCAAAAATTACTCTTATGCCTCAATACCAAGCTCCTAGGTCCCGCGAAAAATGGAGCGGAAATGAAGAAGTGAAGAAAGAAAGAAAAGAGAGAGGACAGAGAAAATAATTTCATATATATAAGAGGTGATTTAATCGTGACCGTCCGATCCGCCACGTCAGCGATCCAAGTCATGAGATTAAATCAATCTCGATCGTACAATGAAAAATATAGAAACCAATGGACAGTAGAAAGTATCGAACACTATTCACGAAAATATCTAAAAGAAAATATCTCGAAATATCTCAAAAGTGAAAAGAATATCTGCCGGACGAATTTTCCGTCGGTATGTCGCGGTACGCCGACGGGAATCCAGTAAGGGAGAAAAGTTTTAGTTTTGAAAAAAATCTGAGATTCCACCGGACCCAATAAAGCACAGTATAAATACAATATAAAATATGTATCCATATACAAATACAGATACTGTGAGATGGGTCTCACAATAAGAGAGCTAAAGGTTTAGAACTTCTGAATAGATTCATTTAAAGACTCAAATAAATGTTCTAACTAGCATTCCATTATAGTTCTAAGATCATTTTCAGTAGACCGGATTGAAATATATATTTTGAGACACAAATTTATAATATAAAAAAATAATTTTGATTAGGATCATTTGGGAGTGATAAAAAATGGATTTAGTACATTTGAACTATTTTTTCCTCATTATTTCTTACTTATTTTCAAAATCAAACTGGATTTGGACAATCATGAGGCTCCGATTAAGTCTTACTATTCTACAAAATGAGCTATTGTATTTTAAATGTAGCTCCGACTTGTTGCTGAAACGGAACCATCTTAGACTTCCAATTAAAATTTAGACTAAATTACAACTTGATACCCTCAACTATTATAAATGTTCAACTTTATACCCTAAAATTTTAAAAAGACCAAATTACCCTCGCCCCTCCCTCCTCCCCTTCCCCCTCTCCCTCCAGGCGGCTGCACAGCCACCCCCCCCCACCCTCACCCTCCAGCGTCACCCCCCTCCCTCCCTCCCTCTCTCTCTCTCTCTCTCTCTCTCTCTCCGTCGGAGTGGTGCAGCCGGGGGAGATGGGAGGGTGGGGGTGCAGCCAGGGGGACGGGTTGGAAGGAGGGGAGAAGAGAGAGAGAGGAGATGGCAGAAATAATTTAATCAGTTTTAAATTTTAGAATATCAAGTTGATGTCTATCAAAGTTGAAGGTATCAAATTGAATATTTTAAATAGTTGAGGATATCAAATTATAATTTAATAATTTTTTATTATTTCTGCAAAATAGTTTTATTATATTATGAATCTAGAATCTTGAACCTAGAAATTGACAATCAAGCAAGCATAAATCCTCATAACTAGGATCCAAACTACCTGTAAATCTAATAACCTAAAGTAAATGAGCTACAGTGTTGTGTCCAATAAATGTCTGTGAAGCCAAATTGAAAATTTGTCCATAATAAAGTATAGATATGGACATTTATTGGCAGCTTGCTTCCTAGTCAAGGATCCTGTGAGTGTTGGGGCCTAGTCTTAACTCTGTAACAACTGCTTCTTTAGTGTATGTACCTCAAATTTCGCCAATTTTGTGAACAAACAAAATTATTCAAAAAGCAAGTAGATAAACAACTTTTGTCGGCAACTTTTTTTCTGTTTATTTTTCAAAAGAAAATCTTTGGCTCAAAAGTGAGTCTTTTAAACCCGTAAGAAAATACTCAATCAATTAAATTTTAAAAAAATAATTACGAAAGATAAATAAGATCTTATATCAATTTTTATCTTATTCATTAAAATCGTTAATAAATACTCAATCAATTTAATTAACAAAAAATACTAACGAAAAGTTAAAAAAAATCTAAAATCAATATTTTTCTCATCATCCGTAAAATATTTAAACTATTTTACAATAATATAAAAAAATTACGTACAACGCACGTGCATTTATTTTTCAAAGAAATAAAAAATTTCAAAAAAATAAAATCTTTTACGTGCAACGTACGTATATATAAGTTGGTAAAACAAAAAAATTGGCAATACTTTTCAAAAAAATAAGCAAAAGCAACCAGAATAAGCAATTCCCCAAATCCAGTAAAAATATTTTTGACAAAGTTTAGGAGACTACTCTAAAAAAATTGCTCTCTTAATTGAACTTATTTTTTAAAAGTTTTTCGATAAACTAATGATACCAAACAGTCTTTCACCGTTTTTTACGAAGAAAAACATATAAACAAGATCTAAATTATTCAATAAGCAATCACAAATCCAACCTGAAATTATAAATTATTTTTCGTTGAAAAAATTGATGTATTATCGTGAAGTTCTACGTCTACTCACAGTTCATTGGAAACTTTGGAATCCAAATATAACAGCGTTTTGGTTCATTTGGATGTTCAAACAAACTTTCTTTTAAATGTGGGCCCACCAGGCTTGGGGTCATTTTAGCAAAACCATTTCAAAAACTACAATTCTTGTTAATTTTTCTTTTGGGTTAAATTTTGAGTTCTTCACTAGAATGCCATCTCCTTTAAGTATTACTTTGCAAAAAAATAATAATAATAATAATAAAATACCATAAAGTTAGTAAAATTAGTACGATAAAATCTACATCTAATAGACGCATCGTGTGGTTGTATGCACCATTTTTTGTGGGATGTGATATTTTACCCAAATTCAGGATCCAATGAGGAGATGAAAACTTAAAAATGTCTTTCTAGCGAAAGCTATGGGAGTCAACCACACTATTACTTCGAAGAGAAAGAGCTACTGAATATAACACAGAAATCTAAATATTGGTAGGAAGAGTTTAGAGGGAGCTAAATATTGGTGGGAAGAGTTTAGAGAGAGCTTTGAGAGAAAAAAAAAAATTTAAGAGAGCTCGGAGAAGAACAGAAAGTCTAGAAAGAGAATGAATTGTTAGCGAGTGAAAAAGAACAGTTGAAAACTTTTTACTTTTTTTTTTTCACTTTTTGTTTCCTAATACCATTTTTTTAACACAAAACAAACAAAATATAGGAACTAAAAAAAACTAAAAATGTTTATCCTAAAGACATTTTCTGTCAAAAAAATGTTCCTACAAAAGACTTTTTTTTACTTAAAAGTGAAAACATCCATGCAAAGGACGATTCTTTTACTGAAAAGTGAAAATGTTCACGTAAAGAACGTTTTGAGAAGGCTTATGATAAAGGCACTACAAAGAATACTCAGGACTAGCCCATTAATGAATTAAGTTGACTCATACTAGCCCAAATATTACTCATACTAGTCCAACCTCACCCCGAAATCCCCCAAACCTCCACCACCACCGGTGCCCTCCTCCTCCACTACTTCCATTTGAAACCTAAAATTTTGCAATCTTCATCTCCTCAAATTCCAACCATTAATCGGTGGCTCCCAAACTCTCAAAAGAATCAAGGTACAATTCTTCCTCCTCCTTGTCCTTCTCAATTTTTTATATTTTTTATTGCATTTCGAAAAAAATTCTTTCCAATCTTCGTTAGAGGCTTAAAATTATAGTAAAATAAGCTAAAATAGGTTTTGGATGTAGTTTCGACGTATTTTTGGAGTCTCGAACCCGATTTTAGGGTATACAAGTTCGAAATTTCTCGAACGTTCGGGACAGAATTATGCCGGACTGTAGACATTTCTACAATCCAATATACATTGTGGACTGTTGAAATATCTGCAGTCCTTTATGTATATAGGACTGTAGAAATTTTAACACTCCTATATACATATAGGACTGTAGAAATTTTTACAGTCCTGAATGTTCAATTAATTTTGGGATGTTCAAATATATATCTTCTTTGCCTTATAGTCACGACCCTCGAAAGGGCCTTGAGGATGAAGGTATCATAAGAAGACGTCACACTGCGTCGATGCGTAAGGAACGCAATGTTGAGCGTGCTGTTGAGACAGCCATCACTACCGTTGACCCCGAGGCACCCCCTCAAGTTAGGAAACATCGACAAAAGAAGACTGTGACCCGTTCGAAGAGACGTGCTCCTAGTACTTCTGGTTCTTCTTCCTCCTCCGATGAAGACATACCAACCGTCCAAAATCGGCCAACTAATGGTTCAGGACCTTCTCAGCATGCAGATAGTCCAATCGAGACTCGGCCACCAACCCACTGAAATTGGCCTACCGATGATTCAGGACCTTCACAACAGCCAGATAGTCCAGTCGAGACTCGTCCAAACGGGCTCTATGTTGCCGTCGATCGAGAACCATATTGCATACCAAATATGGAACAATCTAGTAAGTACATTACGTTATGATAATTTTATATATAGTTCTAAGTTCTAAGTTCATCAAATTATTTATAGATAACTAGATTTTATATATAGTTATAAGTTCATCCAATTATTTACTTTTCAGGAGAGTTCTCGTATGTTAACGGTGATCAACCACGACAAAAAGTGCAATACATGGGGGTTTAAATTTTTTGGAGAAGATGTCAAGGCTAAAATCAATTCTACTGGTTTACAAAATTTGGGTAACTACTCATATACGACGATGGACAATGCACTCATATCAGCATTTGTAGAACGATGGCATCCAGAAACCAACACTTTCCATCTCCAAAAAGGGGAGTTGACGATTACCCTGGATAACGTCCATCATATATTGGGACTTTGGTTGATGGTCAAGTCATGATGAATCATACTTTTGACGAATCGAGCATTAACTTTTACGAGCATATCGTGGATTATGTATCAGGTTGTCTGGGAGTTGATGCGACGAGTTTTACAACCCTTCGAGACTTCAAGAAGTCGTACGGACTTCCTTTGAAATATTTGGAGGAGACATTCGATGATCCGGACCCCGAAGTGGATAATAGCGATAATGTGGTCCGTGGATATATGCAGTTCATCTTAGGGGTTGTCGGCATTCCGGATAAGTCTGGAACGTCGATACATGCTAAATATCTCTTGAATTTTGATGACATAGACACGGTAGAAGAAATATCTTGGGGAAGCGGTATACTAGCATACCTTTACCGCGAGCATGGTGGGGCATACCGCGTCGGTTCCAAGACAATATCCGAATGCCAGACTCTACTCCATGTAAAGATATATCTTTATCAACTTGTATACATTTTATAAAAAGTTTGATTATTTTTTTAACTTGGTTACGTTAAGGCATAGATATACGAGCACTTTCCAACCCTGAAGTGGGCTAAACTTAACCGAGGGTATGACGAGCACCTTCCTAGAATGTGCAGATGGAAGCCAACTAAGGAAGATGCCAAACATCCACACACATTGGCCGTCTTACGGAATGCACTTGAAGATATGACGATAGAAGAGGTGAATTGAGACCTAATTTTTTTATGTTTGGTAATAATTTACTAAATTACATTATGCTAAATTATGTTATGCTAAATTTTATGTGTTGCTGATAGTTTGAAATCCATATCGTGATTTACGACAGAGTAGTCGTCCATTGCAACCAGTCGCTCTACATGTCACGTCCAGTCCCAAAATATGTAGGACTAGGAATATGTAACATGCCTCAATCCACATTGAATAGAATACACAAGAATAAGCTACATGTGCTAAAGTCGGCCGCCCAGTAACAGACAAACTCGAGTAGACTCGAGAAAGAAATATGAGTCTATAAACTTATGCTACATCAGCAGATGAATAAATAATATGAATAAATAACCATAACTCCGATAGAAATGATATAAGTACCTGGTACTAATGCCTGCAAGACAAGCAACTCCATCAGCAACTCCAAAGGCTTCATAACCGTCTATGCTGCAAAAACTGGCAGGGGACCAGGTCCTCAGAGGGACGTAACAAGGTACAAGAAATAACATGCCAAAAGTAAAACAGTATAATGTCACGTACTTAAGGGAAAACTACTGTAACCATCTATGTGATATGCAGTGAGGGCATCACTCGTACTCAGGCTGAAACCACTACAGGCTCTGTGTTGGGAGCCCATAGCAGCAAGTAGTATCAAAACTCATTATAGGTGCCAAAGATCTGAGACAGAGTCCAAGGCACCCCTAGTAGTATCACGACTCCAGTATATGTGCCAAAGCACCTCCAGTAGTATAGTATATATATCAATAATCAGCCTGTAGTATGGTGTGTCTCTTTCCACCCAATATAACATCACATCTCATGTCCATAATGTCTCATGTCCATACACGCAAGATCATGACCTCTAGCTAGTGCAACAAGTCATAATAATATCCATATAATATGCAAGTCTCATATCACGAATCTTGTAAGCCTATACAGAATTACCATAAATAACTCAAGAAAGATTATATCACATGAAATAGTATCAAGTGTCCTAGGGTATGGCGTACTTGGTAAAACAAGCATGTAAAAATAGGATCGTGGAATCAACTCTCTAAGTGACGTTACTCGACTCCGCGTACGGCGTCGACACCAGAATCTTGTTCGGACGCTAAGCAACGTCTCACGGTTCTAGGATAAATACACACATCAAACATATCAAATAACTATAATAACTAAATAAGATAATAAAGGCAAGGAACTGTGATACATCATGGCAAGGTACACTTGCTTAGGTTCTGAACCCCGTCACTACTCCTGGGAAAGTAGAATCTGCACGTACACCTTCGGATGCTGAAACAAATATCACCAATATTCTCAGAATACTAGAAATAGCTAGGATTGACTACCTATAAGTCCGATTTGGACACAGGGGCAAAATTGACAGTTTTAGGTCAAAGCGGGATCTACATGTAGCTCACTTCGCACCGTAAAACGTACCAAAGATAAAATTTTCCAAATTTGTCTCACTCAGTGTCTATGAGTCCAGAATGATGATACAAACCCAATGGAATGTATAGAACTAGATTTCGATGAGCCGATCACAAAATCGTCCGTCTTGTGAAACCGTGGGGCCTAAAAAATGATATTTCGTCAATGTTTTCAGAATCGAACCAAACTTGAGTCATGGTACTAGTGTAATACTGCGAATCAGATGGCGCAAGTTTCGTTACGAAATGACAAGCACACACGAAGTTACGACGAGTGTCAGAATAGGCCGATACGTTATTTTTCAGCGGATACGCGTTGATTTCGGTGTACACGCACATCCAAATCAAGTTCTACGAAAGCCCACACGTTCGCGTTTATATTACGCGCCTTTCGATGTAACTCGCATACGATAAAGTTGCCTTATTTTACGGGACGTACCCCGTATCGCGAGATTTTGGATATTTTAAAAACAAATTTTTTGTCATTTTGGAACAAGAATAATTTTACCATTAAAGCAAACTAATAAAAACTAAAAGAACAGTAAAAATGAAGAAGTCCCTTCAATTATATTTTTAAAATATTAAACGGGTTGGTGGCAAATTGGGCATGAACATGGGGGTTTGGATCAAAATTCTGAACTATTTTCGAACAGTTTTTTGGCCAACTTCCGGTAGATTTTTTGACCAAACCGGGGTGCCTAAATTCGTTCCACTTGAAGAAAATCCTAGAGGGTTAGGTTGTAAACATACCAGCAAAGACGAAAAGCAAAACAGATCAGCGAGGAGGTCGAAAGCACCACGTGAAGGAGGGGGCTGCAACTACCTGCTGTTGTGCGCTGCTGCTGCTGTCGGCGGACGGCGGTGCTGCACCGGCACGGCGGCGCGGTGGTGCGTGCGACGGGGCTGTTGGCGTCGCCGGCGAGTGGTGCAGGCGATGGGTTAGGGGTAGGGTTTGTTACATGTATATGTATGTATATATAGAGAGGGGGGGGAGGAGGCTGTGTACGCGGGAGGAAAGGGAGTTGGGTTGGTTTAAGTTTCGGTTTGGGTTAATGGGTAGGGTTAGGGTTTAATGGGTTTGGATTTTATTTTATTTAATCTCTCTCTCTCTCTCTCTCTCTCTCTCTCTCTATATATATATATATATATATATATATATATATATATATATATATATATATGGATATTTAAAAATAGTTTTGAACCTCAATAAATTTCAAAAAAATTATATAATATACTATTAGTAGTTATACACCCAAAAATATATTTTTTGTACAATATTAATAATTAAATAAATACACATAATTATAAATTCAATTATAGTATATATTATAACTAGCTAAAAATAAAATAAAAAATTTCCTTAATCACAAAAAAATTCAGAATACCAAAAATATTAAATTCTAAAAATTATGGTGCTTACATTATATCACGGTATAATAAGTTGTCATGAAATCGATGAGCCTTACATGCCTGATAGAGTGCTCTGTCAGTTTGGCTACGTACAAACAGTCCCGAGGCGCACATTGAAAATGATAAGTGCTCTGAGAGGTACAAAACCCCTAAAGTATATTCCTGCGGTGTTCAACTAGGTTTCGAACTTCTTCAGTGAGTGTCAATATCACGTTATTAGAGAAACTGAATGACAAGCAGCAGTAAATATGACGGAATGTAGTGACGGCTATATCGCTTACTATGTTGGTGTCGGACTACCTATGTTGTTCAAACGCGGAGACGATATTGTGCGTGTACCATCAGATCTCCCCGCCAAATATGTCTTGTATACTGCATTGGTCAAGATGGTGAGGCAACCAACTTTAAGTTTAAAGATATGTAAATATTTATAACTTGACAAATTTTATGAATTATCATTAATAGGCTAAAAAAGCAAAAAAGTTGGGAAGAAGCCTCGTCAGTTGCCAGGGTGCAAATTATATGGAAATCAATGAGGAGTTACAGCACATCGACAATACTGAAGATTTTTTTTCTTGAAAAATATGGAGCAACGTACAAATAGGCGGCATGAAGTTTAGGCCATATTTCAATTGATATGAAACTTTGCTACAATTTGTGTTTCGAGTTTTTTTGGGTTGTAATCTTAACATGTTAAACTTTGAAGTTGGCTGTAACTTTGTGTTTAGATTTTTGATTGGTTATGTTTTGTATAATATTAATAATTAAATAAATACACATAATTATAAATTCAATTATAGTATATATTATAACTAGCTATAAATAAAATAAAAATTTTCCTTAATCACAAAAAAAATTTAGAATACCAAAAATATTAAATTCTAAAAATTATGGTGCTTATATTATATCACGGTCTGATAAGTTGTCATGAAATCGAGGAGCCTTACATGCCTGATAGAGTGCTCTGTCAGTTTGGCTACGTACAAACAGTCCCGAAGCGCACATTGAAAATGATAAGTTCTCCGAGAGGTACAAAACCCCTAAAGTATATTCCTGTGGCGTTCAATTGGGTCTCAAACTTCTTCACTGAGTGGCAATATCACGTTATTAGAGAAACTGAACGACAAGCAGCAGTAAATATGACGGAATATAGCGACGACTATATCGCTTACTACGCTGGTGTCGAACTACCTATGTTGTTCAAACGCAGAGGCGATATTGTGCGTGTACCATCAGATCTCCCTGCCAAATATGTCTTGTATACTGCATTGGTCAAGATGGTGAGGCAACCAACTTTAAATTTAAATATATGTAAATGTTTATAACTTAACAAATTTTATGAATTGTTTATAACGACAAGCAGCAGTAAATATGACGGAATATAGCGACAACTATATCGCTTACTACGCTGGTGTCGGACTACCTATGTTGTTCAAACGCAGAGGCGATATTGTGCGTGTACCATCAGATCTCCCTGCCAAATATGTCTTGTATACTGCATTGGTCAAGATGGTGAGGCAACCAACTTTAAATTTAAATATATGTAAATGTTTATAACTTAACAAATTTTATGAATTATCATCAATAGGCTAAAAAAGCAAAAAAGTTGGGAAGAAGCCTCGTCAGTTGCTAGGGTACAAATTATATGGAAATCAATGAGGAGCTACAGTACATCGACAATACTGAAGATTTTTCTTTCTTGAAAAATAGGGAGCAACGTACAAATAGGCGGCATAAAGTTTAGGCCATGTTTCAATTGATATGAAACTTTGCTACAGTTTGTGTTTCGAGTTTATTTGGGTTGTAATCTTGACATGTTAAACTTTTAAGTTGGCTGTAACTTTGTGTTTAGATTTTTAATTGGTTATGTTTTGTTTAAGTTGGCTGTCCTAATTTTGACTATTTTTGACTGGTTATTTTTGTTTAACTTTAAACTTGGCAGTTATATATATATATATATATATATATATATATATATATATATATATATATATATATATATATATATGTGTGTGTGTGCAGAGACAGAGGATTAAAACTAGGACTGTCAAAATTTTAACAGTCCTAATAGCTAATGGGACTGTCAAAATGCTGACAGTACTATATATATATATATATATATATATATATATATATATGTGTGTGTGTGTGTGTGTGTGTGTGTGTGTGTGTGCAGAGATAGATAATTAAAACTAGGACTGTCAAGATTTTGATAGTCCTAATAGCTAATTTTATATTTATGTGCAGTACTAGTTTTATATTTATGTGCAAAGACAGGAGATTAAAACTAGGACTGTCAAAATTTTGACAGTCCTAATAGCTAATGGGACTGCCAAAATGCTGACAGTCCTAGTTTTATATATGTGCAAAGACAGGAGATTAAAATTAGGACTGTCAAGATTTTGATAGTCCTAATAGCTAATGGGACTGTCAAAATCCAGACAGTCCTTTTTTGTGCTTTACTGATTCTTGAGTGTGGCCTTTCCTTAGGAGTTCGAACAACATATGGCTCTTGCAATCAAGTTGTTGCCGGGACTGCATTTTCTTGAATTTTAACCTCAATAGATTCTCTTCGGTTCCGATGTGACACACAACCTTGCGTGGAAGAGTTTTACTTGTGGTAAAGAAAAGAAATTATCGTAAACTTTCACCGTCGGCATGATCGACAACTGTCTCCAACGTTGATCAACAACATCAATTGGAATAGATATAGATTGACGACGATATTCGTTAATCTCATGTGCACAAGGAAGGCCAAGTGAATATCGATATGAACAACCGTAAACCTCGAGATCATAACCAACTAACTTCGACCTACCAATCTCCTCAAACAATAAGTCTAAGGCCTTGTGAGATATTACATGGATTAAAGCATCCAAGAGGTGTTTATGCTTGTATTCATGCTTTGCAATATTGAGACTCGTCTCAAATGATGCTATAATCTCGTTCACCGTGGAAATAATCATCAAATGAATCGATTGCCAAACGGAGATAAAATTATCGTCTGATGACCGTAGATATCTTTTTAAACTCAAGTGTGATCCTTTGACCCGGTTCGTAGTGATTGTGCCATAATGCTTCACCATGTTCGTCCATGCTAAGACGAATTATTCTTTATGTGGTTCTAGCCAAGTATCTTTGATATAAGAAATGGATGTCAGGTTACTCGTCTCCCACTTTTGTTTGAACATGTACCATGTTGTGTCATAGCTGTCTTTAGTACTTGCTCACCATACAAGACTCCAATCACTGTAGAATTCTTCGAACCGAAGCTTGTCGATTTTTATCGTCCATATTTTTAAATTTCCTCTTGAATTGAGCTTGGATATTTTGATTTATATGCCAAGTGCATAGTAGTCTATGCACATGAGAAAATACAATATCTATAGTATTTATCAGTGCATATTCTCTGTCGGTAACAAAAACAAAGGGCTCTTTGTATCCTGTGTAAAGGGATTATAGTTTTCTCAACGCCCAAGTGTAATCCTCAACTGTCTCACTATTCATAAAATAAAAAGCGACTGAAAATATTTTTTCCGTAGACGTAAACCCAACAATATGAAAAAGAGGCATCTTAAACTTGTTAGTCTTATATGTACAATCAAGGGCCAATACGTCTGCGAAGGACCTAGCCAAGTGTGTGCAATCAGGATGATCCCAAAATAATGAAAGAAGTTCATCATTTTGTGGATGTCTTCTATGGTACTCCACATAGAGATGCTCCCCAAGCAACTTCAATACTTGCTGCATTGCCATTCTTCCTTTCATACTATTACATTTTGCTTTCGTTAAAGTATTATAGATCGTCCTCATGGTTGACTTGTTCTCATCTTCTTTTTGTCGTACGGCAGAATAAATTTGTTTGGGTGCAACTCCGGAAAGGAACAATTCTTCAACCAACTTTCTCTCATCCTTGTTCAACCGTGCCACGTAGGCATGACCCGAAAGTGTCTCTGGAATAGGATGATTGTGTATTTTATTCTTAACTTTGACTATCCACTTCACATCTTCTACTTTTACAATCAACACCTTAAATGGAAAACCATATTTTCTCGTCCCAAAATTTTTCTTAGGGATTTTTTTTTCAACAACAATTTTTTTTTCCTGATGCTGCCTGAACACACCTCCTCTTTCGCAGCCCAGCTCTAAATATTTTTGGCCCAGCTAAGATCTGATCGATCTTGTAATGACAATGACTATGTTATGTCGTCTTCCAACTTCTCTGCACCAATCTAATGCTTCTTCGTGGGATGCAAATCGAATATACCTTGAGAATACATTGTTCATATCAACCTCAATAGTAGGATATACCACAGCATCTGTACAAGGTTGGTCCTATAACCAATATAAAATAATATAAAAATTAATAACTTTAAATAATTGGTAGTCCAAATTAGGACTGTCACAATTTGTACAGACAAATGTATTGAGTAGACTGTCAAAATTTTTACAGTCTTGAAGAAAATACGTTGGTCAGCATTTTATCTTCAGGACTGTCAGTATTTTGACAGTCCACATAGTCTATAGGACTGTCAAAATTATAACAGTCCTATATTTATATAGGACTGTCGAATTTATGACAGTCATATATTTATATAGGACTGTCATAGTTTATACAGTCCTTACACGATGATTGTTGACTATCGAAATAGGGTTATCATTTTACGTATCGTAGGTGCTTCGGAACAACCGAGATATTCTTCGGAATGAGCGGAGTGTATATTTAATGGATTGCATGATCCGACTTCTTCATCAAAGAGAATTTCATACATCGCTCCTACAATAGTCGAATAAAACTAAATAATTTGGTGACAATCGTATGCTTGAAAAACTTATTCATCGTATGTTATCAAAGACATACCGAAAGAATATTCGTTGGAGAATCACCAAATCAGAATTTTTTTACTTGGGGCCACAACTATCAAATTCCAAAGGTTTAGGTTTTAGGACTTGGAGAGAATGAGGGATTTCTTCATTTGAACGTGAAAAAGAAAGAAGAGAAATAGTTTTTACTTATATAGGTTGGTATGGGCAGCCCTAAGTAATTTTGAGGAGTGGCAAACTTATAATTTTTAGGGGTAAAATTATGGGCAGCCCTGAGGGTTCTTTGTAGTGCCTTTATCACAAGCCTTTGAGAAGTACATTTTTTCATCTTCCAAAACAACTTTTCTATTTCTTTCTTTTTTTATAAATATTTGTATTGATAATTGATGATGTGAAAGTAAAGTATTGTGAAGTCCATTGTCTAGATCTAGACAACCAACTTCACATTGACCTTGTCATGTCCTTGTTATGTTAACTTCACAACCAACTTCATAATTGCATTGACGAAGAATTTTTAAATTAAGAAGTTATGATTACTATGTGGCAACTATTTTTTTCAAACTCACAACAGGGTTGGAAATGCTCTAAAAGAAGTTGTAAGTATTTGGTTGTAGGAATAGCAATTAGTTAAGAGAGCATTGGGGCCCATATTTTAAATGTAAATGTGACATCACCATGCATATTTTTTTTTTGAAATTTATGGTCCAAGACTCCAAATCATAGATCTTTCGTATGTATGTATAATCATGGCCGATACAGAGGGTTGGGTTCTCCTATTCGAAGCTAATTTTGGTTATCTCCTCACTTTTATTGTGAGCCGGTCCTGGGAGGTCATATGTGACTCCGACCTATGGTGGGATCACGCTGAACCTGGAAGATTGCTCTAGCAGAGAGAAGGTTATCCAAACTCGAAGTCTTGTCCAACTTATCCCAGAACCGGCCTGTGTATAATAATAGAATTTTGTTAACATGTGTCCTAAGAACACATGTTAACATATTAATAAATATGTTATGTACAATAATCGAATTTTGTATAACAGAGGGAGTGTTGGATTGTGTTATTCGAAGCTAATTTTGGTTATCTCCTAACTTTTATTGTGAGTCGGTCCTGGGAGGTCAACCGTGACTCCGACCTATGGTGGGATCATGTTGAGCCTGGAAGATTGCCCTAGCAGAGGGAGGATTGTCCAAACTCGAAGTCTTGTCCGACTTATCCCAGAATCGGCCTATGTATAATAATAGAATTTATGTATAATAATAGAATTTTGTATAACAAAGGGAGGATTGGATTGTCCTATTCGAAGCTAATTTTGGTTCTCCTAACTCTTATTGTGAGCCGGTCCTGGGAGATCATCTATGACTCCGACCTATGGTGGGATCACGCTGAACCTGGAAGATTGTCCTAGTAGAGGGAGGGTTGTCCAAACCCGAAGTCTTGTCTGACTTATCCCAGAACCGACCTGTGTATAATAATAATATAAATTTGTTAACATGTGTCCTAAGGACACAAGTTAACATATTAATAAATATGTTATGTATAATAATAGAATTTTGTATAACAGAGGGAGGGTTGGATTGTCTTATTCGAAGCTAATTTTGGTTATCCCCTAATTTTTATTGTGAGGCGGTCCTGGGAGGTCATATGTGACTTTGACCTATGGTGGGATCACACTGAGCCTGAAAGATTGCCCTAGCAGAGGGAGGGTTGTCCAAACCCGAAGTCTTATCCGACTTATCCCAGAACCGGCATGTGTATAATAATAGAATTTTGTTAACATGTGCCATAAGAACACATGTTAACATATTAATAAATATGTTATGTATAATAATAGAATTTCGTATAACAGAGGGAGGGTTGGATTGTCCTATTCGAAGCTAATTTTGGTTATCTCCTAACTTTTATTGTGAGCTGGTCCTGGAAGGTCATCCGTGACTCTGACCTATGGTAGGATCACGCTAAGCCTGGAAGATTGTCCTAGCAGTGGGGGGTTGTCCAAACCCGAAGTCTTGTCTGACTTATCCCAGAACCGGCCTGTGTATAATAATAGAATTTTGTTTACATGTGTCATAAGAACGCATGTTAACATATTAATAAATATTATATATATATATATATATATATATATATATATTATTAATTTTACTCGTATATTTATCAATAATATTTTTATATTTATTAATATATATTTTAATTAAAAGATCGATAAATTTACTATGGAAGTGTTCATCTAAAATACACATATTCATCAGCGTATCAACTAAGGGCCTGTTTGATAACAGAAAAGTGGAGGAGGATTTGCTCTTTCACCGGAAAGTGGACGCAAATCCTCTTCTTCTCCTATTTGATTCACTAGAATTTGGAAGACATGATTTAGGAGTGCAGTTCATGTCCCCCAGAGAAACCCTCCAAAATACAGGTTTTCATATCATCTTTTCTTGAGAGGATGTGGATTGGAATTGGCTACGCGGAGATGGGGAAAGAGGGAGGGAGGGGTCACCTAGGCGAGGTCGTTGGAGAAAAGCGAGCGACGACGTGACGAGGTCCCGGAGGAAAAGGAGCGGCGACGTGGGGAAGAGGAGAGAAGCTCGTTGGAGGCCAAAGGTGGAGAGATGTTATTTTTTTTTAGAGAGAGAGAGAGAGTTCAACTCACCTGGAGAAGAGGAACGACGAACAGTGACAACCACCTAATCCTTTCCTAATTAACATGGTTTTTTCATATATCAATTAATATATTAATGACAGTCATCAAATCCTTCCATAATTAATAATATAATTATTATTTATTAATTATAAACACTCATTAATATTGGTTAATATTGGTTAATATTAGTTAATGAAATAAAATTATTTATTAATTATATATACTCATTAATATTTGTTAATATTTATTAAACTAATTAATAACTAATCAAAATTTAATTAATATTTAGATATAAAATTTTATTACAAATATTATACACTTCAACTTTCTACTTTTTACTTTCATATCTCAACCAAACACATTTATCTAGTTTTTTACTTCCCATTTTTAACTTTTCGATCTCAACCAAACACATTTGTCTCCTACTAGAAGACAAGAAAGTAAATAAATTTCTACATAAAATCAATCATTAAAAGTACAAATCCAAAACTTTATGTTGGGAACGAAAGTGCAAAAATCGTTTTCCAAACCAGAGAATACCTGCGAGAGAACCGAGCAAAACGCACAAACCAAAAATGCCAAACACAAATAATAGACACAGAGATTTTTTACGTGAAAAATATTTGCGGGAAAAACCACGGGACGATTGGAGTCCAACCCTGAAAAGCCTCCACTAATGGAATAAGAAATACACTGACTCCTTACAAACTTCTCACCGATCCAAACGGATCACCCCAACTCTTTTGGAGCAAAAAATTGATTATAACCACAAAGAAGAAAGACAACGAGAAATACCTGAAACTGATCTCCTTCTTCAAAACAGCCTCCAATCCTTCTTTTTTCTTCCCAAAGTTGCAATGGCACTCTTGCCTCATTTTCTCTTCTTGTTGCTATATTTTTTTTAGAGAGAGATAAATTTTAGGGCCAGGAGACACCTATATATATCCTCAAACCCACAACTAGCATTCTTATTATAGATTGGAATATCCAATCCAAATCCATTGAGATATTCCTATTATATTTAGGAATATCCAATCCAAATAAATTGAGGTATTCCTATTATATGTAGAAATACTCAATCCTACTCCGAGATATTTTTCACATAGGTTGGGAACCCCACCCACTCAAACAAATCTTCCCCTTCACAACTATGTGGAGGGGGTCGCCATCCCGACGATCTGCCTGCAGTACTCAAAATTTTTCTGTGGTAGAACCTTTGTAAACATATCTGCTTCGTTGTCATCTGTATGAACTTTCTCAAGCGTCGCTTCCTTCTTGTCAACCATATCCCGTATCCAATGATACCAGGTTTCAATGTGCTCGGACCGGCTATGAAATATCTGGTTCTTCACAAGGTGAATAGCACTCTGACTATTGCAAAGAAAAGGATACTACTCCTGCCTTAGCCCAATTTCCTGCAACAGCTTATTCATCCACAGCAACTCCTTGCAAGCTGTCACGACCCGCACCCGGATATTCGGGCACGAGTACGTGGGTACGTCCAGCCTACGCCGCAGAGTCGGCGGTAGTACGCTGTCTAGGTCATATTCACAGGTAATTTAAATCTATCTCATCCACAAGTATAAATAGACAAGGATAATGACAGGGAAATAGAATTGTTAAGATTTCATAAACAAAATGTGACAACCAGATCCATAGTTTATTACATAACCAGAAGATAAATCGGAGACAAACCCGAGTACTATGATGAAAGAAAATACTAACTAACTGGCTGACTACTCCTCAAAGGTAGTCTCCTGAGTGGGAACCGGCTCCTCAAAAGTATCACCTGCTACCTCATAGGGATCATAAAAGGTGGGGACATAGTCCTCATCACTGCCTAAATCAACGGATCCAGTCAGGAAAGGAGCAAAGTACCAAATGCACAACAAGATTAAACTAAATATTTATGACAAGTAGTGAAAAGACTGAATAAGTATCATGATCAGAATATGCATAATAAGTAGTAAAAATTAACTGAGAATTAAATGTTATAAATCAGGACTATAAGTAAAACATGATTAATTGCTATAAACCAGGGACATGAGTAAAACAGGATTATAATGAGACAAGAAAATGTAACTGTAACAAGACAACAGGAACTGCAACAAGACAAGAACTATTGTGTGTGAACTTGTGTATTTAGAATACATAGTTGGCATGTAGGGGGTTATAAGGCTAATCAGGCCGCCATAGACGGCTATCAGACATGAATAATCGAGTATCAGGCTGATGGTACAGTCGCGTACCACAGCTATCAGACATGACAGGGGGAAGGATAAACTACATGCCTCCTAGTATTCTCCCACCCGACACGAAAAGCAAGACATGAAATCCAATATTCAAGACATAAAATCCAGTATTCTAACACTACGTGTAAATATCCAATGGTACTAGCAGAGCAAGGAACTAATTATCACAATATAAAGATTAAACTTGAAGTGCAGGTACTTGCCTGATGTTTGGATCCAAATACAGTTCTATCCTCGGGGAATTTTCAAAAATGACTCCGGATGTTGAAATAAATATTATCATCATACTCAGAAGGTATCAAATAGCTAGAAACGCCTGTCCTTGAGTCCAATTTGGAGACAAGGACAAAAACGATAATTTCGGATCAAAACGGGGTCCCCAGGTGGGCCGGCTTTGCACCGAAAAATGTGTCAAGATCAAAAGGTCTTCAAATTCACCAAACTTAGTGTCAACAGGTCAGGAACGATGATACGAACCCAACGGAACTTTCAGAATTGGATTCCGATGAGCCGATCACAAAATCGCCCGTCGAGCGGAGCCTGTGGGGCCCACGACACGCGATTTCGTCAACTTTCTCAGAATCGAACCAAGCTTGGGTCACAGGACCAGCGTATCGCTACGAGTCCGATGGCGTAAGTTTCGTTTTGATCCGACGTGTGTACACAAAGATAGGTCACAAACCAGAAAAGTCGGATACGGGGCATTGTCCGCGAATACGCGTTGATCCCGGTGTGCACGCACACCCGAATCGAATTCTGCGAAATTCCACACGTCCGTATCAACGCTGCGCATGTATCTGTGAAGAACGCGCGCGACCAAGTCATCCCGTTTGGCAGGACGTACCCAGTTCCGGGGTGAATCGGGTCGATATTTTTCCTGTTTTTGGATCGCGGTGTGCGATCACCACAGGACGCGATGCCCGAGCGGTTTGTCCGGGCACCGAGAGGGTCATACAGGCTTCGCAACGTAATTTACGAAATTAAAAATGGGGCAGCGAGGAGAAAGATATGAGTACCTGAACATGGCTCAGAAATCGGAATTTCTCGTGTCCGTGTTGTGTCCGACACGTGTCGACACGATTGGGGGAAAATTAGGGTTAGGGTTTTGAACTCCGGCGAGGGGAGCCCGGCCGGAGGAGGGCGGCGCCGCTGTTGGGGAGGCCGGCCGGGGGCTGGGCTGCTGCGTCGTCGACGGCGGGGTCGAGGGCGGCTCGTCGGCTGCCGTCGGCTGCTAGGAAGAGGGGAGGAGCAGGGGAGAAGAGGGAGGAGGCTGGGGCGACTCGGTCGTCGACGGCGAGGCGGTTCTGCGGCGGCGGTGAGGCGCTGGAGGAGAGCGGCGGAGGAGCTCGGGGGTTAGGGTGGTGGCGGTCGGAGCTGTTGGCCGGAGGGGGGGTTTTAGGGTTTTTATAGGCGGAGAGGGGCGTCGGGTTAGCCGGGAAGGGCGGAGGAGGATGGCTTCGTGGCGGAGAAGGCGGGACGGAGCGGAAGAGGGGGGTCGACGTGGGGCTGGCCGCCGGATGCGGCGGAGGACGAGGCCACGCGGGGAACGGGTCGTGGGGAGCTGGCTGGCCAGCCGGGTCGGGCAGGCGGCGGGTCGGGTTTGACCGACCCGACCCGACCCGCTAGCGGGTTGGCGGGCTGGGCTAGCGAGGTGGGCCGCGGTTCGGGCCCAGTGTGTCGGGCTTAGAAATGGGCCGAAATTAATAAAAAATAAAATAATAAAATAATAAAATAATAATAATAATAATAATTAATAAATAAATAAATAAATAGTTTTTAGGTGTTTTAAATTAGGTCCGGGGCCCAATAAATTCCAAAAAATTATCCTAAGTCCAGTTTTTCATTTTACACCCAAAAATATTATTTTTATATTATTTTAATATTATTTATTAACAATTAAAAATTATTTAATAATTAAAAGCCTGATTTTAATTACAGAAAAATCCCAGAAAATTCCAGAAAATTGTGAAAAATCCCAATTTAAAATTTTTTGCAAAATTAGGGGGTTTACACAAGCCTCCGTCGCCGCAATGTAATATGTCTCTGTCGTCGACAAGGCAACACACTTCTGTAAACGCGACTACCACGATACTGCTCCACCAGCAAATATCATCACATAGTCCGAAGCCGATCGTCTCGTCTCTACATCTCTAGCCATATCAGCGTCGGTATATCTAACCAGCTTTGTCTCGTCACCGCCAAATAAAAGTCTCCAATCGAAAGTACCCTAAAGATATCGTAGAATCTACTTGATCCCACTCCAATATACCCTTCCAGGATTGGAAGTGTACCTGCTAACTGTGTCGACTGCGTGAGCAATGTCTAGCCTCGTACATACCATAGCATACATAAGACACCCCACAGCTGAGGCATATGGAACTCGCTCCATATCTTCCTTTTCGTCCTCGGTAGATGGACACTGCTCCTCAGTGAACTTAAATTGAGCCGCAAGGGGGTTACTCAATTTTTTTGACCCATCCATCCCGAAACGCTGAAGTACCCGGTGAATGTACTTCTTTTGAGACAAGTGTACCAGCTTGGACTCTCTCTCTCTCTCTCTCTCTCTCTCGGCTAATCTCTATCCCAAGAATAGTCTTTGCTGTGCCCAAATCCTTCATAGAGAAGACCCCGTCCAGTTGGCGCTTCAACTCTGCTATCCTGGTGGCATACCGACCCACCAATAGCATATCATCAATATAAATCAACAAAATGATAAAATTATCCTCGGCGAAGTACCTCACAAAAATACAATGATCCGACATAGTCCGTGCATAGCCATGCTCCCCTATAAACGACTCAAACTTCCTGTACTACTGTCTCGGAGCCTGTTTCAAACCATACAAGCTCTTTCTCAACCGGCAGACCAAATATGACTTGTCCTTCTCACAGAATCCCTCTGGCTGCTCCATGTACAACTCCCCCTCAATCTCATCGTGGAGGAATGACGACTTCACATCCATTTGCTCGACCTCCAAGTCAAAATTGGTTGTCAATACTAGCACCACCCGTATAGACGACTGTTTAACGACTGGCAAAAAGATCTTATCATAATCTATGCCTTTTCACTGACCGTAGCCTTTAACTACTAGCCTCGTTTTGTATCGAGGGCGAGTAGCATCATCTGCCTGCTTCACCCTTAACACCCATCGATTCTTTAAAGCCTTCTTGCCCTTTGGCAACCGCACCAGATCATAAGTAGAGTTTGCCTCCAAGGAACTCATCTCCTCATGTATGGCCTCCATCCACTCATGTCTGTGTTTATCTTTCATAGCTACTGTGAAAGTTTCGGGTTCTCCCCCGTCAGTCAGTAGCACATACTCACCCGGTGAGTATCTTGTAGATGGTCGACGCTCTCTATCGCTCCTCCTCAATGAAACCACTGGTGCTGGTTGAATATCTACAGCCTCCTCTCCTCCAGGAACTGCCTCCTCGGCAAGCTCATCCTCATAAGGGTCACCCTGCCACCATCAGCAGGCTGATAATCAAGGTTGGGAGCAACTCCATGTACTGGCTCCCCCATAACTGGATTCTCTGCGATGTCCTCTTGAAACTGTTCGAAGCAAAATAATTCTAACTCAGGCAATTTCTCAGCCTCAGAAGGCATCTCGGAATCCTGAGTGTTGGTCATGGTCTGATCCTCGACGAATACCATGTCCCTGCTTCTGTAGAGCTTTTTTTTTACTGGATCGTAAAGTTTATAGCCAAACTCATCTTGACCGTAGTCGACAAAGACGCATCGCCTCATCTTTGGCTCAAGTGTGGATCTCTCGTCCTTCGGTACATACACGAAGGCCTTACAACCAAACACTCATAGGTGAGTGTATGATGGTTCTTTGCCGTACCATACTTTGTCAGGCACATCACCTCATATTAGCATGTTATTAAAACAAAAATCAAAGCCCCCTGGTCCTTTCTCATGAACATATTTTAAAATCTATTGATTCTTAAGATTTTGATGAATATACGGCCCTTCGAGAATGTGTCATTTTAGGGATTCCAACAATTTATTTAATTGATACAAATTATGACCCAGATCTCGCAGATATTTCGATTCCAACCACTGCAAAGGAGCACTAGGAGATAAATTAATAACATAAGCATTTGTGTAAAGTGTCTCACCCCAATAGTTGCCTCGCAAGTTTGTTTCTGACAGCAAACATCGCACCCTCTCCATTAGCGTCATGTTCATCCGCTCTGCTACGCCATTGAGCTACGATATCTTTGGTGGAATCGTCTGGTATCGTATCCCTTGCTCACTGCAATAAGCATCGAAGGGACCGATATACTCGCCGCCATTGTCCGACCGAAGACAAAGCAGCTTCTTGCCCGTCTTCCTTTCAACAGAGGCCTGAAACTCCTTGAAAGTGGGCAGCACCTGATCCTTGGTCTTTAAGGTATAGACCCAAACCTTCCTAGAACAGTCATCAATAAACGTTACAAAATAAGAAGCACTACTAATGGATTTTATTTTCATAGGACCGCAGACATCCGAGTGAATCAACTCGAGCAACGTCGGCTTCCTTGAACTTGGGTGACTTTGAAAAGACATCCGATTTTGCTTTCCGGCCAAACAGTGCGTGCACTTCTCCAACTTTGTAGAATTTAGCCCTGGAATTACCTTCATGTTCACCAAGTAGCTCATCCCTTTCTCGCTGATATGGTCGAGCCGCCTGTTCCATAACTCAGTAGATGCATCAGTAGCGACGTTAATCTCATGTGCCCCACGTGCGCTCCCTTCCATATTATAGAATCTGGACCTCTTGCTTCCTCTGGCAATCACCATCGAACCTATAGAAAGCTTCCACTGATTGTTCCGGAAGAGACTGAAGAAACCCTCGTCATCCAACATTCCAACCGATACCAGGTTGAAACGGATATCAGGGACATGACGGACATCTTTGAGAACAAGAACTGCACATATCTTTGTCCTCAAATGCACATCTCCAATGGCAATCGTCTTCGACACATCTCCATTGCCCATCTTCAATACTCCACAGTCGCTTGTTGTGTATGTAGCAAATAGTGTCTTATTATGAGATACGTGAGCTGAAGCACCTGAGTCCACCAGCCAAGAGTTGCCATCGCAGGCGAGGTCCATAACTAGCTCATCACCTACAATAATCACGTCGCCTCCATGTGTCGAGGCCCCCGCTGTAGTGTTCTCACTTTGCTTCCCCTTGTCTCCCTTCTTCTTTCCCTTCCAAGCAAAATAGTTCCGCTTGATGGGGCCATTCTTGCCACAATGGTAACACTATGAGTTCTCGTACCAACCCTTGGACATTCTCCTGCTTTTATCTCTGCCACCGCCTGGACCCCTGCTTTTACCCCTTCTGCGGCTCTATGAAACAAGCCTCTGAGTTGGATGTGGATGAAGTGCCCTGAGAACGTCTTCGCATCTCATTATTCAGTACCCCGCTCTTGGCAAACTCCAGACTGACCACGTCTTTCGGAGCAGAAATGATCATAGACACTCGTACGGTCTTTCACGAGTCTGGCAATGTACACAGCAGCCATAGTCCCTGAACCTCGTCGTCGAACTTGACTCCCATCGAGGATAGCTGGTCAACCATGCCCTGAAACTCACTTAAGTGATCCGTAATAGACACCCCATCTTTGTACCGCAGACCCATCATCATATGGATCAAGAACAATTTATTTACTCCGGTCTTCTTCACATACAAAGATTCCAGCTTATCACAAAGTATCCTCGCGTGCTCAATACTGGCAACGTGGTTGTATACGTTCTCGTCAACGAACTGGCTGATGTACCCACACACCTGTATATGCTCAAAATTTCAGTACTTTTCGAATTTTTCACTGAGCCTCTCAAAAGCAAATACCGGCAGATGCAGCTTCTTGACAAATAGCAAATCCTTCAACTTGCTCCTCCAGTAATGATAGTTGGTACCTTTCAGGTTTACCATGCGCACCGGCTTCGCGTCCATCTCTTCTCCCTGGTTTGTCTGTCAATTTCTGACACCCTTCTGAAATTCCAGAACCTGGCTCTGATACCACTTTCTTGGGAACGAAAGTGCGAAAATCGTTCCCCAAACCAAAGAGAACCGAGCAAAACGCACAAACCAAAAATGCCTAACACAAATAGCAGACAGAAATTTTTGACATAGAAAATTCTTGCGAAAAAAATCATGAGACGATCGAAGTCCAACCCTGAAAAGCCTCCACTAATAGAATAAAAAATGCACCGACTCCTTACAAACTTCCCACCGATCCAAACGGATAACTACAACTCTTTTGGAACAGAAAATAGATTGTAACCACGAAAAAGAAAGACAACGATAAATATCTGAAAATGATCTCATTCTTCGAAACAGCCTCCAATCCTTCTTTCTTCTTCCCAAAGTTGCAATGACACTCTTGGCTCATTTTCTCTCCTTATATATATATATATATATATATATATATATATATATATTCTACTATATAATGCCAAAACTAGGCTTCACCGTAAAAAAATTTCGTTCCAAAAATACCCTTCAACATATTTAGTAATTAAAAAGATTAATTAAAATTAATAGGAGGTATCTAGGTAAATACAAGAGTTGTCCTTCGGTATTCCTAATTACAACAACTCTTAAATGCATTATCTAAAAATGAGGCATTGAAAAATGGACTTTGTTGTATCATTCATTCATTAAAAAATGAACAAATTTTGAATACAAATGTCTTTTAATCTTTCTAACAATAAATACGTGCAACGCACGTGCATATATGCTAGTATATATATATATATATATATATATATATATATATATATATATATATATATATATATATATATATATATATATATTCTAGAGAAAGAGATATTTTAGGGCCAGAAGACACCTATATATAGTTTTAAATCCACAACTAGCATTTCTATTATAGATAGGAATATCCAATCCAAATACATTGAGATATTCATATTATATTTAAAAATATTCAATCAAATAAATTAAGATATTTTTATTATATATAAAATTGTTTAATTATATTCTGAAATATTTTTTAGATAGATTGAAAACTCCTTTCACTCCAACATTTTTAATACTTATGATTTACCAAACACACTGTAATGACGACAATGAAGACAAAAACATCGTTAATTGCGGCGCGTGAAGAGAAGCCTTAGATTACACGAAGACCAAATCCAACTTTCCAAGCCAACATGATTCCCCACATCTCTACTTTAATTAGTGCACATTAATTTAGTGTTAATTTAATCAACTAAACTCAAAGTGATATAAAATTTGACTAAAATTAAAATTTAGACTTAAAAGTGATATAAAATTTGACTAAAATTAAAATTCAGCACTTAAAAACATCTCGACTGTAAATATTCTTAATGGGTTGCAGGTGGTTGGTTGTAAACTTAGCATTTTCTTTTCCTTTTTTTTATTAGAGTATCGTTAGTATAGTCCATGCCAATTTTTGGATTCTAGATTCAGAATGTAGTAGCTCAATTTATAGAATAGTAAAAATCATCATATATTTCAATTTTTAAATTTTCAGGTCCAACTAATCTACAGGAGCTATAGGTTGGGCCTGAGAATTTCCAGATTCAGAATGTAGGAAATTATTTTGTAGAATAGTAAGTTCTAATTTGAAATCCAAATCTAGATTTTTTTTTTTTTACATTAATTTTTGACCATATAATTTTTGGGACCAAAGCCCATTTTATCCTTCTCTACTATTCTCGTACAAATCTAATACATTCTACATTAGGGAATGCTAGGTGAACCGTAGTTTTGGTCCCGGAACAGAACCGGATCGGTCCGAGCCGGATCGACCGGGTCGACTGAATTGGATCCGGTCCAAACAAAGGCAAGACCGGTCCGGGACGAACCGGACTTACGAATCGTATCTTCCAACGCAATCCGGATCCGTAGGAGAGGGTGGACCGGAACGAACCAATTCGTTGACCGAATTCGGATCGATTAGGACCGAATTTGACCGAACCGAATCCGAACTGAATTTCGGATGGTCCGCACTTTCATACACCTTTATCCTCATCTATAATAAGAGTCCGGTCAAGAGTCACGAAGGAAGAGTGGATTCCTGCGTCAGCTACCCACCCATGTGAGAGAGAGAGAGTGTGTGTGTGAGAGAGAGAGAGAGAGTTTGTTGGCGAGCGACGTGAGTGAGCTGAATAAATGAAATGTTGCTTTAAACACGGAACAATGAACTACTTACTGATGACAAGGAATTGGACCAAACTGTTTGCGGCTCGGACCAGTCGAGTATACGCGTTCAGACTGATGATGTCCCCCCAACCCCACCTCCACCTCCACCTCCACCTCCACCATGTCACATCCGTCGCTTTATCATCATTATATGTCAGTGGATACGAACTGTTTGACTCGACAAAGGAGAACAAAATTTTAAAAAAAAAAAAAAAAATTATGTAAGCATTATAGTGAATTTGTACGAAATGAAAAAAAAAGTGTGGTAATTTAAAAAAGTGAAAGTTAGGAGTTAAAATTCTACAATTTAATATTTAGTCCGTTAGTGATGTGAGTAAAAAATTGTATTTTTTTGTTAAAATAATGTGAATAGTAAAAAATTTTTTGTTAAAGTAGAGAAGAAGAAAGAAAATATATATTTATTTTATGTACTCATTGAAGTGAATTTGAACAAAATAAAAAAAAGTTTGGTAATTTGAAAAAGTGAAAGTTAGAATTAAAATACTAAAATTTGATATTTAAGTTGTTATTGAAGTAACTGAAAAACTGTAACTTTTGTTAAACTAATATGAATAGTGAGAAAAATAGTTAAAATAGGGAGAAAGAATAAATTGTAAAAAATTAATATTTTATGTACGCATTGTAGTAAATTAGAAGAAAATAAAAAAATGTTTGGTAATTTAAAAAAGTGAAAGTTAGAAGTTAAATCCTAAAATTTGATATTTAGTTGGTTATTGAAGTGAATGAGGAATTGTAACTTTTTATTAAAATGACATGAACAGTAAATAAATTTGTTAAAGTAGAGAGTAAGAACGAAATTAAAAAAAATTGATACTTCATGTACGCATTGCAGTAAATTATGACAAAAAAAAAAAAATAACGTTTGGTAATTTAAAAAAATTGAAAGAAGTTCAAATCCTTAAATTTGATTGATTATTGAAGTGGGTGAGAAACTGTAATTTTTTGTTAAAGTGACATGAATAATAAAAAAATAAATTGTTAAAGTAGAGAAGAAATGATTCTCCAATCAAATGTACAAAGTGGAAAAGAGAATTTTTCATTTTTCCGTTCCACTTCAGAGGAAAAAAAAAATCGATGTCAAAATTTTGAATTTGTGACAGACAAGATTTATTGTTCATGTCAAATTACAGTAAATCTTGGCTGCAAATCCTTCAACTAAAACACGTGAATTGGTCCAAAATTCAAATTTTAACAACTTTTGTCAAAATTTTGTTAACAACATATTAAATACCCTTAACATTAGCTTGAATATAATATTCAACGGCCCGAAATATTAATTACTATAAAAAAAAATTAAAAAAATTTAGACTTTGGATCTCGAAAAAGTTGTAAATTTTGTACTGGGATCTCCATAATCGATCTAATTAGTATTTGAATGTTAGACCAATGTTGATTCGTCATTTATTTTCAAGATGATGAAAGAGTCACTCTACTACAAAGAAGAAATAAAATTATAGTAGATATGCACATCGAGATAGATACAAGAATTCTTAAGACAATACAATCCAGTCAGTCGAATTAATCATTGGCAATCCAAAGATTCATGTACTAATTAGATCGAATACAAAAATTTAAATATAAATTTTATATCTTATTCGAAATTCAAAGTCTAAAATAAACTCAAATTTAAATCTCTAATCAATTAATGCTCTCTTTTTTTCCAGTCGAACGAATTGTAAATCTATATTCATTGATACTATAGCCGTTATCAAATTGTTTCACAGAGAGAGAGAGAGAGAGAGCGCATGCTTCTGACATTAAGCATTTGGAAAAATGTTAAAAAAATGAAATGGAGCAATGAACTCTGCAATGGAGAGGACTGGCTCGCAAAACACCACATGGCATGCACATCGCAAGCTGCGCTGCGTGGGCGTCGGCACGTGGGAACGCGCGCGAGGGACAGCAGCACTTCGAGATTCCCGTACGTTCGTTGCATCTGCCGATGCAAAGTTTAAATAAGTAGAGCACATGCGTGCGTGCATGCATACACTGCTAATTAATTTGCTGCACGAGAATCCAATTGCTTTGGATACCTTGTACTTACAGTTATTGGAATCATCATCAACTCGTCTCGGCTCTCCTCTCGGTGAATTTAAGAATACTTTACATGCTCCAAAGCACCTGGCCAAATACTTGTTTAGAGCACCATACTGTGAGTTTGAAAAAAATATTGTCACATCAGAATCACAGCTTCGCAAAGTTGACATAACAATAACATAACAATAACAATAATAATATAAAATTAGTTATCTAGATCTAGACAATGAACTTTACAGTAATTTTATTCTACATCATTAATGAAAAAAAGGAAGTAGTGAAAAAGTTGTCTTAAAAGTTAGAAAAAAAAGTTATTTTTATTGTCTTCTCAATACTTCTGCATTGGAGAACAATTTTCTATCGCATTGTCTTGTGTGAATATAATCTAGCCACATAAAAAAGATATTGTCTTGTACCTCATGCCTCGTAGGAATTACAACACAAAACAAGACAATAGGGTTGGAGAGCATCTCTAACGCTATTGTGAGCTTGGAAAAAAGTTGTTTCCACACAGGAATAACAAATTTTTATTGAAAAAAAAATCCTTCTCTAATGTAAATGTAAAATGAATTATAAAGTTGACATGGTATGACATGTCAAAGACATTGTGAAGTTGGTTGTCTAGTTCTGGACAATGCACACCTTACTTCCACATCATCAATTATGAATAAAATATATTTAGAAAGGAAGTACGGAGAGAAGTTGTCTTGGAAGCCGAAAAGAGTAGATTTAATTGTCTTCTCAACTTTTGTATTGGAAATTTTTTTCTACTTCATTGTCTTGTTTTAATATAATAAAAAAAATTAGAATTATTTTTTAGCTTAGAAAAAATATATAATTAATAAAATATTAAAAACATACTTACTAAGTGCGTACTCCTCAAAACGCACTTACTATCTGTATTTTTGTTCTACATCTAATTTTTAAATATATTCTATTCGATGTCTGAAATAAAAAGAAAAGAAGAAAGAAAGAAAGAAAATAAGAGGAGTTGTATATCTTTTCGGCAATATCATATTTTGATATATCGTTGTCTAGTTTTTCGTTCTTTTATATATACAATGTTTACTTTCCATTTCTATATATGTTCATCCTCTTTTATTTTTTGCAACATTGTTGATTACATCTAAATTTTTGTAGTCTTAACCTTAACAAACTAATAAATTATTTTCAGAATTAGAAAATAGACTTGTATATCTTTTCGGCAATGTATGATATATTCTATTTTGATAACCGGAAGTGCCTAAAATCCTCTTAAGTTTAAAATCACTATAAATGAACAGGTTTTTTTTGAACGTTTTATGTTAGTACAGTTTTATTTCGAGTCATTGTCTATAGAATAAACAACATAATTTTAGTAATATGACTTTATATTCATATAGATCAGTTGATGTCGTATCGGTAAATATAATGTCATATATAGTATTTGTATCTACGAGATATATATATATATATATATATATATATATATATATATATATATATATATATATATATACCCCGCTAAACACGGACGTTCTGTGTTGAATCTTTCATGGGTAGATTTTACACACTTTGGTAGGATGATCATGTAGGCATAATCGTAAATTCGATAACAAAAATATTTTGTATGTCTTGTTGACTTATACATAAATGATGCCAAATTGGAAGGTTTTCAAAATAATGTCTAGAAGTGGAGATATTAATCTTCGAAGTCAGAACACAAATATATTTATCACAAAATTTACTGTAACAAAATAAATTTATATAAAATTTATGCAGACGAAACAAGTTTGGATAATTTTGAAATAAAGACAGAGTCCGCCAACAGTGTTGGCAAAAAACAAAAAAAAATGAACACGTAGACAAAAAAGTCAAAAGTGGACCCCACAAGTTCAAATTCCGCCAACACTGTTGGCAGAATTTGACCTTGTGGGGACCGCGGGTTGGTTTGGGTGGTTGGATTTTGTTTGGTTGGTTTGGTTTGGTTTGGTTTGGTTTTGTTTGTTTAGTTTATTTTATTAGTTTGTTTTAATTAGTTATGTTTTATTTTTTTATTTAGTTTATTTTTGGAATTTGATTTAAGAAAATATATTTTAACAAAATAAAATTAAAATTAATTAATTGTAAAGAAATGCGCAGATGTCCATTATTTTTGTCTCACGAATTTAAAACAATTAATTTAAATTAATTCATAATTTCTTTTTGAGGTCGAAACATCGTTTTAAATCCGTGGGCCCCCCACACCCAATATAAATTAATTTCGCCACAGTAAATTTTAAATATTCGAAAATAAAATGACCGAAACTAAAATTTGGAGGTCGAAACATCGTTTTTTTGCGATTCTAAAAATTTGTGAAGTCCGTCAAATGGTGAAGTTTATCTCGTAGTACTTTTCGATACGGTCATTTTGGCACAAACTGGACCTTATTTCGATCTCTCAATCAAAAGTTATGATAGTTTAAAGTTTTAAGTTTTATATTTTTGCCTGTAACATGTGCGTCTTGCTTCGGATAATTTTTTTTTTCTACTCGATTTGTGTTACTCTCGTCGAAAACATACAAATCGACTTATTGTTTAACAAAAAACGATTTCAAAACAAATAGTTATGGCCGCTCGAAGTCTGCTCTACGGCAGACGTAATATTCTTACGACAGATTATTATTATTATTATTATTAACGTCTGTTAACAACAAGAAAAATAACGATAGGAATATAATATTAAAAAATATAAACGTCCAAAGAACGTTTTGATACTTTTTTCATAATTTTTTAAACTTTGATGCTTTAGATGAAATTTATACAAATTTTGATGCTCTGGATGCAAATTTCTGAAATAATTTTTTCTTTACAATTAATTTATTTTAATTTTATTTCGTTAAAATAAAATTTCTTAAATCTAATTACAAAATAAAACTAAATAAATAAAATCAAAACATAACTAATTAAAACAAACTAATAAAACAAACCAACCAAACAAACCAAACAAAACCAACCAAACCCAACCCATGGGCCCCCACACCCAATTTCCGCCAACACATTTGGCTGAAATTGGCCCCCCACCAATTTCAGCCAACAGTGTTGGTGGAAATTGGCTTGTGGGGTCCACTTAATTTTTTTTTAATTTTTTTCAATTTTTTTCTGCCTACGTGTACGTCTGTTGTGTTTTCCGCCAACACTGTTGGCGGACTCTGTCTCTATATCAAATTTTTACAAATTTATTTGGTTTGAATAAATTTAATATAAATTTATTTCGCTACAGTAAATTTTCTGTATATTTATGTATATATATTGTAAAACTTGAGATAATTTAAATTTTGCATACTGAGTTATATAACTCCGAGTTGAACTCATATGAACTTACCGTTGTCCATAAATATATGTGGGATTAAACATCAATTATTAGTAGTATTTAGGGTCCGCTCGGTGCTCTTTTGGCTCACGGACACCCCCAAACACTTCCAATGCAATTTTCAGGAATCTCCAACCCCAAATTTAACTCCCGACCAGATTCTACTTGATTCATTTTAGGTATTACTGTGTGGGGCGAAGTAGGAATCGAGTGTACTGTGGTTTCAGTTGCACTTGGTGTCGAGTGCAGGATGAGTCGAGGTTAAAACTTAGTTTTGAGATCTATGTTATGTGGAGCTTATAAATGAGTATGTTAATTAGTCCAATTTAGGTATCAACCTTGATTCCCAAAAGTTACGAGTGTGGCAAACCTATATGATAGCAGGATTCGGATTTAGTTTGGGCTAGTATCGAGTATACGGTCCATAATCTTGGATTTTGACCAAATTAAGTATGTGTACTCCGAACCTTAGTACACATTGCTCGAATGATCTAAAATGGTAGTTCGAGAATGTGTGTAATAGAATCAAACTAGTTATGATTGGTTATGGTAATTCCAAATATAGTCTCCTAGCCTAAAAATGGGTCATTCGGTCGATTTCTACACTTTTCCTCAAAATTCAGCATATAACCAAGATAACTTATATATATATATATATATATATATATATATATATATATATGAGCCATAGGTTCATATTTTTACAGTGTATTAGTGCACATAAAATGTAGGAATTCATTCATATTGGTCCACATGTGCATCGTTCATATAGAAATCGTATTCCGTTTACCCATATTTATTTATTTATTTATTTATTTTGGACACTAAATGCTTGATATCATAGGGTCCTCGTGATATTCCAAATCCCAAAATTAAACTTCGTCCCAATTTGTTAAATAAATTCTTAAAATTAAGCACATGGCCTAGTTTGAAAGTGTAATATCAACCTAAATCAATCCTAGCAATTTACTATAACCACTATTTGCCACATGATGTAAATAAGTGTCAATGTCATAGGTTTTGTAGATTTGTTTACTAACATTTATGTTTTCAAGTTATTATTGTGTTTTAGAGCAACCACATTCATTGTGCATATGCACAACTTAGCTAGGTAAATAGATTGGTAAGAATTCTTACAACCTCGTCTTAAATTCATGATGTATATTATGAAGGCAACTCTAGAGGGAGATGGTAAATAGAGTGGGTGTCAATATTATCCAATAAAAACTAAGGCTAATTACCAACTAATAATTTAACAAATAATATTGCAAGTATATGAAAAATAAAGCGAGTTCAGAAGTCACAAACGCTAACACCGTGATCTATACTGGTTTTTCTCATGGAGGACTAATCCAATCCCGGAAACTCTTGCTCGGAGTTAAATCCACTATTATGACAAATAGCGTACAACACAATATTTGATCTGAAGCGTTTGCCGACTTTTTACAACCACGAGCTTTGATTCGAAGTGCTCGCCGACTTCTAACAAACACAAGCTTTGATCCGAAGATCTTGTCGACTTCAAACAAAAATAGAAATCAAGCTTTACAACTCGAACAGACTTCTAACCGAGATTGCACTTGGCATTAAAAGGCTGGGAGTTTATCTTGGGAATAGAAAATTTGTAGAGCACTCAATAGGCAGGTGAAAGTATGAGTGAATGAGTGTATAACAATGGAGGGTTCAATGCCTATTTATAGATTTTTTTGGTGACCGAATTCGGCCAAAATTTGGTGTCTAATGTTCATAAATTCGAACGTTGGATTCCTGGTCTTCAAAAAGAACGTTAGAAGTGAATGTTGCAAACTGGGTCAACATTGACCGAATTCGGCCTGAGTTTGGTCCAAATTTGCCATGAGTACGGTTGCATGATGCTAGAACTCTTTTGGGCTTGGGTCCAGTTTGGTTTGGTGGACTAGGATCTTGTTTGGTATGAGTTAGAGTTTCCTAGTACCAACACGACCCGATGTACATTTTGTCTTATAAAAAAAAAATACAAAATACAAAACAAATATGAAAAACCAAGAGCACTTTGAAGATGCCAAACTTCTGACATTTGAGCAGACTTGAAGACGCTCTTTTCCTTGATCCGAGTGCGAGGCTCCAGAGATGTCGTAGGCGTTTTAGAGAAACATGTTTTCTTCACGGCATATGTCCATATCTGATCTTGCTTATTGCTTTTCTGCAAATACATATTAGACGAACAAAATAATATACATAAGCAAATATGATAACATTTAATACAGATTTGGACAATGCTAAGTTTAAGTATCAACATTATAGTGATTGCATGATTGTTAGTAAGTATCATAATCTTAAACTTAACCGGTTAGCCATATTTGAAAACTCAACTTAATCAATGGGCTAACATATTATTGCTATTATGAATTTTGGTATAAACATATTCGTAGAGGATTACTAAGGGTCAGGGTCTCGTATAAGTTGTTATATAAATTATTTTAAGTGCAAGAAATACAAATGAGATTGTCGATTTTTTTTTTTTAAAACCTGGAGATAACTATTTTCTGTTCCAAAGATAGTTAAAGGCAATTTAAACTATAAATTAGGAATAGTTGTGGAGTCAAAAATTAAATTAGGCTTGGTTATTTACGAGCACACGATAACTCTAAAATTCATAGGGAATGGTCACTTGGACTTAAGGACGCGTAGGACATGATACGTGGATATAGAACAAAACTAAATTTTCAGGTCACGATCGATCATAATATAAGATTATTTGATGCGACTGACATTACTTAGTATAGTGTCTTTGTATTGCATTGTGACTTCATCGCATATGGATTGAGACTCATATTATTCCTTTATGTGTATATAGTCTTTGAATCATGACTTGACTGTAGTGCACTCAAATCGAAACTCATACTCCAAAATTTCTATATCAAGATAATAATAGTTAGGTTTGTGATTGATTGTTTGTGATTGTTAGGTTTGCACCATGGGAAGGAAAAGAGTATTAAGGTCACAATGGATAAAATTTTTATAATATAAATAAAAACGAAAGCTAATCAGGACTACCTTCTTTGTAAGGACTTACGAATAGAGAGTGTGAGTCTTAGTTCACTTTTCTATGTTGTACATGCTGCAGTCTTTAACCAGCCTTGTATGTGATTAAAGTTCTTACTCGATTGTGCATTGCTTAAGATCCTTAACTTGATCGAGTATTAATTAAGATTATTAAATTAATTCATCTATTTGTCTATAGCCTATGCAGTGCCGATCATAAGCACCATACATCCTAGCAACAACCTGGTCCCAGAAAATGAGATTATTGCTGAAAAATAACCATATGTGACCCATAGTGTTCTCCAAACTGTATTTCATATACAGTGTCTATTTATTGTGAATTGGACGTGTTTGTGATTATATTGTGGTTGGAATATTAGGAACTAAATGTGTTTGTGAACTAATGTGTTTGTGTTTATAATATAGGTAATGGGATGTATCGTGTGTTTGGTGGAATTGAGTTATCTTCCTATTGTCTTGTCTTGTCTTGTCTTGGCTTGTCTTGTTTGTGAAATGTGCTTGGGATTTAAACGACTTCGAGTGCTAGAATTTATAGACTTTGGTAGAATTGGGCTTGCTTAACTTTCTTATGTAATGTGTCCTAGGATGCTAGGAATTGTATGGTGCAACAAGTAAGATGATTTGCATCTCTTCTTTATCTTTCGGATAGTATTTTTCTCATAATTTACTTTTGGACTAGGACTTGCATGCTGTTTGACGATATAGTATTTGTACACTAAGTATGAAAGTTATTTAGGAGAGGCCCTCCATTCGTTTAACATAAAGGAAAATGAGGAGAATTAATAAAGGCCGGATATGAAGACTTTTTATGTGCATTATGATATAATTAGGAGATGTCAATATAATTCAATTTTGGGGGTTGTAACTGGGTGGAGTTAGATTGTAACAAACATGTTAATAGAGGTTATCAAGTTGCCAACTGAATTATTGAATTTGAGCTTAGAATTGTCCTCCAATGCTTCTTATATTGATATATTCGTTAGTCGCGTGGTCTGGAATGATTGTTACATAATCGACTCGTCATATTTTGAAAGCGACACATGCCATCTTTTTTAGCAGAAGAGAAAAAAGTTTTGTGTCAACCGTATATTGTATCATTGTCTATACAGTCAACATAATTATGAGTGATTTACCTCCTGATAGTGATCTATCTCTTAAGACTTCTATATCTACTGCAATCGCGTCCTCTACTGTCAATTCTCATAGCATTATTATTTTTGCTAATCTATTCGATATTCTTCATTCCAATAATCATATTACAGTGCTTCTTTCTCCACCCAAAAAAGGGAAAATGACATATCAGTTTGTCACTATTTTTTGTTTTCTGTCGCTATACCCAAATGCCTACGAATCATTAACGAAAATAATCTCGTCAGTATATTTAGTGTGTCACTAAAATTTCTGATCGCTAGGACGTGGCGAGGTTAACGATGGGTCATCTTGTGCATGCTTCAATAATTGAGGACCAGATTGGTCATTGATGGTATAATTAGTGATTTCTCATGTACTTTGAGTAGTTCAAGTGTACATAAGTGTGGTTAGAAATAACGTCAGAAGGCATTCAAACTTAAGCTTCAAATTTCTTCTATTGATTTTGGGTCTTCCATGTGTCTAATAAGCTGTTATGCTGTGTTTTGAAGTACCATTGAGACTTACATTACACACTCTTTTAACTGTATTTTTTGGATACTACCTCATGAGTAAAACTTTGATACAGATGGTTGTATCAAACAAATGATACAGCCACTGTATGACAGGTGGACCCTCCTCTCTCTTCGTAAACCATGTAAGCATTTATATATAGAGGAGGGACCACATGTCATACAGTGGCTGTATCATTTTTTTGATACAACCATCTGTATCAAAGTTTTATCCCTACCTCATGTTTGTGTCTATTGTCTTTTGTTTGCAGGTTCAAACTTAAATTGGCGAGATTCTAAGTAGAAGAAGCTTGAACCATTTTGTATCATTGATAGTCAAATATACATGTTTTTATACTAGCTAAATATTAACAGTTTTATGTTTTTCTTTTAGCCAAATAATTGAGAAATGTGAAACTTGGAAAATTTTATGGGGGAAGTTAAAAAGGGAAAGTTCTCCCAAACCTAATTAAAGTTCCAACGCGGATTTACAGACAGTGGTTTCAACCGTGGCTGTAACCGCGGACACGTGTTCGGGCCTGATTGGCCTGGACCGTTATTGCCTATGGTAGCAGGGGAAGGGGGCTGAGGTCAGCATTTTTTACATCAGCCAATCACGCGCTGACACGTGGCATTTTCGGTTTGTTTTTTGTTTTTTCTTTCGGGCTGTCAAGTGTTTCTGTTGAAGTTCACGAGATTGTCAGACATGTAAGGTAGGGATGCATTTCTAAGGGGCCATTTTGACGATTATGTGGGTTCATTGCCTTCATAAGACACATGCTTTTTCAATCTTAGGGCATATTTGTCTAGTTTTATGCCTTACGAAGAGTAAGTTCATAAAAAGTGTTATTATGTGAAGAGTAATGTTATGGGGACACACTCTCATTGATACACTCCATAGCCACACTGATGTGGCAGTGCGTTATAGGACCTTAATTATTTTCTTTCTTTTAAGGCTTTCATTGACATCCAATAATGTATTGCCACATCAGTGTGGCTATGGAGTGTGTCAAGGAAAGTGTGTCCTCATATCATTTTCTATGTGAAGAGTAATGTTATAGGGACACACTCTCATTGACACACTTCATAGCCACACTGATATGGTAGTGCATTATTGGACCTTAATTATTTCCTTCCTTTTAAGGCTTTCCTTGACATCCAATAATGCACTGCCACATAAGTGTGGCTATGGAGTGTATCAAGGAAAGTGTGTCCCCATAGCATTTTTCATGTGAAGAGTAATGTTATGGGGACACACTCTCATTGACACACTCCATAGCCACACTGATATGTCAGTGCATTATTGGACCTTAATTATTTCCTTTCTTTTAAGGCTTTCCAATAATGCACTATCACATCAGCGTGGCTATGGAGTGTGTCAAGGAAAGTGTGTCCCCATAGCATTTTTCTTATGTGAAATAACTCGAATTTGAATCATTCACGTATTTCAACTACTCGTGTTATGGATATGGAAGGATAAATCCACTCACAAATAAAGATTGCTGAGAGAAATGAGAAGAGAACTTTTCTACTCAATGTTCAAGCCTCGCCTTAGCTTTCTCTTGAAATCGCACCAACAATGTTTGAATACACTTCTTTATATCTGCATCTCTCTTTATTTCTTTCAGAAATCAATATGAATGCAACAACCAATAAAAATTAGGTAACGAATAGCAAACAATGAAAGCAATCAATAAAAATCAATAATGAAAATAAAAGGGGGGGAGGGGGAACTCTTATATGGCATTATTTCTCTAAGATACCACTTAATGTATTTGGACTCAATTTCTAACCAAAGTCAATCAAAAAATGTGGTGAATAATCTCAACTCATTTGTCCTGATCATGGATACCAAAAAGATTTCTCCGCACAAATTCAAATCCGAATAGACTATTCAAGCTACAAGCCAACACAATGTCACAACAAGAAGCATGACATTATAATTTTAACAACCGACTCTATGACAGATTAATGTCATACATACATGCACGACTATGCATGCATATTATGTATCACACAATTATTATTGAAAAATATTGTTTTATGATGGTTGATAGATTGGATGGGTGCAGAATTGCTCATTGTTTTCAAAAATGTAACCAAATAGTAGTGTTTGGCTAACATATAGGTAGGTCTCATCCAGAAAGGCCCTCGAGAGAATATAGTAGGACATCTGATTGAACTAGAACTCTTACTTGATGAAGACATGATAACAGGAGTCAGTTTCTTGCATGTTTAATTATGTTTTTGCACCCATATAACAAAAAAGAAGATGATCATATATTGTTTATCTCCAAAGCTTCATTGCTCAAAGTGGTGATTTATATCCCACTTCAGTTTCCAACATTAATTTTCTAAATATTTTATAACTTAGTGAGTTTGTTTGGATGAAGAAGTATGATATTGCTACTTATATTCGCCTTACCAATAATGTTGATGTTTGCGATGAAAAAAAGTTATACGAACTTTACATTACAAACTATTAAAATAAAGAAGAGTACAAAAGATCTTAAACAAGAATCTAAGGACAATTGATTCTGGGAAAGTATAGCTATAGAGATCTGATCTGCGGACGATCACTTTACTCCTTGGACCATATGACGATGAAGAAATACAAAAATGCTGTGAACAACTTGAAGAGTTGGGCAATGAGAAATCTTACGCAAAAACGGCACGACAAGCTTCTATTTCTCTTCTTCTGTTCTTGAACTTCAAAGAATTGAAATTTCCCCTGTAATGTATGCAACGATCCTATATTTATAGGATTTCAGAGCAGTTATGACAGTGTGCACGCACTTTAGATAGTCCGCACTGCGCGCACTTTTGATGGGATGACATCCCACGATCTAATGAGTTGGTGCACAACTTGCTGCCTGCTTGACACGTGACTTTCTATACGAGGAAAGCGTAGGTCATTGGATAGTTATTTGTGCATGTTTCACGAGGGACATGGCATATAGGATACGTAAACGTAACTTCTCTTTGTCAGTTAGGATCGTAGGCGCACTTTAGAAGTGGTCTGAAGACTGATGCACTTTTGATAAAATTGTTCATATGGGTGCACTTTTGAAGAAGTAGCCGTGATGGCGCACTTTTGAGAAATTAGCCTTGATGGCGCACTTTTGAGGAAGTAGCTATGATGGCATACTTTTGAAGAAATTATCCGTGATGGCGCACTTTTGAGGAAGTAGCCATGATGGCGCACTTTTGAGGATTTTGGCTGTAATGGCGCACTTTGAAGAAATTGGCCATGATGGCGCACTTTTGAGGAAGTAGCCATGATAGTACACTTTTGGGGGTTTTGGCTGTAATGGTGCACTTTGAAGGGATTGGTTCGTACTTGTCGCTAAACAACAACTTGGGTTTGTGTGCCACAACTTAGCTGTAATGATGACTTCTGATCCTCGACTGTTGTTCCAGTCTGTTAGATTCGTTGTATATAATGTTTGGGGAAAGCAGACATGTGATTTGTGCGCCTGTCTTTGTTGACGAAAGTAGCTTGAAAGTGCGTCATTCTTTAAAACGGAGAGAAGGTGCGCCATTCTTCCCCTACTAAGTTTATTTGTAGAAAACTGTGCCGCCTTCAAAAAGTGCATTTTTATGCTTCTAAAAGACCCCCTTCAAAGTTTTTGAATTCATCCAGAAGAATTCAAAATACTTTGAATTAGAAGCATAAAAAGTTGTTGAGATTTTGTGCACTCATTTTGGGCAGAATCCCAATGGATTGCTGACGTGGCTGAACATCATGGTTAATGTGCGGGATTTGAAGAGTCTTGATCATAATCTATAAATGGACTTGGGGAGAGAGAGAAAGGTTTCTTTTAAGGATTCTGAAAACCCTCTGTGTTCTCTCTAAAACCCCAATCCTTCTTCCTCAAGTAATAGCAATGACCCCCAAGCAAACTAAGGCGACCAAGAAAGGCAGCAAGGGGAAGGGATTGTCCTACTTTTCTCGAGCAACGACGGTGAGGCCGCCGACAAGGTCGACGGTGGCTCAGCCCGTCGGAGAGCGGCTCAACAGGCCATCGTTGAGAGTATTAACAGGGACTGTAGCACACCCTCCACCGATAGGCAAGACGACTGAATTTTTCTTCCTTTTCTTACTTTCTTTTTACATATACAATTTAAGCTCCAATAATGGCAAAAAAAAAAAAAAAAAAAAAGAAGAAAGAGAACAAAAAATATGGAACACAGAGACACGCGTACATGCGTACTTTTTTATCGTTCAGAGCAAAAATAGCCTTTATGGCGCATTTTTCTTCGTTTCGAGTGGGAAAAGTCATTATGGCGCACTTTTTCCAATATTAGCGAGTCGGCGCACTTTCGTCCGTTTTGACATATTGGCGCATTCTTCGTCTGTTTTGGCAGATTGGCGCATAAAATGCGCTGATCTCCTGAAGTATTCGTAAAATGCGCCTAGTTTTCAAAATTTAGGAAAATACGCCTCCTTAGAATCTTCAAAGACTTTTAATATGATTATTTTTGCGTACTCCTCTTCAAGAGATTTATTGACTCCTCGTTTGTGGCTTTTGTAGTTGACTTGGGTACAGATCCTTTGGCTGAACTGATGGGATCCACTGCTGGACTTCTGCATACTAATTATCTAGAGGACTTATCACATACCAAAATTTTCTAATCTGATAAGAAGATGTCAAGCACATGCCAATTATTGATAACCAGACAAGGAGAACGAATGCTGGCGTCTTTGATAAGCGACTAACCTCTTACTTTCTTCGCGAATGAGATATATTTTCCCAATCTGATAAGAAAGAGAAGTGGTTATTCAATGCTCATGGTAGGGTCATGTATCTCCCAGAGATGTCAAGAAGTTTTTTGCTGTCTGCCTTCTCCCATGCAACTTATCGACGGAAGATGGAGTAGGATTTGACTCCCCCTACTAATGGATCTAAGCCGGGAAAAAATAGCTACAAACAAGGTCGTTTCTCCAGTTCCAGCGATGGGCATTCAGTTCAAATGCGAGAACTTTATCTCGGGAATGTACCAAGCGAAGATTCTTCGTTGATTCAACCTATTCAGTCTCGTTTGTTCGCCAACACTTATACTGATGCTGGAGGCGTTTATCCTCAGAAGAACGTCCGACTGCCTGGATGGTTGACCAATGAAAATATTTATTGGCGTCGAGCAACGACATAGATATTGGATCAATATACCGAGAATATCTTATCTTCGAGTTTATACAATGCCTTGTTAGCGACTTTCTACGGCATTGCACTCAACAACAATATATTATTGGCTTTGTTAGAGCGATATAACTCTAGCACCATAATTGTTTTTACTCCGTGTGGTGATTTGGGATTCGCCTTACACGAGATAAAATATATATCTACAATGCCAACATGAAAGATTCCTTACGAGGAGTATATGCCTACCAACGCAGAACTGGCAGATTTAGCAATGATTGATCCGCGTCTAGTTGAAGTATATCAAGAACTGATGTGCCACTATTTGGCCTGTAACAATTACTACAACAATGATTCTGGCACTATCTTTATAGGAAGTGATTCCAATATCTCTTCAACTATAGAAAGAATGTACGGAGATTCGACCGCTTCTACCTTTGAGTTCTATGAGAGTTGAAGAACTCATGGCAAGTCATGATGTTGGAGATAAGTCCTTTACGGATAATGTAGGAAGCTTTGCAGCAAGCACACCGTCTATTAGCTATCTCAGACACACTCGTACAGAGATCTCGTCTGAAGCTTTGTTAGCCGAATTTCTCTTTATGTCTCCAAAGATGGGTAGTCCCTGGAGGTTCAGGTTCAGTGGATCGTCTCCACAGGACTGTTTTATTCCCTGCAGTCCGTCTGATTTTCAAGCATCGACTAACACTCTTACCAGCTATGGTGTGTCATTTAAATGATGATTTACAGGAACTTGCTCATAACCTGGTGGTAGATCATCGACGAGAGGAATTTTCTCGAACAGAGCTTTCATTTACATATTTGATGGGTTGGTTAATTTTAAACAATCAGAGTTTGATGGCTCCTAGCTTGACTCAGGCTGACGGGACAGAACGCTTGTTCCTCTGTAGATATAGGCTTTCTAAATGGACCTATACCACAACTTTTCATATCAGACGAGCTTTAAACATAGGGAACATCTGGAGCTTTTACTGTGTTGTTCCTGACGTAGCAACTGAGCACCAAGGTTCGAGTTTTACTAACGAGGGGACTACCATATCGAGGTTGCTATCAGGGGTTTTTCATGGATGATGTTTATCCATCCATCTCACTTGGTGTATAGAAATAGCAACGGTTGCACCTTCGAACCGTATTTATCTATCCGCTTTGCAAGGCAATTTGGCTATGATCAATTGCACGTTGGAAATGCTACTCTTTGTTTAGCAAATTCTGAAGGTTTAATCGATGGCGCCCGGGGATGAAGATATTTATCATGGGTTGTACAGGAGCTACTTTTACTTTGCCTTCACCCAAACCTCATTTACGCATATTGCATTCCTTCACCCAGTTTTATTGTTCCATCAACCAATTTTACAGGAATTTTGATATGCAGACTAGTTTCTGAATCCCGATGGAATGAGCCATTCCGGAGCCAATAAGACCTTCTTTAATCAAGGAGGAAGATAATACATCTCTAGATGAGATATTGGAAGCTCTTTCACACGTATAACCAGATACACCCACCCCTGCCATAGTGGTTCAAAAATCTCGGAAGCATAAGATTACATCCCCTACTGAGGGTCGGTCTGCCAAGAAGAGGGATGTTGTTGCAAAGCCTAGGAAGTCAAAATCGTAGACTTCTGCCCCATCAAAAAGGAATTTGATTAATGAATTGATTAGTTCGCCGGAGTGGCCTGGACCATCTGCCGCCTCTCCAGCGGTGCAGAGGATTAGCACTTCCATCCCTCCTTCTGTTGTTACTACAGGAATAAGTATTGCTCCTGCTTCTGCAACAGTTGGTTTTGAAGATCCTATCCTCGATGTTGCGGTTCAACTTATCCTACCGATTTCATTCATACCTCCTCCGCCAATGGATCCAAAGAATCAGGCTGCTCCGCCAGTGGATTTGAAGGCTCAAATTGCTCTAGGAAATTTTGAGCCCAGGGTCAGTGGTAATGAAGAAGACATTGACGTAAAAATAATTTCACCTTTTCAGGTTGAATTTGGTGAGCAGATCAAGTCATAAGCTGACGTTGCCGCCACAGCCCCCGAAGATAGGCCTGAACATGATATTTAGGCTCAACCTCAATCTTCTACAGTTACAACTGGGTTTGAAGATGCTACGGAGCAGATTGATACTGAAATTGTAGTTTCAGAAATGAGCATGACTCTGAGCGATTACGATAATTTTCTCCTTCATGCCGATTCGTCTGAGGTGGAGGATTCATTGACAGACTTGAGGAATTTTTTGGAGGGGAAGACTCTTGAAGATGAATATGTACCAACCGGTGCTGGTACGTGTCTCTCTATTCATTCTACACCATAAGTTCTTGCTTTGCATGCTTTGTTGTTACGAATTTATACAATGATAACTCAGGTTGCACAGGTCAAGGTGTCACTTCTTTGCTTAACTCGACGTGCATATATCTTAATTATAATGTGTTGTTTATTGATCATATTATTTTTTATATTTCTTGCAGGTGATGAAGTTATGGTAGAAGTTGCTCCAGAGAGGGCAGAGGAGAGTTGTTTCGCAGGCTGAAACAACTTTTGTTACTGATATCACTATTCTGGCTGCGAATATCGTGTCAATACCATAAGTAGATTCAACTGCTCTTGTGGTAGACATGACCAGTACTGTTGAAATGGCTTCCACTGCTAGCCCGAGAGAACAAGAAGTGGGTTCTTTCTCTTCTATCCCTAGTTTCGAGGCTACAACTATCACGACCTTTGCTTTTATGCATCATGGTCGGGGGTTAGCTGAAATTATCATGACTCCAAGTTCAAATACTCGCTTTAATGCTTTAGTCGAAGCTTATACGTCTGCTTTCTATACAACATTGAAAGAGTTGATAAATCTGGTGCTTGAGAAAGGTTTATCTTTTGAAGATGTGAAAGATGCCAACTTGCCTATGATTTAACTCATCAAAAATTTCAAGGATGACGATAGGGCTGTTATTCTTGAGCAAATCTTGATAGGCCTTGAGCAGCCCATTAATGAATATCTGCATCTTAATAGTAGGGACTTCTCGGCTCTAATTCAGACTGAGTATGATCCAATCACTGTTGAGTTCCTAGAGCGTCAGATCACTTTCCTGGAGCATATGAATATCCATGCTGAGAAGACTGTCCGAATAAATGCTTCTGTGAAAGAAATGACTTATTCTTTGGCTCTTCATCATTTTACCCATGATGAACATAATGACAGGGTGTTACAGCTCCAAACTCAGATCCAAGAACTCGAAGCCGAGCATAAGTAAGTGAGAGAAGAGTTGAAGGTGATTGTGGATCGACGTCGGAAAGAGCTGGCACATTGTGACTTAGCAAAAAAATAGATTTTGGAGATCGTGCATAACAAAAATGAGCTTGACCACGCTCGAAACAAGATTGTAGAGTTATATGCTTATATGGCTACTTTTGCTGCAAATGACTCGAGAAAGCTCGAAGTGCGTAGGAGAGCGACATTAGATAAAGACCAGCAACTAGCTCAACCAACACAGCTCCTCCTTGATCTTTCTAGTCCATCTGAGTGAAATTTATCGTATATTTTTTTCTTGTTTTATTTTTTTGTAAGTTTTTCGATGAAAATAAATTAAAAATTTTAGCTTTTTGAAGAACATTTTTTTGCTGTGGACCCATTTATTTATTGTGCATCTAACATTAGATTCAAATAATATGTTAGAGTAAAAACGAGATCAGAGGTAATATGGACGTGATATATTTTTGAAGAAAATTCCACTCAGTATATCTGCTCAGAGGTAATATGGACATGGCCAAAATATAACTCTATAGGAGATTTAGTGGATTTGTCACTCGTGGCGTACTCATGCTAAGTACAAATGATAAATTTTACATGATGCAATACTTTCAAAGGTGATATGGACGTGATAGCTCGCTAGTTTACTACGCTGGAGAAAAAAATAAAGAGTAGTTCAAGGGCGAACTATTGTCTTCTATGTTGGGGATAATAAATGGAATATGATTCAGAGGTAATATGGACATGAATCGCAGTACACCTATTGACTGGTGAATAAACATGTGAGATTATTCCCAACCCAACTGGAAATCAGGAATACGATATCTTTAAAAAAATTGGGCTTTAAGAATGGGATATTTTTGTTGCAGAGAATCGTTTAGATGATCCCAATGAGAGTGTTTTGTTGGATCTGAGGATTGTCCCACTGGAGAACTTTGAGGAACCATTACCCATATATTATTCAAGAATGAATATATGTAATAGTTTGAGATACCGTGTAGGCTACAAGTTGTTGGGGATTGGAAAAATGTACTTGTTGTACATCTTATTTTACTCTCTTGGAGATGGAGAAGAATATGGCGGGCCTAGACATAATACTTCTTCAGGAATTTGTCATTGATAGGCATCATTATTAAATCTCCATTAGGCTTATCGAGCATGTAGGCTCCATTGGAGAATACTGTCTCCACCATATAAGGACCTTCCCATTAAGCTTAGAATTTGCATTTGCTCTTATGGATTGTGATCACAGGTCTCCTAACTGTAAGGACCAATTCATCGACCTGGAATATTTTTTTCTTAACTTTTCGATTAAAAGCTCTATAAATGTGTGTTTGGTATAGCTCAATACTCTGTTGAGTGTACAGACACTTTTCATCCAATGCTTCTAATTCTTGTAGGCGCAATCGATCATTATTCTCTACTGATAGCTTATTAGCAATAGCTACTTTGAGAGAAGGTATCTGGGTTTCGAACAGAAGAACTGCTTCACATTCGTAGACCAGAGAGAATGGTGTGCAACCAGTTGGAGTTCGAACTATTGTACGATAAGCCCATAAATATTTTCTGAGCTTCTCATTCCAATCGCGTTTGTTGGATGAGAAACTTTTTAAGGAGTTTGATTATGGTTTTGTTAAAGGATTCTGCTAAGCCGTTGGCTGCTGGATTATAGGCCATAGATGCTATATTCTGGATTAGATTCTTGTCAAAGAATCGATAAAATGCTTGACTGGCAAATTATGGCCCATTGCTATGTATTATCCTCCGAAAAATACCGAAACGATAGATAACATGGTGTTTAACGAAGCTAATTATGTTGGACATCTTTACTTTGATGAACGGGACTGCTTCTGCCCATTTGGAGAAGTAATCGATTATTGCAAGTATGAATCGATGTCCTCTAGAAGAAAATGGGCTGATCGAACCAATATTATCTGTTTCCCAGGCTTCAAAAGGCCAGGAGATAGCTGTGGGGTGTAAGAACTCGGTTGGTTAGTGGATAAAATATGCATGGATTTGACATGATCTGTATTTACGAGCATAATCTACGACATCTGCCACCATGGTGGGGCAATAACAATCCATTCTCCTGAGGCGGTGTTATAATTTAGGACCTGGCTAATGTGCTCCACAGATGCCATCATGAGCTTCACTGAGTAATTGTCTTGCTTCAGGGTTGCAAAAGATAATGTAGCAGCAATCCCTTATAAGAACGACGATATAATATTTTGGATGAGGCGTAATAGTAGAATCAGAGTGAGCGTCTTTTAATAAAAGTGGCTTCTTTTGGATATTCTGAAAGAATTCCATAAGCAGCGTAGTCTATAAAAGAGTTTCTCCAATCTTTATCCATGGAGGTCGAATTTATGATGTAACTCTATTCAATGTGTAGATTATTTTTGGTACAGAACAACTCTCGACATGTTAGCATAATTGAGTATTGTTTCTTTAGAGAAAAAAAGGCTAATGATGCTGCTAGGTCGGCCAAAGCATCTGCTTTAATATTCTGTAATCGAGGCACATGCTCGATGAAGAATAATTTGAAAGTAAAATCAGTTCAATTATCGCCTGATGATAAGGGATACGGTCTTCATGTCGAACCTCATACACTCCCAAGATCTGATTGACTATCAGCTTAGAATCTCTGTAGGCATCAAGATATTCTATGTCCAATTCTTTGGCTAATTGGAGACCAATGAGTACAGCATTATATTATGCCATATTATTAGAACATGGTTCACTGAGAAAATATGCTCGATGAATGAGTAGTTTGTCAGGAGATAATAGGACTATGCCCACTCCAGCTACTATGTTGCCTTTGGATCCTATTCTTGATGCGTCATCAAAGAATAGTGGCCATGTGTCATCTTCCATTGCCATATTAGACTTTAAGAGTTCATCTGGGATGTCATCATACATTTTGGAATTTTTTGGTACATGATGAGTTGCCAGGAAATCAGCTATCGCTTGACCCTTCACTGCTTTTTACGGGACATACCATATCATAAGGCGATAGCAGCATTGCCCATGTAGCTAACCGATAATTTAGTATGCTCGGCTTGGTCATCAATACCTAGAGGGGATTCACTCTGAATATGACATGAATGGTTTGACCTGACACATAGTGTCGTATCTTTTGAATACCAAACATCAAGGCAAAGAATTCTTTTTTCACAGGATTATATAGATGTTCAGTACCGACCATCTTGCGACTAAGATAATAGATCGCATGTTCATGGCATTTGTTACTCTTATGTGCAAGAAGAGCTCTTAGGGAGTGATCAACTGCTCGAACATACAACAAAAAGGGCTTTCCTACGATCGGAGACACCAGAACTGGCGAATTTGTGAGATATCATTTGATGTCGTCGAATGCTTGTTGACATATTTTATTCCAGACAAAGGAAACGTCTTTCTTCATTAACTGAGTGAAAGGTCAACATCGTCCTGAGAGATTGGAGATGAACCTCCTGATGTATGTCAGACGACCTTGCAGACCACAAAGTTCTTTGAGATTACGTGGAGGCCACATTTCGAGGATAACTTTGATTTTATCGGGGTCAATATGAATACCCTTGGAACTTATAACAAATCTGAAAAACTTGCCGCTAAAGACTTCTAAAAATGATTTAGTTGTATTCATCTTCAGTTGGTGGTGGCGCATCAATTTGAACACAATTTTCAAATCTTGAAGGTGAGCATCATTAAGACGACTCTTGACAGAAATATCATTCGCGTAGCATTCTACCGTCTTCCATAAATATTTTTAAAAAATTGTACTCATGGCTCGTTGATACGGTGCTCCCATATTCTTCAAGCCGAAGGGTATGAATATATAACAGTATACTCCCAGTGGTGTATGAAAAGAGGTTTTTCGTCATTAGACGACATCTTAATTTGATTGTATTCCGAGAATCCAACCACGAAGGACATAAGTTCAAAGCCACATATATTGTCGATCGTGACATCTGTGATGGGGAGAGAAAATTTATCTTTTGGACAGGCCAAGTTCAGATCTCGATAATCTATGCAGACCCGAACCTTCCCAATTTTCTTCATGACTGGAACGACATTGGCTACCCAGTCCTAATGTTGCTCTTCATGAACGAAGCCACATGCTATGAGTTTCTTGACTTATGCTTCAATTGCATCCATCATATCCGGACAGAATTATCGTTGCTGCTATTTTACCGGCTTAGCATTCGGAAGAATATTGAGCTTGTATATAGCTATTTGAGGATCCAGGCCAGGCATATCCTCATAAATCCAGACGAAGACATCGATATACTCATTTATTAACTGGACTAAAGGTTATATATCTTTTTCATGAAGATTCTTGCTAATAAAGATTGGTCTTGGGGAAGATTCTTCTCCTACATTAATTTGGACTACTTCATCCTCTGTAGGTGGTTCACGTTGCTCAAACTGAAGCTCCCATTGAGTATCCATCTGTTATACCCATGGATCGTTCTCTAATGGTTCCAATGGTTCAACGTCATTATCATCTGGGCCAGTTGACACCATATTTACAGAGAAAGCCTGTTTGAATACGTCGCCCATGCTTTCGTCAGAATCCCACAATGATGATTCAAATGAATGAGAACGTATCTCTTCTTCAGATTTTGAACTTTCAGGACTTATTGATGGTGTAACATATCCTAAACCATGACCAGTCCGCTGGTAGTATATTTTTGGCTTGCCTTTTGGAGAGAAGTGACGTATAGGAGTTCGTTTTTCTTTTCCATAATTTAGTCCTAAACCAAACTTTAAGTTGTAGCCCATCCCTTTCATAACATTCTTGGCTGGTTGGCTGTAACGATATGGTTGTATCTTCCTAATATTTTTATCAGAATTATTAGTCTTTGTGACTCTTTTGTTTCTAGCTTTGCCAAAAATTATTTGACATTGCTGGCCCTGTCTTGCTGGGACTATGAAGTATGCATCCTTATATGGTTCATATAATGAACTATATTGAAATGGAGATACCACGGGTATGGATAGAGGTTCGTGAAGATGAAGAGCCACAAAATTTTTTTTAGCAAAGGGTTCAATATCAATGTAGTGCGAAGTAGTATCTTCTTTATTAATGAAATACAAGATCTCTTCTTCTTCTACGTAGTCAACAGAAACTTCAGCCTTTACAGGAGGCTTCGCAAGATTGATGACTAGGGGTTTATTTGTTGATGTTGGTTGCTTGTTACGACGAAAGTCGATAACAAGTAGCTCATTCTTCGGCGTCGGCTTTTTATTACGTCGAAGGTTGATGACCAATGGAGGTGACTTTTGTAGGTTGATGACAAGAGGCATCAAAGGAGTCGGACGAGTAGTATGTCCTTTGACTCGGATCATCAAAGGCTCTTCCTTTAGGGTGTACTCAGCTTCATCACTAGGTTTATTAGCTTCTTCTTTCGAAGTATTTTCGGCTTCATCTACAATTGGGTTCGTCTCTTCTTTCATGTACTCCAGTGTATAGAGTGCAGAGTCAGAGAAATAGGCTTCGACACCTTTGAATGGGTTGAGGTCAGCTACCTCTATTTTGACTTCTTCCCGATTGTCCACATATTTGAAATATTGGTGCAGGAAGGAGGGTACAATTTTATGCTCGTGTATCCACGGCCATCCCAGCAAAATATTGTAGGATACGTCAGAGTCGATCACATAGCATGTGACTTCAGTACGTAGTTCACCTATCTAAATTATTAGGCGTATCTTTTTCAGCGGTTTACTTCTTCTAGTATTGAATCCTAGAATGGTAGTGTTAGTGGCAGACATGTTGTGCATTGGTATCTTCAATCCTTTCAGTAGGCCTTTAGGAATGATGCTGAGTGAAGAACCAGGGTTGATGTGAATTCGGTTCACCTTAATAGATCTGATGTAACCGGTATAATACAAAGGCCTGTTATGCCGGTTATCCTTGAGTAGCATGTCATCTTGCATAAAGGTGGTGTTAGGAATCTTCTCACTCACGCTGTGGCATTGAGGGCACGCTAGTGGCTCTTCATCAGGAGTCTTGAGTTGAGCTAAGCATGAGTCTGCATGTTTCAGAGCTTCGCTCAAAGCTTCACGAGTCTCCTTCGACAAACTAAGTAACTCGAATATGGAAATTTGAGCTGGAGTATTGGCCAGTTGTGCCAATATGTCAAAATTGTAGGACTTTTCAAGTCCTTAACGTACATTCTTCTTCAGGAATTTGTCAAAGCGTACTTCATTTTGCTTTACTTTCTCTATCGTAGTAGACTTCGAAGGACCAGGTTCGGCTGTGACTGGAGCAAACGGAGTTGATAAAGTAAAAGAAGCATCGGGAGCATCTTTCAGGACAGACTCATAAGTTTTATGATAATTTTTCCCGGACCTGGTACCAGTCATGACTTCTTCTTCGGACATCGAAAAAAGAAGTACCATGTTATAAGACTTGAGTTTCTTTTTAGCATTCCTCTTTTTGGAATGAGTCTTTGGGCTAATTTGATCGTAGCCCAATCTGCTACGGGATTTGTTATACTGCCATTGGAGTTGTAGAGGAATACGTTGTCCCTTGTCAAAGTTTAGACCTTCAGTTTCTGAAAATTATACCCCATGTTTTGCATCAAACGTACAGATTATTGGATGTATTGATGAAATAGGGAACGCTCCTCGTCAACCACACTATTTGAGGTCGATGCTTTAATTGTTGTTGAAGGAGGAGGGAGAATTTGTGTAGGAACACATTTATAAGCAATAAAGATTTGTTGTGCCCTATACAGCAGAACACTGCCAATCATAAACCATTGTCGGTGTGTCAAACGAAGCTTGTGAGTAAGCTTAGTGGGGCAATGTTCAGATTTTGAAATTGATCTCGAGAGGTATGCCTTCTTGAGGTTGATATTGATATTTGTCTGAGTGATGATCCGAATAAATCATATTGCATGATTTATACTTCTTGCCCTTCTTGGATTTTGAATTGGAAGATGTTGCTCCCTGGTCCCAATCTGTCAGCAGGTCGGGATGAATCCACATAATCTCGCCATGATCTGTGGTAAGAGGCACGAATCCCTCTGTTTGACATCGAGGAGGCGTAAGATTTACCACTTCCATTGTAGCTAGAGGTATTGGAATGACGCCGTTAGGGACTTCTTGTGTTGGAAAATTACAAAATTGAGGAGACACCATAATGGCGGTGATCGTCTTCTCCTCATTGTGAAGGGTCGTATCTTTAGCATCTATCAACTGTTGTATTTTTCTTTTCAGGACATAACAAGCCTTCATAGGATGATGTATATACCGATGGTATAAGCAGTACTTCGGGTTATCTGTTTTACCGGCCTCCTCCGGCAGCTTGATATCGGGTAAATACAATATACCGCTCTTCACCAGACAGTCAAAAATGATGTGGATGTCGCTTTCGTCAAAAAAATATACCTTCTTAGGTTTGGAAGATTCAGGAGGCTTTTATATTGGAGGAGAGGTGGGTCGCTTTGCCAAATTTATTGCTGAGCACTTCTTTCCTTTGTTGTTGCGATTATTCGTATTGTCTTTGTTGTTGGAGGAGCGCTTTTCTTCCGCATTGGTCATTTATAACCTTAAATTATGTGTTACCTTCGTATTACCTTCAACAGCTTTGACACCGATGATGAACGTCGTCCAGTCTTGAAATTGAGTTGGACCCATCCAAAGACCTACTATAGGCAGTAGATTCTTTTGGCAAGTGGCGATAAATACGAAATCTGGAATATCGGGGGGCAACTTTAGAGTTGCTTGCCTGAAATGCTCTATGAATTCGTAAGCGGATTCTTTCTCCTTCTATTTGATATCGATTAGCGAAGACATCGTTATATCCATGCCTCCCTCATAAAATTGTGAGAGAAAAATATACTTTATGTCATCAAACGAGAATATACAATTATCAGGTAAACAGCGATACCAATCATAGGCTATGCCGGCCAAGCATCCCACGAATAATCTGGTGAGAGCATCCTCTTTTTGCAGGTGAGCCGTCATCATATTGAAGTAATTAATATATTTGCTCAGCGATGTCTTACCTTCAAACAAGACTGTTGATTGGAGTTTGTATTTAGGAGGAAAGGGAACATTATTTCAATGAGGAGGATAAGGCTATTTCACTCCCAGCTTGCAGAGTTGGTATTCTTTAAATCATTGACCTGTGCACGGTACTCCCGGATAGCTTCGAGAGGATCTTCTGGTTTGAGTGGTGCAGCTGACTGGTAAGATCCTGGTTGAACATGTATTACTACCGGCGGAGGTCCACCACCCCCATATTGAGAGGATTAAAAGTTGGCATTGCTGACACTTGGTTTGGGACTGCTTCTGGATTTGTGTTACCCTGCAGAGGTGTTGTTACAGGAGTAGACTGTGCAAGTATGAATGAAGCCACTTGGACAGGAACAGGTGTAGCAAAATGTTGAAATATCATCATTTGATGAATATTTTGCATTATGGTGTGCATGTCCCTGAGAGCAGCATCTAATGAGTTGAGGCGTTGTTCGGTCACTACTAAAAATTTTAGGATTAGCGATGCTTTTAGCAACGTTAAGTTAAAACGTAGCTAATATTAAAGATATCAGCGACTCCAAATATTAACGTCGCTATACGTCGTTGTTTGGCGACATATAGCGATGTTTAGCGACTATAATTTAGTTTTTTAAAAGAATAGTCGCTATAAGTTATCTAAGGTCGCTAAACGTCGCTGAATTTTATAATTTAGCGACGTTTAGCGACGTATTTAGCGACGTTTATATTTTTAATATTTAGCGACATATTTAGCGACGTTTGTGACATCGCAAAACATTTCTGTTAGCGACGTTATTGTTTGGCGTCGCTAAACGTGGCTAAAATTTCGTTAATTAGGGATCAGTTTTGATTCTACCTCATTTGTCGAAACTTTTCAAAATTTTAAAACCCGCGGCCTTCCCCACCCCCTCTCCGGCGACCGGCGTCCTCCACAGCGGCCTACTCCGGCATCCCCCTCCTCCTCCTCCTCGTCTAGGTAAACCCTAACTCTCTCTCTCTCTCTCTCTCTCTCTCTCTCACAGGACACGGTATGACACTGACACTGACATGACACACACACGTGACAGACACTGACACAGATACGGCACACACACACACGTGACACTAACCCTAACCCAAAACTAACACGACCTGGGATCAGGACCTAGGGTTAGGGTTAGGATTTTAGACCTGGGGTTAGGGTTTTTAACCTAGGATCTTGGTTCTTCCAGTGCTACAAAAGGAAGCTGTTGTTGCTGCAATAAAATGTTGCTTGTTGTTGCTGCAATGCTGTACTGCTTGATGTATGCTCGAAGGGCCTTGCTGCATTGCTGCTGGTGTAGCTCGGGTAGTTAGTGAATGTTGCTGCCACTGAAATGCTGTTTCAGTGCTGAAATACTGATACATATGGCTGCACTACTTTGGCCTTGCTGCAGTGCACTTCTGCACTGAAGAGGCAGCTGATGCACTGCCCGAGCCTACTCTGCTTGCTACTCCTCTGTTGTGCTTGTTGTTTCCTGTGCACTGTACTGCCTGCAGTGCCCGACCCTCTCCAAACACACATACACACACACACACACAAGCACATATAACCACTCCTATATATATCTATATACATATATATGTAATCACTTAGAGACACAACTAACTAACTATATATATATATATATATATATATATATATATATATAACACATGAGCAATACAAGTAGATACATAGATATTTATATCTATATACATATACATATACATATACATACACTCTCGTGCCCTCCCCCCCCCCCCCCTCAGCAAGGAGATCTCGTGTTCTCCTCCTCTCAGTAAGGAGTTGGCGGATGTGGGGTAACCCATGCTGCAACCCAAGGCATGTCGACTAGGGCTCCACTATTAGGTACCCAAGGACCTAGCAAATCCTATGCGGAGACCTGTCGTGCTGGGTCCGATCATAGCAATGAAGATATATACTTTGTGGAACCAAAGTAAGTAGGGGATAAACAGCGTGCCTCCTTCACGGCAAAAGAGATTGCTGAAACTGCCGAGTTTTGGAAGAACATCCTTATTCTTTTTGTTCTGGGAGACAAACCATTTTATATTAGATTCGGGCCTATGCCCATAGAGTATGATGCCAACTCCTTGGGCACCTGGTAAGCTTGAGGCACTAATTATGAACATATAAAATAACATCGAACTATTATTTTGTCTTTAAGCATTGAGAATATATAGGCCTTATGTTGTTCATGACCAATAACTACTACAACTCCTTTATGTTGCTGCACACTGATTCCTCACTGCTGCACTGTGCAGTACAGCTAGCTGCTAGCACAGAGCTGGCACACTGATTCCTCACTGCTACACTGTGAACTGCACTCTCTAGTGACCCGAGCTCACTTAATCACTCAAACAACCATATGCACACACACACACACACATACATAAGGCATTGTGTATCAAATTAGAGCAGTTCTTACCTTCCTCCAGAGAATCACACTGTATTTAACGATTTATAGGACACATACTGTTATTTTTGTATAAGTATCTAGAAATTGATATGAATTACTATCTGCGTCATCGTTCGTGGATGTACAATCGTCATCCTTATGACATGTGCGGTGTGCGGGATAAATTTATTGAGGGTGAATAGCAGTTCCTGCAGTTCGCCAAGGCGTTCCATCAGTACATGGACGGTACGGAAATTAAGTGTCCCTGTGTGAGATGTAGCAACTTGAAATATTATCCAGAAGTGGAAGTCACATATCATTTGTACTCGAAGTACTTCACGCCGAACTATCAGTGGACCGCATACGGAGAACTTGTATCTCTAGCATCGGAGTGAGAGCCATATGTGGAGCCATATATGGATGTCCATGACCATGTTGCTTATGACGACGGGTGGGTGAACATGATTTTTAATGCGGCGGGGCCCAGTTTCAATCCGGACAATCATGATGCAGCTGAGGAGGCACCGAATGTCGATGCTGCAAAGTTTATGGAGTTGCTGGAGAATGCAAGGACTCCATTATATCCTGGTTATGAAGATCATTCACCGTTGGAGGTGGTTACAAGATTGCTGAGCATCAAGTCCAATTTTAACATGTCGCAAGAATGCTATAATCGATTGATCGATTTGATTATAGAGATCTTGCACGAGGGTGCAAAGTTGCCTAAAGACTTCTACTGATCTAAGAGGATGGTGAGATCGCTCTGGATGGGATACGAGAAAATCGATGCATGTCGCAACGGGTGCATGTTGTACTACAAAGACGACAAGGATGAAGATGCGTGCAGATTCTGTGGTGTTGATCGCTACAAGGTCACTGGTAGAGGAAAGTCTGTCGGTGCAAGGAAGCCTTCCAATTTGATGCACTACTTGCCTTTGACGCCGCGGTTGCAGAGGTTGTTTATGGTTAAGGAGACTGCAAAAAACATGAGTTGGCACAGGCGAAAACAGATCGAAGGAGTATTGGATCATCCATCCGATGGAGAAGAATGGAAGCACTTTGATCGAGAGTATCCAGATTTTGCTTCGGATCTGCATAATATTAGATTGGGGTTCTCCTCTGACGGTTTTACCCCATTCGAACTTTCGGGCTCCCAGTATTCATGTTGGCCTGTGATCGTCACTCCGTACAATCTACCGCCTTGGATGTGCATGAAAACTCCATATATGTTCCTAACCGCTATTATCCCGGGTCCGAATAATCCGAAGAGGAACATCGATTTGTATTTACAGCCTTTGATAGATGAGTTGAATCAGCTGTGGAAAGTAGGTGCCAACACGTACGATGTTTCTAGAAAGCAGAATTTTCAGATGAGGACAGCACTTATGTGGACCATCAACGACTTTTCGGCCTATGAAATATTATCGGGATGGAGCACTCATGGTCGTCTCTCATGTCCGTATTGCATGGGCCGTACTAAGGCTTTTCGTTTGAAACACGGAGGCAAACTGTGCTTCTTCGATTGTCATCGACAATTTCTGCCGAAGGATCATCCGTACCGGAGGAACATGAATGATTTTCGTACGGACGTTGTGGAGAAGGCCAATCCCCCGCCAAGGTGGCCCGGATACACGATATGGAAAGAGGTAAAAGATTTACCAAGTGCTATCGAAGAGCCTGCTAAGGGGTACAAGTGTGACAGATTTGGTCGCACCCATAACTGGACGAAGAGAAGTATATTCTGGGATCTGCCATATTGGAGCACCAATCTGATCAGACATAACCTTGATGCCATGCATATCGAGAAGAATGTATTTGATAACATAATTAATACTGTAATGGAGGTAAAGGAGAAGACAAAAAACAATCCGAAGTCAAGGTTTGACTTAGAAGAAATATATAGACGTCCTGCGTTGCATTTGATAGAGGAGGGGAATAGAAAGTTAAAGCAGTCTAAGTCAGTTTTCTTACTGGAGAAAGAGGATAAAGGAAGACTTTGTAGGTGGATTCAGGGTCTAAAGTTTCCAAACGGGTATGTGTCGAACTTGAGAAGATGCGTCGACCTCAAGGAACAAACTGGCGGGTATGAAGAGCCACGATTGTCACGTATTCATGGAGAGGTTAATTCTGATTGTATTTCGGAAATTCTTACAGCAGGTCATTTGGGATCCATTGACAGAGCTTAGCATATTCTCAGATATCTTTGTTCTACTAAGTTGCTTGTCGATCGTCTAGAAAAGCAAGAGAAGGACATTGCGGTAACACTATGTAAGCTCGAGAAGGTGTTTCCTCTTAGATTCTTCGACTCTATGGAGCATTTGCCAATTCATCTTTCCTATAAGACATATGTTGGTGGTTGTCGGTTATCGATAGATGTACCCCTTCGAGCGGCATCTGAATCACCTAAAGAGAAAGGTAAAAAACAAGGCAGGGTTTGAGGGCTCTATTTGTGAAGCTTATGTTCTCGAGGAGATTACAAACTTTTACTCGGCATATTTCAAACCTCATATTGCTACTAATAGAACGAGAGCTCCGAGAAACGACGACGAATATCAAGAATCTAATGATGCAATACTCAAAGTATTCAATGCTTCCGGAAAGCCTTCGGGGAAAATGAAGAAGAGATATTTGAATGACGACGAGCTAAGGGCTGCTCAGTTGTATATATTACTCAATTACGACGAGGATGAAGTGGAGAAGCTAGAGGGGTAAGTAATTAATACGTCCACGTTGACATCATCTCAATGTAATAGTATAAGCTACTATTATGCTACTAATCAGCAGTTGCTTCATTGTTTTTCAGCACATATAATGATGAGTTGAGGTCGGTTAGACCCTACATAACAGACGAAGAAGTAGAACAAGAAATGAGATGACATTTTCTTTCTTGGTTGAGCGCATATGTAAGGAGCTTGGTAATTACTTTTTATTTCTGCACTTGCAAAATAAATAACTTACTATCGCTACTTTGGTATTTAGGTCGATCGTCTAATAACACCCGAGGCTGAATCTATTAGAACTCTAGCCAAGGGACCAATTACTGCCGTTAAAATATGGCCAAGTTTCTGTGTGAATGGGTTTAGGTTCAAGTCAACAAATGCTCCTATCAGAGACAGCTTTCTGGATCTTGATTCCACGAAAAATAGTTGTTTGTGTATCAAATCTTCGAACTACAAAGACGTCGATCCAGACAATAATTTCTTTGGCATCTTACGAGAGATTGTGGAGTTGACATATAATTATGGCACAGAACCTGCTAATATCGTGCTATTCAAGTGTGAATGGTTCGATCCAAATCAAGATCAAGGTTGAAAAATTGACAAGCATGGCCTTGTGGATATAAACTACAAGCGTAGATATCAAGGCTACGAACCATTTATCCTATCAAGTCAGGCTCAGCTCGTGTATTTCACAACTTATCCTAGACGGGGGACAGGAAGGTCGGATTGGTAGGCAGTATGCAAGCTAAAGCTAGAAATACCTTTGACATCGACGAAATAGCTTATCAGGAGGACGAGCTACCTCTTGTAACAAATATTGTAGATGTGGACTTAACGGAAGTTACTCATTACACGAGTAATAATATAGAAGATATAGAATTATCCGAAGAGGAATACGAAGATGAAGTAGATGAAAGTGAAGACGAGGAGGAGGAAGAGGAAGAGGAGGACGAGGAAGGCGAACAAGATAAATTTTCTGAAGATGATTAAAAATTAAATATTTTGCCTGTAGAATGTACTATATTTTGACTGTAGAATGTACTATTTTGACTAATATATGTATTATATTTTGCACTGTAGAATGTATTATCCATTTAGACTTGTGACACCACTAGTTATTTACTGTATAATTCTATGAATGCTGTGAGATATGCATAATATTTTGACTGTAGAATGTACTATATATTTATGTATTTCTTTATTCATCATATGTTGTTATCAGGTATGACAGGACGACGCGGAGGGTTCGGCAGGTCCCGAGGTAGACAGAGTGCTCCTCCGGTACTGCCTACTGTTGGTTCTGGATCCTCGTCGCCCAGTACTCCAGTATATCGATCAGTCACATCTCCGACTGCGATGACGTTACATGGCATCACTCCTGGGACGAGTAGTTCCAGGCCTGATAGTACTCCCTTGTCCAGCGTTCCTCCTGCTGACGAAACCATGGAGACAGATGAGCATATGGAGGAGGTCGTGCCTACGTTGTCCCAGCATCAGCTAGATCCTCCATGCACACCTCCGGAGGAGACGAGGACAGAGATTTGGGTCGACGGTACAAAGTAAGTCAATTAAATGGTTTAGCATCATATATATCGTGTATTTCTTTATTCATCATATATTGACTTTTTTGATCAAAATAATTATCTCTGTATAGATATTATCCATTGTCGGTTCAGAGACGCCTGGGCCTCTTTCTGAGGAACAACTATGGTGGCCCTTGGATCAACTACTCTGAAGCTCTGGATGAGAAGAAGGCGTTCTGGTTTGCGCACTTTAAGGTAAAAGTATATTATATAAATCCTCTAATTTATGCATATTATATAACTTATCCGTGATGCTCACTTACTAAATTATTTATTGTAGCAAACGTATTTCTATCCTCCGCACCGGGCCGAGTTGATCAAGCAGATGTTTCCTGCCGTTGCCACCAAGATTATCTGTGATGCTCTGGATGACCAGAAGGCTCGTGATCATGCTGGAAAACTGATCCAAGGTTGGATCACGCCTGAGCAGTGGACTACGATGAGGGCTAGATTCGACGATCCAAGGTACAAGGAAAGGTTTGAGAAGGCCAAGGCGGCTAGGCAGAATACTGCAAAGTGGTATGGTGGCTCAATTCCGATGACGGAACATTTTTATCGTTTGGTATATTTTTATTTAAGATATATTATTTTAATATAAGTACGATAAAATGGTAGTAGAAAAAAATATTTAATTTTAGTACTAAATAATATATTTTTAATAGGTACAGAGGGGTGAGGATGCAAACATGGTAACCGTCTTCCTGGCCACCCATCGAAAGGACGAAAATCTCATTGATGAGAGGGCCTCGCAGACCTATGTAAGTATTACTTTACTTTGTGTTAATTTTAATATAACTTAGGCAATTATCGAGTATCCAAACTTTTCTTGGCCGAGTATCTTAGGCTGCGTGAGCGGGTGACTGCTAGTGCACCTAGAGCTGGAGAGGTTGGTACTTTCTCGCAGCCCGCTCTAGCTCCGTCGGCGGACGAGCTGTGGGTGACCGCCGCTGGTGGTCTCCAGAGGGGTACGTACTACGGTACGGGATCCTATGGCGCCCTGGTTGCGACGCAGTCATCTAGGGCCTCCCCGACAAGTGCGCATTCCCCACAGTCCTCGCAGTCTTCGACCCGAGTCCAGGAGGCCGTTAACCATCAGATTGCGTCTCTCCGTGACGAGTTGTTGCAAAGGATGGAGGAGCAGCCCCGATCCCAGCCGCAGGCGGACGATGCGACGCTCATCGCACGATTTGATATGCTCGAGCGCAGCATCATGGAGCTCCGGGATTTGACAGCTGATCTTAAAGCCTCGACAGAACGCAGCGTGACGGAGCTGCAGGCATCACAGCTATCCATGGGCGAGAGGCTGACGATGATGCAGGATTCAATGGTTCACAGCAGTACGAGGCTATTATCTACCATGGATTCTTACAACCAATGACTCGCATAGTTGGAGCGAATACGTCCTCCTGGTGCGCCTACATCAACACAGACTCCACCGACGTCACTGCCTTCTCCATCGATATCGGTGTCGATTTCACGGGAGCAGTATGATCTGTTCTTATCCTTCATGTACGCCGGTGGTCATCCTCCTGCAGATCCGCAGTAGTCCTAGTTAGGACCATTTTATTATTGATTGTTTGTGTTTTAGACATTATTTTTTGTATTCTTTAGGACGAGGCTTTTAATTTGCTGTATTCTTTGTATTCTTTAGGAGACTCAGTTGTATGGATATTTGTTGTCTTCTTTACGATAATATTTTCTCCTGATTCGGTTTTTAATTTCAATATTTTGTTTTCTTCAAATTTTATTATATTATTCATATTAAATATATGTTAATTTATCGGTGTTGAGTGTTCAACCCAAGGGGGTCGGCGAACCCAGTAAATTCAACGGAGGGTTGCTCCGGGTCTATTTGTACATATTATGAATTAATAAACTGTAGGAATAATAGTTTGGAAATAATTCAGTATTCATTTTTTCTTTTTTTACTGTATCATTAGCAACGTTTTTAGCGACGTTTAGCGACGTTCAGACGTGACGCTAAATATGTTGCTAATTACGTCGCTAAAAACTTTGCTAAAAATGTCGCTAAACAAAGTCGCTGTCCGTCGCAACTTGCTGACATTGCTGTATTGCCAGGTCATAGTGACGTTGCTATAAACGTCGCTACGTACGTCGCTAATTTGCGACATAAAGCGACTATTATACACGTAGCTAATTAGCGACGTTGCGTCGCTAAACGTCGCTAATCTAGCGACGCATTTACGTCGCTAGAAAACGTCGGCATTGCGACGTTTGACGACGTTTTTTCTGTCAGCGACTAGCTTAAAGGCGACTTCAGTAAAACGTCGCTAATTACGTCGCTAAAATTAATTAGCGACATTTTTTGATTATTTAGCAACGTTTTTTTACGTCGCTAATTTGACTTATTCTGGTAGTGGGTGCTTGCTGATGGAGGAGCGTCTTGTTCGTCACCGATGGCGTAGACGCTAACATCTCTGTGTACGATAGAGGAATTGGTAGAAAGAATCGTGTAGTTGGAGTCTACACTGTCAGTTTCAGAATCAGGGGGATTGCTACCCCCAGTCTTGGATTCAAAGGAATGGGAATTCCTGTGATGAACGAGCTCATGTCTTCGAGAACGGGTATTTTGGTATAGTCCTTCAAAGGAGTCGACGAGTTGGTCAAATCTTCTCTGGCTGGGTGTTCTTGAAGAACTTCGTCTTGATTGTCTCCCGCTACGGGAAAGATGCGAAGCCATGTATGCTGGAGCAAAGAACGGTTCGTCATCATCATACTCCTGGTTGTCAGCTTGCTTTGCATGTCAAGATTTGGGAGACATAGTATAAGTCAATCGGTCAAACATAGACCGTTTTGCTGATGCACAGCAATATTTGATTAGAACTTTATGACAATTGCAACAATGTTCATTAAGAAACACCGTTGTAAAGTCAGAAGGATCTCTCTCCTTACGCTTTTGTAGAATAAGCTCACGTAAATCAGAAGAGGGAAGAGAAAAGGAGAAAGATGGCAAACTCTGCCTCTTTACATGATATACATTAAATCTTCTATGCATATTTTTGGTCCCCTATGTGTAGAGTCAGGTGCTGGCTTGATTGGCGAATGATTCGTCACCTCTCAAGCTTTTGTCCTTCAGGGATGAGAGAAAGTTGTTCCTAGCAGTCTTCTTATGTATACGCGTACAAATAGCATGTTGTGAAGAGGTTGACCCTATTTGGCATACTTTCTGCGGTGTAGACAAAGTTGGCGCAGTTTGCCTATATGCATTTAATTTTGCACGAAGGTCTTGGCGTGGCGCACTAATAGTAGGCTTCTGACTAGTGGCGCATAACTTTTCCTCCACTGTGCGCGTGATCATGATGTCAGGAAAATAATTTTCCCTGACTAACGCTTCATTAGTGCGCCTGTTATTTTTCTTCTGCTGACGTGGATTCTGGAGAAACTTTTGTCTCATTTTGAAGAGCACGCCTGTAGATAGATTGACTTAGACAGCGGTGTCCATGACTTGCTTGTCCCGCACATTACAATGAATATGTGCGGGCTCAGAAGCTTGGGTGTGGATCACCCTTTCTTTGATATTGCGAGAGTTGCACGATTTGTATCCCTTGGTTAACGCGAGGGAGTTGTCCACCAAATCATCGACCTGAACTTTGTTGACAGAATTAACCAGGGAGTTCTCGTCAATCAGAATATGTTTTCCTTGTTGACAGCAACTTCGGGATATGTGTGACGAAACTTGGGCACCCACACTTTGCGGTTATTCCATGACTTGAGTGCGGATGAGGGGTAAGCACTACCCCCAGAATGGAGCATTTCTTCGTTTGCATGTTGGTCGAACTTCATGACCAAGGTCTTCTTGATCGAGCCGACCGACGCAGCGTCGCGTTGGGCTATCACTTTCTCGTCAGAGAAAAAAGTCGTCCCCAGCAGAGTCGTCATTTTGTTTGTGATAGAACAAAAGTTGTACGGACTTTGTATTACAAACTATTAAAAGAAAGAAGAGTACAAAAGATCTTAGACAAGAATCTAAATACAATTGATTCTGGAGAAGTATAGCTGTAGAGATCTGATCTGCGGACTATCACTTTACTCCTTGGACCACACGGCGATGAAGAAATACAAAAATGCTGTGAACAACTTGAAGAGTTGGGCAATGAGAAAGCTTTGGCAACAACGGCACGACAAGCTTCTATTTCTCTCCTTCTGTTCTTAAACTTCAAAGACTTGAAATTTCTCCTGTAACGTACACAATGATCCTATATTTATAGGATTTCATAACAGTTATGACAGTGTGCGCGCACTTTAGACAATCCGCACTGCGCACTTTTGATGGGATGACATCCTACGATCTAATGAGTGGGTGCACAACTTGCTGCCTGCTTGACACGTGGCTTCCTATACGAGGAAAGCGTAGGTCATGGGACAATTATTTGTGCACGTTTCACGAGGGACATGGAATGTAGGACACGTAATCGTAACTTCTCTTTTTCAATTAGGATTGTAGGTGCACTTTAAAATTGGTCTGGAGACTGGCGCACTTTTAATAAAATTGTTCATATGGGCACACTTTTGAAGAAGTAACCGTTATGACGCACTTTTGAGGAAGTAGCCGTGATGGCGTACTTTTGAGGAAGTAGCCGTAATGGCGCACTTTGAAGAAATTGGCCGTGATGGCACACTTTTGAGGAAGTAGCCATGATGGCGCACTTTTGAGAATTTTGGCCGTAATTGCGCACTTTGAAGAAATTGGCCGTGATGGCGCACTTTTGAGGAAGTGATCATGATTGTGAACTTTGAGGATTTTGGCCGTAATGGCACACTTTGAAGGGATTGGTTCGTACTGGCCGCTAAACGATAACCTGGATCTGCGTGCCGCAGCTCAGCTGTAATGATGACTTCTGACTCCTCGACTGATGTTCCAGTCTGTCAGATTCGTTACATTTAATGTTTGGAGGAAAAGCAGACATTTGTACGTCTGTCTTTGTTGACGAAAGCAGCTTAAAAGTGCATCATTCTTTAAAACAGAGAAAAAGTGCGTCATTCTTTCCCTACTAAGTTTATTTATAGAAAACTGCATTCGTCTTCAGGAAACATTTTTATGCTTCTACCGTTGACAATAATGTTTTACAGTTGAATAAAGAAATATGTTCTTGTTGTTGGCATTGTTGCGTTTCTCAGAATATAATGTTATTCTATTGAGCATACTAAACAAAAATTTTATCTGGACAAGTTTTACTATACTCCAGAAGGTTAAAAGTAATTGAAAACAGAACTCTAAATAATAAAAATATACAAAATTCATTATATATATATATATATATATATATATATTATCAGGTACATTCAAGGATAACTCATTAGTAGCGGCAATCTCACTTCTGACATCTTCACTTGTACTCAGCGCAAAAAAAAGGAAATAGCTAATGAAATGAATAATATTCCTGCACTCTTCCCATGGAAAATAACATTATCAGTTACTTTCATCACACTCTCACCTGCAGTAAACAATTTCACTTATGGTGCAGTCACCTAACAAAATACAGCATAAATACTACTCTAACAGAAGAACACCTACAAAGATGTTTAGTATTTTAATATAGCCCAGGAAATGGAACTATGTGGACAAAAGAATCTCAAAAGTACTTCATATTAGCACCTCTATATGAGTTTTGCTACTCTTTCCATAACACTGATTTAAGCGCACGAGTCATGTAATAATACTAACTGCCTATCTAACAGTTGGGATGATTTATACGGCAATGCATCCAATAGGCCTCTCAACAAAATCTTCCATTTATATATGCATCATGAGCTGTATCGCTTCCCTGCTTGACTTTTTCATAAACTTTCACAGAGGCATCGGAGTACTTCGCTAGTTGATCAAACACTTTAGCCAATCTCGTCTGCAAACTTCCCAAGTCTGAGCTCCTCTCAGCTTTCTCTTGTTCTTCTTCTTCCTTGTTTCCTTTGAGCTCCAAATGTTCATCACCTACCACCATCTCGGGCTTCCTGTCTTCCTGCTTCTCTTCTCTTTGCTGCTCAAGTAAGTCGTGGAGATTTGATAGCAAGCCTTTAATGGCATCACCTACCTCTTTTGAAGGGAGTGAGTTGATTCCTGATAGTAGTTCACGAGAAAGAACAAATATAGGGGGAGCAAGGGCTCGGCGAGGACAGAAGGGCATCATCTTCCTCCCCCATGACCGTCCTTGTGGGGGCAATATACACTTCTCTAGCCAAGAACTCAGGGCTTCGACATAGGATCTCTGGGCGTCAACCCAATTTGTGAAGCAGGAGGAAAAGCATTTTAACTCATTTTGCAGATAAACATTTGCCTGCCGATAGGATTCACTCTGCTGTCCAGCTGTCGAGCTTCTCAGGTGGTAGGCTAATGAGATGGTAATATATTGGGTTTGGTGGCATTCAAGCATGGCTTTCCACATCCGGACCAATCTGCAGAGACATACATAATTAATATAAAAAAAAACTTGTGAACTTTGTAGGGCATAAACTTAGAACAGTAGCTAGAAGTCAATTAGTGAAGAGTATTCTGAAATTCGTCATTCGGTGTTTGTCGAGTGACTTCCTAGCTTTGTTGTTCTGATCAAAACTTGGCTAAGATGAACAGTCTATATAAAAGCAAATCTATATCATCAAATAATTAAAACGAACCTTAGGATTATAGTATCTACTGTCCACAAAAATGTAAATTTGAATTCAGCAAAAAAAAAGCCAGATTTATGAGTACGGAACCATGTGAAAATTATGCAATATGTAAATAAGACAGTTTTTAGGAGAAGGCTATTCAAGAATAAGGTATAGACACAGTATACTGAATTAGGAATGAGAATTGGCCTTTCGAAACTGAAATTGAATAACAAGTTTCTGCAAGATCTATACTAGAATTTGCCAATTTGGTATCAGGACTGGGGTAGCAGAAATGGGTTTGGAGCAAGGTTCAAAGTATCGGTATCGGAATTGGACCATCCTATGAGTATCGGGATCGGCAGTATCGGTAGTATCAGCGGTTTCGGATCGGTATCAGATTTTTTGTATCGGAAAGCAAACAACTATTAGTAAATTATTAACATTTTAGAAAATATATTTTATACATTTATGCATAATTTAAAGTATTTCAAGTGTTGTTTCTTAATATTTTTGAAATTGAATGAAATAGTAGTCACCCTTGTCGATTGATTTATATGTGATAGATAAATTTTTCTCTTTTATATGTTTTTACAACCTTACTATACTTTTACACCCTTACTAATTGGTCTTTTTAATTCAATTCTTTTTGCCGAATTGATCGGAAAAGATGCCTCTAATGTCGGTATCGGTCATTATCGGATCGGAACATGCCAAACTGTATCGGTATCGGCCGTATCAGATCATTATCGGACGATACTTCAAACTATGGTTTGGAGACGGCAAAGATCACTAACCGGTGCCACTTCAAGCTCACATCACTTACAAGTACATTGATAAACTTAAGGTGGCTCCACTGGATGCTTGTGAAGTTATCCTCGGGAGTTCCTTTATGTGTGAGACTGATGGGTCATCTACACTACCGAGGAAGCAGAAGTATTGGTGGGTGAAGGAAAAGGTGTTTATGGTCCATGCTACCAAGGATTTCCAGCTGTAAACCCTCCTCCCTGATTTTCGAATTTCTGAAATTACTAATTATTAACTTATTATTAATTCCTTAACCTCACTAATAGCCTAAAACCCTAGTTATCAATTAATTTAGTAATAAAAGTTTTACTTATTACAATTAACTAAATTCTATTTTATTAATAAAATCCTATTATTAGCTAAACTAATATTTACCTTTACCTAAGTTAACTAGATTCTATCAGCTCTCCTCTTCCTATACTTCTTCACATACATTACACCAACCTTCTCTTTTTTATACCTTTTTTTATGCCAACTATCATAACCCTTCTATACAAATCTAAGCTAAGGTAACCTTAGGTAGATTACTCCTAAGCTAAAGCCTCCCCCTAACCCCCTAATTATTCCCTTAATCTAAATATCCTAATTAACTATCTAAGTGCCTAATTTAAATATACTTAGCAACACAGAACCCTCCCCTCCACCCCACCCCCCCCACCCACCCCCCCCCCCAAGCGTTTTCCTCATAAATCCTAACATCCTTTTCTTGTGCAACTGCCACCCTTCCTTGCTATCCGAGCTGCAATCTCTCTCTCTCTCTCTCAGCCACCCCTGCAATCTCAACTCCAACTCCCTGACACATCCCCTTGCTGACACCCGACCCAATCCCATATTCAGTGCCAAAATCTCCTCCATCCTCTTCAAATACTAAGAACTTCTCTTCTAATCGCACAGTGCATCAATGCACGGAACTTCTCCTTCTTCTCGTACTCTTCTTCTTCTCACCACTCTCCTCCAGCCATCTTCGGCCAGACACTGAGTGACCCCCACCTCCTTTCTCGAACACCACCATCCTTCGCAGGCATTCACCCGCTTCCAGTGTTGGTTTCTCGCTGTCGTATGACTCCCTTCAGTTGTCCCCGAGCCCACCAGGTTCGGCCGACTGCAAGGACCCGGTCGAGAGGAGCTCGACCGGGCGGCTGTCCTCCTCATTGAGCCCAACCAGTGGGTCCCCCTCTCCAACGTGACCTACCGTGTCTCCGACACTCCAGCACGCCTCGTTTCTATTTTGAATCTACAGTTTCCGTCGACGCACGCAAGAAAAACTAATTTGTGTTCAATTCGGGACATCGACTTTGCATATTGCTTGCTTGCGTGCGATCAAATCGTTGGAATTCGTATTCGACTTTTCCGATAGATAGTCGTCCGTTCACGCGTCCAAAGTTGTCATTAAAATTGTTTATGTGTTGACAATTTTTTAGGCCGACTTCGCACTTTGATTTCTTTTCCACCGCAGAAACCGATTTTCGATCGGTCACTTCCAATCAAGAATAGTATAACCCTCTTGCTACATATTTAATTTCGTACATTAATTCTATGATTTGAATGGTCAAATTCAAGGTCGAAGTAGGCCGCTCGAAACTGATTTTTTTATTAGAAACCGTTTGAAACGGACTTCGTTCTGTCAATCCGGTCATTGAATCCTGAATCTAACCTCATCAATGAACTTGTGGCGTCATTTTAGCCTAAATTGACATGTACTTGCTAACTTTGCACACCTGCCATCTTGACCCGTTTTTCGGTACCACGTGGGCCCGTCTACGGACCCCGTTCGGTCTTGAAATGTCTACTTTTCATGTGTCCAAGTTGGACTTATGGATAGTATTTTTTCGTTCTGGTGTGTTCCGGAACTCATGATGTTTATTTCAGCACTCGAGTTCATATTTGTGATATTCCATATCCGACACGTTCGTGTCAGTGCGTCAACTCTTCACCAATACATGCTCACATAATTATTGTTGTATAGATTTCCATGCGTTCGAGTACGACTTGGATATAATCGATGATAATCATCGATAGAGACTTAGAGGGGTAGTTGAACTAGTTGATTGACGTGGTGAGATATTATGATTTTTCGTATGATTATGGACATTTGTGGGGGTAAATTACCTTAAGAAATTATCCCATACACATAATTCCCCATGGTAATTAACTATCTAAATTGAATTTATTATTAACTAACCTTAATGCCTTGACTAAGTACTACCTGATACTCACACCACACATGGAACCCCAACCCACACATAATTCCCCATGGTAATTAACTATCTAAATTGAATTAATTATTAACTAACCTTAATGCCCTTGACTAAGTACTACCTGATACTCACACCTCACATGGAACCCCAACCCCCCCCCCCCCCCCCCCCCCTATTTCTCTCACCCATAACGGTGTTCCCCCTATTTCTCTCACCCATAGCAGCAAGCACCTCACCCTTCACATTCTCCCTCTCTTATTCTATTCCTGCTCATGCACTATACAAACCCAAGAGCTGCACCTCCCCCTCTCTTTGCTCCATTTTGATGTTAGTGCCACACCACGCTCCATTGTACCATCCCTGCACACACCCTGCCCATGCCTATCCACCCTGACACTCTCGCCACAACCCACCAATAGGCGAGATTATCTCCTTCCCCAGCTCATTCCCAAGCTACATCTCCCATCCCCTATATGAACCAAAACACCCCTCTCCTACTTACTACTACTACTACTACTCCTCCTAAAGGTGTTAACCGGGTCGGGTGGCCCCGAACCCGGCCTTGAACCGGCCGGTCAACGCCTGTCTGGGTCGGTCCAGGCCCGGTCAACGTACCGACCCTGGCCTACAAGAAATCCGGATCCGGGCTAGGTCCGAAGGAGCGGCCCGATAGCCCGGCCTTCCCGGTTAAAAGACCGAGCCGAACCAGTTCAGCCTTCGCAGTTCGATCGACCCGGTTTAGGTCTGGTCAGTTCGAACTAACCCCCCCCCCCGCCACCCCCCCGCCACGGGCCTACTGATTTATATATATATATATATATATATATATATATATATATATATATATGGAGATAAATTACCAGAATACCCACCCTATTATAGCCGTTTGGAGAACGTTGGAGGGGTGTTTTGGTAATGTACCCCTCCAACTGTCATATTTGTCTTTAGGGGATATTTTTACCAAAATACCCCCAATATTATGGTTGTTTTATAACCGTTTGAAGGGTATTTGGTCATTTTGCTGAAAATGACCAAAATACCCTTATAACTCTATTTTAGGATTATTAGGGATAATTTGGCTTCCAAATTTTTTTATAAATAGGACATAATTCATCAAAATTAACCACAACAAATTTTCTTACATCTTACAATATTAACAAGCAATCTAGTGTGAAGAGGCTATTTACTATCATGAAAAATGATCAACCACTACAACAACTACAAGATCAACAACTTCAACCCGCACCACAACAAGGGTCTGAACTCGAAAGAAGATCAAAAATTTAGCATCATTTTAGCAAAGTTTAGAATGAGCGTGATACGGAAAGAAGATCCTCGAATAGAGTTCTTGTTGAATGCTTGTATTGTAGGAAACGACCCAAATGGAAACCTAACTATGGTACAAGAATTCTACGTAGGCATCTGATAAAGTGTATGGATATTTAGTAATCTTGTATTTTCTTGAAAAATGTATCGTTTTTTAATATGTATTATTATTGTTAGATGGATCATAGGTATTTTGAAACCTAAGTGCGACTAGTGTTTGAATTTCAGCTTTCAATCTCTCTATAAACTTTATTTGGAGTATTACAAAAAAAAAATTAAAGAGAGATTGAAAAGTTGAAACACAAATATAAGTTGTATGACTTATATAACAAAAATTATATATATTAAAAAAAAAATCTTATTTCTGATCTTCTTATGTATCAGTATTGTTAGTATGACTAATTTTAATTAGATTAATAAAAAAATTCTTTCTTTTTTTCTTTCTCAAATTTTACATTTTGAAAAAAAAAATTATATAACCAGGCCGCCCCTGAACCAGCCCGTTTCGGCCCGGCCCGGTCCACCCCCGACCGAACTCGGGTCAACATCGGGCCCGGGCCGGCCAGTCCGGCCAGATACACACCATGACCTCCTCCTCCTCCTCCTTCAAGCAGACCTCTCCGTCCTCTTCAAGTTTTCCTTCCCCTCTCCACCTGCGGTTCACCTTCTCCATGGCTAACCATCATCATCCTTAACTGCTGCACCCCCTCGCTCGGAGTAGACCCTGCAACCGCAACATCTGTTGCAGTGCGGTTTGCAGCAAGCCAGTGCAGCCCTTCCCGTTCAGCCACTGGGCGAGCTGCAGATCAAGCAGAAGCAGCAGTGTGGGCGAGTGTCTCCTCGCTGTGCAGTGCCCACTTCCCCCTCGCAGCCAGCAGCGTGCAACACCCCTTCCACTCAGCAGCAACCAGGCAAGCAGACTCCCTCGTGCAGCGCTGCACTGCGGCAAGCAGTAGCTCGGGCAACAGATGCTCGAGCAGTAGCAGCAGCAAGCTACTGCTGTAGCCATTTCTTCTTCTCTGCAGCGAGTCAGCAGGCTGCGAGCTAGCAGCTCACTGCGAGCAATAGCTCCAACAGCAAGCTGCTGTGCGGAGAGCACTGCTGCGAGCAGTAGCTCAAGCAGCAGTTAAGCCATCCTTGAGTGCCTCCTTGCAGTGCAGTTTAGCAGATCCGCCCCTTCCCTCATCGCAGTTGCCGTCCTCTCCGCGGCAGACCAAGCAGTAGTTTCGGCCGGCAGTGCTTAGTTCAGTCCAGCGTTCGAGCAGGAAACGCCCCTCCTCGTCAACGTCGCTCGCAAATACAATACCCCGTCATCTGTAGGTTGTTCCCATTCATCCGAAGGTACCACCAACCCCTTCTTTCCTCGTTGAATGCCTTCACCGTGATCCTATACTTCTAGCTTCTTGCACTAGTGTTAATCCTATTATGAATAGATGAGGAATAGATTCAGTTAAGCCTTCATGCTAGAAGTACATGTAGATGGAAGGTTGAGTGCAAACCTAAAAGAAACTCTAAAAGTGAAAAATGAGTAGGAGCTGTCGCACCAAACTGTGTAGTAGTAGTAGTAGTAGTAGTAGAAAGGAATGGTGGTTTGTAGTGAAAAGAACTTTGGAAATTAAGTGACGGATACCTATCTGGCTATCCGTAAGTTAAAAAGGAAAGAATTTAGAATGTAGCAAGGGAATGCACATGTACTGTGAGAAACTTCTTGTAATCACTATGTGAGCATGCATATGATGAAATAAGTGGCCAATAGCTTAATACTAAGTGTCATGCAGCTAAACTATTAGTAAAATAAGGGATGTAGTATCTAGCAAATGACTTTTGCTAAGGGAACACTGAGAAACACATTGTAAATCACTATGCTAACATGGGTAGTAATGGCCAGTGGCTTACCAAGTGAACTAGGGCCCTAATAGGAGGGAAGTCGTAGAGCACCATTAGGATCTTCACTGGGATACTTTATCTAGTGCAACATTAGGATATGGGCTTGCTTAAGATAAACATACAGTAGGTCTCCTTAGGAATTCTTATGTGCAATAAGAATTTAACTCATCCAGTAACCATTTGACTGGGGCGGAATGTGCAAACATGGATATTCATATAATAATTAAGGAAAACTACCATGCAATTACCCTGGAATCCTATATGTCTAGCACTTTGACTTAAATGGTAAACAACCATTCCATGTTAGGTCCTCAACTTGTACAAGTTTACATATTAGATTTGGAGATGATTGACTGTCAACTCACGATGTAACACCTAAACATATCAAGTAGTAACATTAGCATCCATGCAAACCACTCCTAACATCAACTTGATAATTGCACCTAGACCTTAGACCTTCTAGTAACATATGGTTTTAGATTTGCAATTACTTTATTTTTTTCATGCACATGTGCGCGCATTTATAGTCTGCTCGTCAGATTCCGACGAAACTTACACCATTGGATACACAAGATCGAACTTTCCACGTAAGTTTCATCCTTTTTTGAGACCATCGACTGGATTGCCAATTTGCGGTCCTACGATTCATCACATTGTGCGCATTTACAATCTGTCCGTCGAATTTTATTTCTGAGGGCACAAATGAGTGCACGCCATCTTTCTAGCCTAGTTTTATATGTTGTCTTTTTTTCATGCACATGTGCACGCCATTTTTTGGTACCCGTGGGCTCGTTTGTGGATCCCGCATGGCCCTGAAATGCTGATTTTGGGCACTTTCTCCAAACTTGACTTATGGATAGTATTTTTTCGTTTTTGGCATGTTCTGGAACTCATGATGATGTTTATTTCAGCATTCAAAGTCATATCTTCGATTTGATATTTTTGGTATTTTGTATCCGACATGTTTGTGTCGATACGTCGATTCTTCACCAAACGTGAATCAAGCAAGATACATTGCTCTTGTATTATGTATGGCAGCAAACTGCTTAGCTATAAAATATGTTTACGTAATTACTATTGTATCGATTTTCGTACATCCATGTACGACTTGGATGCGATCGACGTGAGTCGTCGATAGGGTTCGATACGGACTTAGAATGATAGTTGGATCACCTGGTTAACATGATGAAGTACCAAGATATCTCGTATGATTCTCGACTCATATGTAGGCTTATGACACGGAGGCAATGTGCATGATAGGAACCGCAGTCCTGTATCCGCATTGTAGCCGATACGAGCGAGTCATGCATTGGTTAGCTCGCGGGATCTATTTGAGATAGTGTCGTAGATTCATACTGTAACGACCCACTCTGCGTCAATGCAGAGAGCCAATTCAAACGGCGCAAGTGCAACGACCCGTCCCGCATTGCTCAGTGAGATGACTCGCTTGATGCAAAAAAATTCAGACTTGGCCCTTTAGGAGTTCAGACTTAGACTTTCAAATGCGTGCTCGGAGTATCGCTCGGCCGAGGCGAATCATCGCTAAGGTGGGTGGCTACGATGAACCTGTCTTTGCTTAGCCTGCACACTTCAAAATATGGAATATTTATGCTAATCGCTAGATGAATCACCATTGCATGCTAATAAAAGAGTTCAATGCTAGCTAAAAGAATAATCCCATATTGTATTACTTGTATAGAACATGGAAGATAAACCTGCTGCTAGAGATAGAAGTACTCGTGTGCCTCAATAGAGTTTTTCTTATGCGTTTCAGCGTTAAAGTAGAGATCGTTATGTATGCCTCAGTAGTACAATCCTGCGCACTGTTGCGATGCACTTCACTTAGACTATGGTATGAGTTAAAGCACTTCACTTAAAATGATTCACTCGGTTAAGGCAGGAAAGACTATCAAAAAAGTCGTTCCTAGCCAAGTAATGAAAAACATGGAACGGCTTCGGGATCGTTGGATCGCCAAGGCAGTTCCCGTACCGGGAGCTGCAAAATGATAAGAAAACAAAAAAATAAGATGTAAGTAAAGTATGGCTCTAAGAGCCCGTTAATGAATGGCACTAAGGAATTGCATTAATGAATGGCACTAAGGAATGGCACTAAAAGAATGGCTCGGGGAGCCCGTAATAAAGAATGAGAAAAGATAAGTAAAAAGCAAGAACAAAGGAAAGAGACTCGTTTGGTCGCGGACGCTTATGTATGTAGTGTCCCGCTCCGCGTTGGCACTATGTACAAGAGAGATCTGTTTGCTGACTCAAAAATGAAACCTTCCTTAAGAGCTCCTTATTGAACCAGAAGACGATTGATCTAGGTGAGTGGACAGAACTTCATTCTCTGATTCTTGCATGCCTTAATAATAAATCTGAATTTTATAATGCATATTGCTAAGAAGATTATTGCTTCCTTTGCATGAATGATATGTCTCTGCATGCTTAACTAGAACTTGTTTGCTTGTCAATAGAAGAACCTTGTCATGCTAATAAGAAGAGAAAGAGATTGCTTACACGTTACCTTATCGTTTATGCATTAGGTAGAACTGTTTGTAATGCTTGAACTGTTTCAGAGAGATGGCGGCCAGTCCGCATAGAGAAGAGATGGCGGCCCGTCCGCACAGTGATAAAAGAGAAGTAATAGATAGTCTGCTTGATCATGATCATATGCATCATAGAGTTTATCTGATAGAGCTACATGCAATAGTATCGGTCGGACAATGGCTATTAGTGAAGAGCTGAATCTTGGTCCCGACTGCTAATTTGAGCGTATTTAGTACAAAGCAACCATGAGTCATAGCTGCTATTAGCCAGATAGAGTTAGGACACCTTGAGGCAAAAAGTCCTCGTTATCAGGCGGGTGTCATGTCATAAGTTAGCTGGATTACCGCTACTAAATCTGAGTTTCTCGGGGACCATCGTATAGATAGGTTATCTCTTTCGCTTGATAAGAAGGAAAGTCCACTAGATGTTGCTTTATCCCTAGAGTCTTTGCGTATAGCTCACGAGACACGCTGCGCACACTCTGAAAGTATAAGGATCGACATATCGTTCTTGAACTGCTTGCCTTATATGCTAAGTTGTATTAAACTGAACTCTGATTTCAAAAATGTTTCCAAAAAGAAGTAATATGACTCTGCTCCTGTACTGCATTTAACGAACCTAGGTAAAACTAGAAAGATCACTAGTAATGTAATATTTTATCACATGCTTCCTTAGTGTTGGTTTTAGTGAATGTTGCTTATGTTCGTTGCTCTTATACTCACCAGTGATTTCCCCAAAGTACTGAACCCCCCCACCAGTTTGCTTGTTCGCAGGTACTGAATCGTCCGAAGAAGCGATAGCCGAGCTCATCCCCAGGACCCGAAAATCTAGAGTCGATGCCTTGAGCTGTATCGAGATGTTTTGAGATGCTTTTGTCTAGAGGAACATAATGTATGGAACGATGTCATTGTATTTAGAGAACCTCGTGCCTTGAGCTTCGCCTCGTATACTCAGATGGAATGTTGTTTGTAACACTGCTCCTCCGCTGCAAACTCGATCAGTTCGATGATAACCAAGACGACTAACGTTGTTGCCTTGTGCGAGCGCAACTCCAGGCTCGCAAGGCATCACGTCCTGAGGGGAACGATCGTCCCACGGGAGCGCTGGCGTGGTGATCTCAAACCAGCCAGGGCGATCGGGACCGCGGAAGATCGGGACATGACAGTCTGTCGCCGGGGCACCGGGACCGTCTTATTGCGACTGTCCATAATGGCGTGTAGGCCAGCGACCCGTTCATATAGATTAAGTCAAGCTTGGTTGCGACAATCCGTATGCGAGTCATTGCATTGAAACAACCTGAAATATTTGAATAATCTGTGTAACACATCTGAACCAACCTGAATCTAAGTATAACTCATCGGAATCAATATGAGTATAACACATTTGAGTAAACTGAGTAATTCATGCACCTGAGTCAGAAATACGCTCGTAACACTTATGTTTGCTTATGTGGTCTTGATTTCATATAATATGTATATTCGGACTGGTTAACTTGGTTTTATCTTTGGACATGGAATGACGAACGGTAAGTCTCGCCGTGTTACTCTTATATCGCACGACGCACTGTCACACGAGTTATGATTATATCTTATGACATAAAACTGACCATAAGGCAAGACTAGAAAAAAGACAACTTAATAGATGTCACGTTCCATTCCCGCAAGGGCCAATCGTCCTCATATAACGTCTTACGAAACCGATCATTCTCGCATGGGCGTGATGTCGTGCAAGCCTAAATTGCGCTTCCACAAGGTCAAAGCTTTGAACATGGACAAGTAAGCTATTCAAGATAGAAGCAGCGACACAATTGGCTATATCTCAGATACAGAATATAATGACATTGTTGTATACATTACATCCCTTTATACAGATATATCTCAAAACATCTCGATACAGCTCAAAATATCTCGATACAGTTCAAGGCATCGACTCCAGATCTCCGGCCTCCGGCTCCTGAGGATGAGGATATGCTATCGCTTCTTCGAACAATTCAGCACCTGCGAACAGAACTGGTAGGGGTCAGCACTTTGGAAAAAGTACTGGTGAGTATAAAAGCAACGAACAGAAGCAACTCTCTAAAACCAACACTAAGTAAGAATGTGATAAAATATTACATTACTAGTGATCTTGCTACTTTTACCTAAGTTCATTTCATGCAGTATAGGAACAGAGTTATATTACTTCTTTTTGGAAACATATTTTGAAAATCAGAGTTCAGTTCGATACAACTAAGCCTACAAGGCAAGCATTTAATGCCACGATATACAAACTCAAATACTATCTTGTGTGCGCAGCGTGTCTTGTGAGCTATATCCATTAACTCTAAGGACGTTAGCATCATCTAGTGGACTATTCATCTCAGTTCAAGGCAGAGTGCATCTAGTAGACTATTCATCTCATATTAATGGACAGCAGCATATTCAAGTAAAACTATACATCTTAAGAGCAGTTACGCTAAGGAACCTAAGGAATACAATTTATCACTTATTCAGTGATTCTTACCCGTAGCCGAACGGTTATCCCTGCAACAGACATACAAGTTAGCAATAATTTGCATAAACATCTAAGTACTATTTCTTGTTCGTCTCTGCATCAAACCGTTAGGTATGGAAGAAGGCTATCCTAACGCATAGAAGGCTCCAGAGTTAGGTCGCATGCTAGGATAGCCTTCTTGCATACCTAACGGTTTGATGCAGAGACGAACAGGAAATAGTACTTAGATGGTTTATGCAAATTGTTGCTAACATGTATGCCTGTTGCAGGGATAACCGTTCGGCTACGGATAAGAATCACTGAATAAGTGATAAATTGTATTCCTTTGGTTCCTTAGTGTAACTGCTCTTAAGATGTATAGTTTTACTTGAATATGTTGTTGTCCATTAATATGAGATGAATAGTCTACTAGATGCACTCTGCCTTGAACTGAGATGAATAGTCCATTAGATGATGCTAATGTCACGTAAGATAGTATTTGAATCTGTATATCGTGCATGAAATGCTTCCCTGTAGGCTTAGTTGTATCGAACTGAACTCTGATTTTCAAAAGATGTTTCCAAAAAGAAGCAATATGACTCTGTTCCTGTACTGCATGAAATGAACCTAGGTAAAAGTAGCAAGATCACTAGTAATGTAATATTTTATCACATTCTTACTTAGTATTGGTTTTAGAGAGTGTTGTTTCTGTTCGTTGCTTTTATACTCACCAGAACTTTTTTCAAAGTGCTGACCCCCCCGCCCCAGTTCTGTTCGCAGGTGTTGGATTGTTCGAAGAAGCAATAGCATATCCTCATCCTCAGGAGCCGGAGGTCTGGAGTCGATGCCTTGAGCTGTATCGAGATGTTTTGAGATGTTTCTGTATAAAGGAATGTAATATATGGAACGATATCATTGTATTCTATATCTGAGATGTAAGCCAATTAGCAAGTCTTGTAATCATTTCAGATATCAATAAAGAGATTGTTTTCTTATACCATTGTGTTTATTTACTTTTCTGCAATAATGTGCCGCTGCTTCTATCTTGAATAGCTTACTTGTCCTTCTTCACAGCCTTGGCCTTGTGCAAGCGCAACTTAGACTTGCACGACATCACGTCCGAGGACGATCGGTTCCGTAAGGCGCTATGCGATGACGATCGGCCCTTGCGGGAACGGGACATGACAATAGATGGTGCACAGAACTAATTGAACGTGTTGAGCGGACGAGAAGACTCCCTACCAATACATTCAATGTACTGATAACCCACCAGGTTGCTTGCAGGGTGCGAAAAAATCTCGTTCGGTGCAGAGTCTTCCCTCGTACACGATAATGCGTGGAGCTAACTCTGGAGCCATGGAGCGTGGCGGCAGAAGCTGAAGCACATATACATGACGTAATATATCGAAACATCGTCTATGAATCATCCCATGTTGTAAGCCGCTTGAGAGAGAGCTTGAGCGACTTGTAATCTCGGCCTAGTTCCGCTTGTAACATCATTTCAATATCAATAAAGAGCTTATTTTTGTTTCATATTTGTGTTCATTCTATGCTTCCGCTATGACGACCTCGTGAACTAGTTACCAAACGCATGTTCGGACCAGACCTTGCGCGGGAGCAACTCAGGCTCGCGCGGCATCACGCCCAAGCGAGGACGTTCCGGCCCTACCGGGCCAGGAGCGTGACATAATGGTATCAAAGTACGACTTTATGTCCTTGGACTTCGAATCGATTATCTCAGTTTTGAAAGTTCGTTCGTGGGTTATGTACGTACGCTCTTTCTCGTTGTCCCTTTGATATGTTCCATACAATGAGTCTAAATATTTTCGAAAGAGCATATGAATGATTGGTTGGACAAGATAGTTAGTTATACGAAGGCCTTTGTGCCGACCTGTGTCGAATTTTATTTGGATAAGACTCGTGTTAGAATCTGCAAGTTATGTGCGAACCAGAATGACCTTACCCTAATTGCTAGCGGATTTGTGTACGAGACAAGAATATCGTTCGAACGGGATAGCTATGCACACAACCTTTCGGCTAAGTCGTGTTGGATATCGCACCAAAATCCTTTGGTGCGAACAAGTTTGCGAGCGAGATTGAATGTCGTTCGGATAAGGATAAATCAGACTTACTAAAAATCGATAAGAGACATTATCGGATTATCGCTAAGGCGAATTTAGAGGATCGTGCTTGGATTCTTAGAAATGGTTCGAACGGATACTTGAGTCAATAAGTTATCAATCATATTATGGGTTACATGGATGACTATCGATAAAGGTATATACGAAACTACGATTATCGAGGCGAGGCAAAGGGATCGCGTAGGAGTTCTAAGGAACGAATTAGTGGATATGCGAGTGACCAATGCAAACGCGATTGAGGATTTATTTGGATGACTCGATTCCTGAGTGGTGTATGTGATAGCTCAGGAACGAATAAGCGATTGGAGTATAGAGTGAGTTTCGAGGATTTATCGAGTAGCTCGAACCCTGAGTGGTGTATGGATTGTCTTGAAAAATGTTCGAGCGTATCTAGGATTTCGGGGTAGCAATGAGTTTGTCAGCAAACAACATTAATGTGTAAAAGCCTTAGAATGAGTATTGCCTAGTTAGCGTGAATTTGAATGTCTCGTTAGAAGTTCGTTCGGAAGATTTGTGGATGAGTTATGCGAATTGAAAATAATGTTTAATAAGGATTCAGAACGGTAAAACGAATGGATAACTTGGTCGAGGAACTTAGTGGATCGTACGAGCGATTTCGAATTGAATCAAACGGATTGAAACTTGAGTTTGAGATGAAATAATCTAAGATGCGATCGGAGTTAGCGCGATAGAAAATAGCGCACATGAAAAATTTAGATTTAGTAATATATCGCTCGATAGAATTTAGCTTGAGTACAGATGTTATTGTTTCAAAAATGAATGAGTTGATACGATATTGATAGTTAGAAGATAGCACGGATTGATGCAAGTTATAACAATTTTGTGGTTTGATGATTGAGGTAGGCAATAACGAGATTGGATTTGATCTTGAATTGGATGAGTCGATCCTGAATCTAGTTCGAAAGATAGCAGTCGACATCAGGTCCAGATGAGAACGATTATCCCGCGAGAGTGTTGGCGTGGTAATTTCACGTCCAGCAGGGATGATAGAACTCGAGGGAGATCAGGGCCAAACATGTTGGTGATTATGCAGACGAACTCGACAAAATGGAACGTAAAGAAGGTGAATAGGCTTTGGGCTAGAGGATTAGAACTTAGTTGTTAGAGGAATGCTAGAGGTCGACTACGGATTGATCGAATAACATTGAAGTTTGGACGAGTTGGTTAGGCTAATTATGATCACGACATGAACGGTTATTAGATGAACACGATCGATGGGTTAATATATAACTCGGATGAAACGAAGTGTAACGATAAAGTGTCTTGGTCGTTTCGATGACAACCATAACGTTCAACGTTTTTGTCTTGTGCGAACGCAACTCCAGGCTCGCACATGCGTCACGCCGATTGAGTGTGATTATCCTGAGGGAGCGTTGGCGTGGTAATTTCATGTCCAGCGGGGATAATTGAACTTGCTGGAGATCAGGACGTGACAATTGGAAGATCGTTTTGACTTGTGGTTTGATGCGAAAATGAGTAGAGGATGCAAGTGTATCGAGAATGAGTTAGTCTAGAATTGAAGCAAAGTTACGCTAGGTGGATTTGTGAAAGAATACGTGAATTGTGTTGGACGACTTAGAGTTGTGATTTATATCGAAGATTTAGAAATTGAATCGTGACTTGGTGGTCTAGATTAAGAATGGATAGGTAGATTTTATCAAACATATTGAGGAGATAGACTATGTGAATCCCTAGGTTTGACGTACGACATGATATATCGAGGAATTGGCTGAACGAACCTGTCTTAGGAACGGCTTTGCTGAACGGACTCGGACCCTGTGCAACGAATGTGTTGATGTGGTTAGGATGATCACTGCTCGATGTTTAGAAATCTAAGTGATGCGAGCTTAGGTAGAATACCCCGTGCAAATGAACAATGGTTTGGCCTTAGGAATTGGGACGAGCATCGTGCAACAAATTTGCACGATAAGAATCGTGAACTTGTAATGTACCTATGACCTTGTGAGCCGACCTAGCGGTTAGGCAGACGACCCTATGCCGAGTGAAAGAACTGGTGTGGCCAACTTTAGAGTATCCCTTGGATAAACGATAGAACTGGGACAACAACTTAGAGTTAGGCTTGGAATGGTACGTGTGCGCTAGTGAAGTTGGTGTTTGATACGAACGAAATGGACGATAGGACTTGGACGCTAGTCGACAGATCGGATAGATTGTGCTTGATGGTAGTGCAATGCTTGATTTTGAGTGGGATTGGAAATAACTTAGATTTTGGTCGACCCCGCTAGAGGTAACATTGTGGTTTCATAATGCGAGTACTTGGGAACAGAATCATGTTGCTCGAAGAAATTATTCACTAGTAGCTTGTCCGACTTCGCTATCGCTAAGCTTGATTGAAATGCATAAATTTGGAGGACGCCTTAAATATGTGTACGATCCAAACTCAGCGATATGCTAAACTTCAATGCAGCTGCAGGTGAAGATGTTCAGATGAACATGGTGGAGTGTTGCGAATTGAGTAAGATAACATCAGCCTAAGACCATCGTAAACAGTGGATTATAACGTACCCCGCGTTAAGCGATATATGTCCTGCGGTAAGGCGCAGTAGAGACTGAGTCAGAGAACGCAACGATCGAATAGATATAGTCAGCTTGAATTGAGTGATAAGAGTCATTCAATGAAAATAACTAAGTACGCATGCGACACGGAATGTGGTAAACGAGTAGGAAGTTGTGTTCGAATGGGTCTAATGACACAAAGTAATATGCTTGAGTTATATTCGATAATGTGTGATAGAACAGTTTGCGCTCAGGAAGTCTCGAGGATGAAACTTATTCTGAGTGGTGTATAATGTAACGACCCGCTCCGCGTCAATGCGGAGAGCTGATTCAAACGGCGCAAGTGCAACGACCCGTCCCGCCTTGCTCAGTGAGATGACTCGCTTGATGCAAAGGAATTCAGACTTGGCCTTTCAGGAGTTCAGACTTGGCCTTTCAAATGCGCGCTCGAAGTATCGCTCGGCTGAGATGAATCATCATTAAGGTGGATGGTTACGATGAACCTATTTTTGCTTAGCCTGCACACTTAAAATTATGGACGATACATGCTAGTCGCTAGGCAAATCACCATTGCATACTAATAAAAGAGTTCAACGCACTTAACTAAGGAAATAATTCCATCTTGTATTACTTGTATAGAACATAGAAGATAAACACGTTGTTAGAGATAGAAGTACTCGTATGCCTCAATAGAGTTTTCCTTATGCGTTTCACCGTTAAAGTAGGGATCGTTCCGTATGCCTCAGTAGTACTATCATGCGCAATGTTACGATGCACTTCACTTAGACTATGGTATGAGTTAAAGCACTTCACTTAAAATGAATCACTCGGTTAAGGCAGGAAGACTATCAAAATAGTCGTTCCGAGCCAAGTAGTTCCGAGCCAAGTAATGCAAAACATGGAACGGCTTCGGGACCGTTGGATCGCCAAGGCAGTTCTCATACCGGGAGCTACAAAATGATAAAAAAAACATAAAAATAAGATGTAAGTAAAGAATGTCTCTGGGAGCCCGTTAATGAATGGCACTAAAAGAATGGCTCGAGGAGTTCGTAATAAAGAATGAGAAAAGATAAGTAAACAGCAAGAACAAAGGAAAGACTCGTTTGGTCGCGGACGCTTGTGCACAAGCTTGATTCCGACGCGCCGTCGGGGCACCGATATCGATCCGGCCTAGGGGGAATCTGGTAGTCGCACTAGTCGTAGCTAGCACGGATAAGTTCGGTCTGTCGCCGGGGCACCGGGACCACCGTCTTATTGCGACTATATCCATAATGGCGTGTAGGCCAGCGACTCGTTTATATAGATTAAGCCAGGCTCGGTTACGGCAATCCGCGTGTGAGTCATTGCATTGCAACCACCTGAAATATTTGAATAATATGTGTAACACATCTGAACCAACCTGAATCTGAGTATAACTCATCGGAATCAATATGAGTATAACACATTTGAGTAAACTTAGTAATCCATGCACCTGAGTCAGAAATACGCTCGTAACACTTGTATTTGTTTATGCGATCTTGATTTCATATATGTATATTCGGGCTGGTTAACTTGGTTTTATCTTTGGACAGGAAAGGACGAAGGGTAAGTTAGTAAGTCTCGCCGTGTTACTCTTATATCGCACGGCGCACTGCCACACGAGTTATGCTTATATCTTATGCCATGAAACTGATCATAATGCAAGACTAGAAAGACAACTTAATAGATGGTGCACAGAACTAATTGAACATGCTTGGATTTGATGAGCAGACGAGAAACCTCCCCACCGGTGCATTCAATGTACTGATAACCCACCAGGTTGCTTGCAGGGTGCGGGAGAACCTCGTTCGGTACGGAGTCTTTCCTCGTACGCGATAAGACGTGGAGCTAACTCCGGAGCCTTGGAGCGTTGCGGCAGAAGCTGAAGCGCATATACATGACGTAATGTATCGAAACATCGCCTATGTATCATCACATGTTGTAAGCCGCTTGACACGTCTTTATTGTTTCGAGAGAGCGCTTGAGCGACTTGTAGTCTCGGCCTAGCGCCGCTTGTAACATCAATTCAATATCAATAAAGAACTTATTTTTGTTTCATACTTGTGCTCATTCAATGCTTCCGCTATGACGACCTTGTGAACTAGTTACCAAACGTATGTTCAGACCTGGCCTTGCGCGGGCGCAACTCAGGCTAGCGCGGCATCACGCCCAAGCGAGGACGTTTCGGCCCTGCCAGGCCGGGGCATGACACATACTACGTTGCATGGACTCACTGGACAATATCATTAAGAAGGATTGTCACTAGACGTATGGACTACTATGTACTTTTTTGTAAACCGTAGACTCCAGAGAATCTATCGGAATGATAATCCTTGTTATGCATATGACCTCTGGTGTTCGATGAACGCCATGCAGATTACTAGTTTATAATATATGATCATATAGTTTCTAGCCGAAGGATAGACCTACTTCCTATTCTACCAGACAGTCCATACGTACGAACGTTGTTCTCACATTGCATTTCATTAGTAATTAGTTTAGTTACATTGCTTAATGTTGATAGTGGTATTCAATTTACATTATAGCATGTATTTTGTATCTTGTTGCGCCCTTTGAGGACCCAGACGTGCAGTACTACCGGAGGTGTATGGTTCGGGTCCAAATTCAAGAGTTGTTTCAAATTCAAGAGTTGTTTCAGCCGAAGACATTGAGGTTCTCCAGCGGAGTTTCACTGACCAGTGGTAGACGCCTTGGGACTCAAGTATCATTATCTAGTTAGTCGTTACTTGAGTCTGGTTATCTTAATGTTTTCCAGTATTTCTTTCTGTATTTCATTTCAGTACTTCCATTCGATATTGTATTAGTCTTGTTCCCACATACTTATATCAGTTGTATTATGGGCATAGACTCTCCACTTATATCAGTTGTATTATGGACATAGACTCTCCATGCTTACATTTCAGTTTCTTTCTTATATTCTCTGTGTGGATGAGATGTAGTTACCTATATATCTTGTATAGTATAGCAGTAGACTGGAGTTCACATTTGCAGCATAGTACATCTAGGTGGGCACGTTAGATTAGAAGCATTCTCTACTACGTATGAGCAGGCCATGTTACGTCTCAGTCCGGTATATTTTGGGACTGAGACGTGACAATAAGCCCATGACACGGAGGTGATATGCATGATAGGACACGCACTCCTATATCCGTGTTGTAGCCGATACGGGCGAGTCGTGCATTGGTTAGCTCGCAAGATCTATTTAAGATAGGAGTTTCGTTATCTATGGTTGTGGATTCATACTACATTGCATGGTTCGAGTTGAGTACGCACTGTACGATATAATTGGACGGGAAAGACAATCACTAGGCATGTTAACTACTATGCACTTTTCGGTATAAACTATAGACTTCGGAGGATCTATGGAAATAATGACCTTTTTTATGCAGATGATCTTTTGCGTTCGATGAATGCTATACACGTTATTCAGATGACTAGTTTTCAGTATATGCTCAGATGGCCTCTGGTCGAGGGCTATGCATATTACATATTTAACCAAACAACCCATACGTATGAATGTTGCCCTCACATTGCATTTTCTTAGTTATTAGCTCCATTATTTCGCTTATTGTCATTAATAGTGTTCATTTTACATTATTGCATGTATTATGTAACTTGTTGCATCCATCTGAGGACCTGGTTTTCCTTCCAGGGTTAGGCAAGCAACATTATCCATAGATGTAAGATATGGGACCTGGATCCAGTCGAGGACACAGAGATTCTTCCAAATGAGAACCCCTGAGTTCGGGTAGGACTTCGCCGTGGGACTCAAGTATCATTATCTAGTTAGCTGATACTTGAGTCTGATTATCTTACATCTTTCCAGTACTTTATGTATTTCAGTATTGTAGTAGTGGATTTGTTCCCACAGAGTTATATCAGTTGTATTATGGGCATAGACTCTCCATGCTTACATTTCAGTAGCTATTTCAATTTCTTTCTTATATTATCCATGTGGATGAGATGTAGTTACCTATGTATCTTGTGTAATATTGCAAACTTCACAAGCACTTCAGTGCGGATTCTAATCATAACTCGGGCTGAGGGAGTTTTGATTCGAAACCAAAAGTCCAAGAAACGTCTTTTGGAGATAAAATGGTATAAAGGAACAATGGATCTTCACTTCATGTATTCGCCATTTGATCAGATTTGGCTGTTCAATTGTTCACAACGGAGGCACAATAGAAACAAAAAGCAGTATGCAGCAGTAGTCAATCTATTGAGAGGTTAATCAAAAGGTTGACCAGAAGGTTTACTCACCAGTACACCAAAAGGTAGACAACTGACAAATTTTCCTGAAACCAGGCAGATTTGAACTCGGACTGTCAACCGGTTGATGGAGCTGACTCAAAACCGTTTCAACTTTTAGGGTATTTCCTAATTATTGTATTTACTTATCCAACTTTGAGATTAATCCTAGGGTCTAATATCAATGTATGGAGCACTAGGAGTCCTATTCCTCTTAGGTTTAGTTTTGGTGCCCAAGAAAGAGAAGTCCCTTAGCCCTTGTAGCCTAGATTGGGAGTTTTGAGAGAATTTACAACTCTAATCTTCTTTCCAGTTGGAACGAGAAAATTTAGTTAAATATTTGGAGAATTGAAATTCTTTCCTCTAAATCCTATGGTAGCCATGCTTGTTTCTGCATGTTCTCTCATTCTAAAGTCATTAGCATGCAATATATCGGTTTGGGGTTCTAAACAATCACCAGCATGCCATCTATCGATTTGAAGATCCATCTCCCTACTTCGGTACATTGGAATCATATGAATACATTAATGCTGACTACTAAATACCATATCTTGTTTGAGTCTTCCACATTTACTTAGTGCATTTGTGGTGGTATATCAACTGGCTCTAATCTTGCTTGAGAATTTAGTCGATGCCTTTAATAGTATAATACATATTAGGTTCTACAGTTTCAACCTTCTTATATGCAATTATCAGTTCTCCTAATGATGGCGCTCAAAGTTTTCAGTAAGTTATATCCTAATATCCTAACCATCTCTCTGTTTAGCTTCGGTATAACTTATTTATCGACTGTACAAAAGATTTCTTCAAGAGCAATGTAACATGTTTATTTTGGACAACAATCTGAAAGCTCTCTGTTTTTATCTTCATTTCAGGTCAATGGTTTCTACGAATTTCACTCCCTTTGTCTTTAGTCCTGAGCTTGGGCTAACGATTAGTACAATGGTAGGGATTAGGGACGGGTTGGACTGCTATGTTAGTGAAGCAAACTCTTCCATGAAATGGGTTAGATCATAAAGTTTATAGTGCCTTTTTAAAGTGTCGGCGATATATTAAGATTGCAATGGAGGATATAAGGACTTCTGTTATTGGAGACATTTCGGGGACCTCCACTTCCTATAATGTAAAGTTATAGAGGCAAATAGCTCATTGTTCAGATGGCAAATTAGAATGCTCACTATAAATTGTTTTATTTTTGTCTATTGTCCCCGAAGTTGTCCATCTCTTATTGTTTTGTATTTCTTTCCTTCTTCGACCAAAAAAGAAACAATATCATTAACTTATAATGGCCCTTGTATACACATGCATAAACTCCATGAGCCGAATATAATTTCACTCAAGTAGAACATTTCTAAAGTTTATCAGTTACTCGATAAGATGCAATGAGAGGTCAGAGGAGTTAAAGAACCACACCTCTAATTTATCTGCAATACAAATAAGTGACGACATGAGTTGATAAATCATACCCTTGTATCAGTTCCACAAGTTGTGGCTGCAATTCTTCATCCCTCAACTTCTCAATTCTTTTGGATATTGAATCAACTGCCTGAATGGCCACAGTCAATTGCGAATGGAGGTCCTTAATAACAGCTCGTGTTTTGTCAACGACTTGGGCTTTCATATCCCTAGCAAATTGGTGTCTTAGTTGCGTACATTTTTTATCATATGCTTTGCTGATGAACTCGCTAGCCTGAAGATTACAATTCCAAAAGCAACCATAATTAGGGTCAAATCTGCTGTCAACAAGGGTGTGCATGTGACGATTAAGAATTTGGGATACAAGCAAAACCAAATAAACTTCTTTATCATAAAATCCCCGTAGCCTGAAACCAAAAAGAAGTCACAAGACACATTTAGGCTTAGCTACAGAAAAGAAAGATAAAACATATTTATCTTAGACAGTTGCAATTTGCAAAGCAACCAAAAGACTCATATCCTCCATCTCTCCGCATTTTGGTTTTGGCATTTTTAGTTCATCTTGTTCAGGAGACTATTGTCAAAAAGGGTGAGAAAGCATACATCAGCAAGAGAGAGAATTGTACCGTTTAACCAGGTACAATGTGTAAGGACAGAAGGTAACGGCAAAAGATCAACTGATGATGGCTTTACTCAATTGCGATTCAATTGAATAGTAAACTCAGATAAATGAGCATCTTAACAAACACAAACAACACAAATATAGGGCTAAATTGCAACTTGATACCCTCAACTATTCGAGTTTTTCAACTTGATACCATCAACTTTGATAGGTAATAACTTAATACCATCTCTCAACTAATATTTTCAATTTGATACATAAAAATAAAAAAAGGACAAAAGCTGATCAGGACTACCTTTAGCTAGCTCGCAAAGAAGGGGGGGGGGGGGGGGGGGGGGGGGGGGGGGGGGGGGGGTTGGGGTTGGGGGGTGGAGGGGTGCAGTCGGGGGCAGAGTAGCCAGGTGGGGGCAGCCGCCGGAGGGGGGATGAGAGAGGCATGGATAATTTCGTCTTTATTTTGTTTAGGGTATCAAATTGATACCTATCAAAGTTGAGGGTATCAAGTTGAACAATTTGAATAGTTGAGGGTATCAAGTTGTAATTTAGCCCAAATATAGACATAGCGGGAGTTATCTCCATTAGAAGTAAACAAAAAGACCGATAATAAAAAGTGGGTAGTCTAGTAACAAAACATCAGACTACAGGCTACCTCAAAGAAAGATGTAGATCAAAATAAAATACACTTGAAGCTCTGTGATGGAGATCCAGTTTAAGATATGTCGTGTTATCAAGTTTAGGATTAGTTCTAAAGTTGCTTTGACTAATTTTTTTTTTGCTTTTATTTGAGTTAGTTTGCTTTTTAGTTGAGTGAAATCTTCCTTACTAGAAATCAGTGAAATAGAAAACATTCACAGTAATAGAAAATAGGGAAATATCCACTATAAATTAATAACATCACAATTAAGATGATACACTTTTGTCAAAGAAGTGGGTCAAAATAGGCTGAGCATATCCCTTCCAGTCCCAGGAGGCTGTATCAGTAAAGACCTTATGTATGACCACAACATCGTCAGGCTGCTATGGCTAATGCGACTACTTCTGACACATTTCCCATAGCCGACAGCTGAAACATACTTAGAAGCTGCTGAATCCGATCGGATGTAATCAGAGTGTCTGTTGTGGAGCTATTGAAGAACTGGAGGCTGTATCAGTAAAGACCTATGACCACAATATCGTCAGGCTGCTATGGCTAATGCGACTACTTCTGACACATTTCCCATAGCCGACAGTTCTTCAATAGCTCCACAACACACTCTGATTACATCCGATCGGATTCAGCAGCTTCTAAGTATGTTTCAGCTGTCCAGTTCTACATCGTGAGTTTGCCATATTCGTCGTCTTGTCGTGCCAAATTTGTGTCCGTGCAACATAGGGAACTATATAATACAATATAATGGTGTCTCTTAACAGTATATTGATAATTTTGAAACAGAATATTATAAATTCTTTGACAGACAGTAAGAAACAAATATGAAGTTTATGAGTGCCAAAAAGAACAAGTCAACATTTGCAATATCTTCAAGTTTCCACAAAATGCATAACCGATCATTATTTGTAAACATACCTAAGGAACCTGGAGGTGCTATAATGTTATATACTACACTAAATATCAGAGATATCGGTAGTGCAATTCGAACAATAATACCTTCACTTCATCATATAGTTTTCGTTCCCATGCGAACAACCTATCCAATGTAGATGAATGGCTTCCTGAAATCATACAGAATTCTTCAATGAAATCACTGCCACTTTCACCGCCATCATCTTTGGATGCTGATGTGAGAGGATTTCTAGATGATGATGATCGTGATGAGATTGAGCGGTTCCAAATAATGACCTTTGTCATATGTTGCGTCGTATCTACATTTAACTTTAAATTAGATGTGCCAATAAAAGTCACTCCACTAAACCAAGACTGAACAAAAGATCTTCTATGCATTAGAAAATAAGCACTAGTCGGACGAGTCCTTGTTTTGCTTTACTTAGGGTTCCAGTAGCAACATACCATGATCAGCAACATTCCCCGCATTGCAACAAGTGGTCAGATTAAAGACGGGGAGAAATAGTGAAGCAGAAGATTTTCCTGTGAACGGAAGAGTGACTAATTGACTGATAGAAATGTTTACTGTGAGCAAGCATAACTCTAAGAAAGAGATTGTAGAAAGTCATACACCAAAGATGTTACCTGTTGTCTCACAAGATATGCTAAGCGAAATCTTGTTCGTCTCGAGCATCCTAGAAACCTCGTGGCCACACTCCGCTGCCCTGATGAAACGGTGTTCGATGTCCTTTATACTGGACACAAAATCTTTAGCCCTATGAGTGATGAATTTGGAAGCATCCTCCCTTTCTGCACATAATTCTTTCTCCATCTCACCATTCTCCCTTTTTGATCTGCTTAACTCAGTTGAGGCCATTCTTGCCAAGGCTTCCACTGATCCATTAATGCTACTTTCAGACTTCAACGACCCTTTGCACTCAGAAACTAGTCTCTCCTCCAAATCAGCAGATCCCTCTTTGTTATTCTCAGTAATAGTAGGAAAGCCTCCTATCCACTTTCGGCCATCAGAATTTTGATGCGGGTTAACCTTAGCCCATGTCAAGTCCTCACTGCTTTTAGATAGACTCACTGTCTCTTCAACTGGAGCAACCACGCCTTCCTTTAAACCCACCAACCTACTAAAGTTATGATTTATACCACTTCCTCCATTTGGAGCTCCGGTATTGCCCTGTGTATCGACAGGATTGAAGAAGTCCCATGAAAAGCCAGTCTCTGGGGGCGGAGGCGGAGGAGGAAGAGGAAAAGTAAGAGAATCTTCTTCAATATAACGTTTCGACGAAGATGTATCAACCGTAAACTTCAAAGGCGAACTCGCAGCCACCCGCATGTAGGTGGTATTAGAAAGGCGAGGTGAGAGGGGACTGCCGCTATGTCTTGGTGAACTAACATGCTCAACAGCTCGAGAAGGGGACAGCGAGGCATAAGAGGAGTGAGACGGACTCTTGTCGGGTTCCGAAGTGGACAATGACGATTCGTTCACGGTCTCGAACTCGGCAAACTTCCGCAGCGCGGTTCCTACGCTGTGTAGGGATTGGGTATACGACAGCTGCGCTGCCGATAGGGCATACCTCGAATCAATGGCCTGCTTTATGAACCGGCCGCGCTCTTTGCAAAGGAAAATGGCTTCATGACCTTCATATTTTGAGCCAGAACAACCCATTTCTAATAATCGGAAGAGCAATTGGCCTCACAGAATCACCATCTCATCTTGAGATTCACAAAAGGTAGTGTGCTTTGAAACAACTCCACACAAAACTCAAAAGCCTACTTCTGATGAGTTGTAACCCTGAGCTCCAAACTCTTATCAATCAAAGCTCTCAGAGACTAATATAAGAGAAACTTAAAGTAAAGGGGTTTTTACAAACCCACTTCCAAAACAACCATATTGATCAAATTTTGACCAAAATCACCAAAACCCAGATGCCAAAACCCGCTTTCAAGTACGGATTTCTAAACAATAACCAAAACCCACTTCCCAAACAGCCACATTTGATCAATATCTTCCCCAAACCTTCCCAAGCTCCAAAACCCACTTCCAAGATTGAATCTTTAGCACACAAAAATGGAAGAAATTCCAACTCTTCAAGCTTCATTCACAATAAATAGCCACCTAAACAAGAACCAAAACCTCCACATTTAATCAAAATCTTTCCCAAATCTTCACAGACTCTCCCACTTCCAAAATTGAATCTTTAGTAGAAAAAAAAATTTTGAGAAAATGGAAGAACTTCAAGAAAGAGCCACTGCTTTCTAAACAAGAACCAATACTCACATACCAAACCTCCAAAATTGAATAAATCTTGCCCGAATCTTCCCGAACTCCAGAAACCCACCTCTAAGATTGAATCTTTAGTAGGAAAAATGGGAAGAGAGGAGAGCTTCAAGGGATTCCTTTACTGACCTCTTGGCAAAGTTTCAAAAAAGAGGATGTTTTGTGGATTCGGTCAAGAGTGGTCAAAGTGGAAACAAACTAAATGGCATTGGTACTACAAATAGAGCAGAGGGACCTCTGAAATATAGGAGAGAGAGCAAGAGAGGGAGAGGGGACCTGTGATTGAAGTCTTCAATAAATGTTGTGTTTCTGTGTGCAAAAAGAAAGAGGTACGAATAAGAGAGAAAAATATATTTTATCTGTTATGTTGTTTTAAAACTCGGTCCGGACCGGACCGGAACTGACGATTGAACCGGTCTAACTTAGGCACCAATAAAAAAAAATTATTGACTGATTTAATACCAATCTATTCTTTTTTAAGAAATTTTGACTTACTCTTACTTTTTTTTATGCATATTCAGGATACATCCTACAGTTTTTTCAAAATATACAAGTTCTTCCACTTTTAACGGAAATCGTCCAGTCATGACGGTCAACTGCTTTGACCAAAATGGTCATTTCCTTTATCTTTCCTCTCGTCTCCTCTCCCGCAGACAGGCTGCTGCTGCCGCCCTCCCCCCCCCCCCCCCCTCCCCTCCCCTCCCAGCCACTGGGCCCCCTTCCCCCCCCCCTCCCAGCCACCGCCCCCTTTTCTGTCCCTAGCCAACAGCAGCAGTTGCTGTCTCGCGTGCGCCGTCACGCCGTCCGTCGCAGTCGTCGCTGCTCGCGCACCACTTGTATTGCTACTGCTATTGGGGAGCGGGAGGGGGGCAGTGGCGAGCGACGGGAAGGGGGAGAGCGGGGGCGAGCGGTGGTGGAGTGGGGGAGGGCGGAGGGGTTTCGAGCGACGGGGAGGGGGGAGAGCGGGGCCTGCGACGAGGAGGGGGCGGTGGCGTTGGGGGAAGAAGACGGAGGTATTTTCGTCCAAAAAATTAGTCAACCGAGTTGACCATTAGGAAGAGACGGTTTTCGTCAAAAGTGGAAGGACTTGTACATTATGAAAAAACTGTGGAGTGCACCCTAAATATGGATAAAAAAAAGTGGAGGATAATTCAAAAAAATTCTTTTTTTTTTTAATTCGGCCAACCCGGCCGACCTGGCCGATCACACCATCGAATCATCTGGTCAAGTTGGATTTTGAATTTGTTTGTCCCTAACTTTTGATTTTTTTTGGACTTTGCATGTCATCAAAAAAATATTTGTTTATTGACTAATTCTACTATAATAAATATGCAAAACTTTTAAGTAATATAAATGTAGTTGTGTAATATGTAGTATATTCAATGTAAGATTGTAAGACTATATAACTGGTTTAACCCCAATTAACCTACTGGTTGGACTGGTTTGACCTAACACAATTTTCTGACCGGATCGATCTGGTCCCTTTTTTAAAACATTAAAGTCTAGATTTTCAAGAATAAATTATTGTCGTATGAAGTCTAAGTTCTATTTATACGAGATATTTAGATATAACAGTTTTTAATCATTAATTTAATATTAAGATTGTAACAGCATAATAAGCAAAAATCGAATATATAATGTATAACTTTATCTATTATTGAATAGTCAAATGCCACAGAAAACTAAGGTTCTTTCAAAAAAAAAAAAGACAATTATTTCTCTTATGGGTTATAACCCTAAACAACATAGAAATAACTAGTTCTCATACATCATGTCCTTAGAAAATACTACCATTTAGGAATCGAAAGCGCGACGATCTGAAAGAATAACAACTAATGCCTCTGAAGCGCTTCCTGAACCTATAGGAATGAGGATCAGTACATGTGGATGCACCAGTAAGTGGTAAGATCACACACACCTAAATTAAACACATTAATCTTATGAAGATACATTCATTATTATGTGATTTCTATTTCTTTCTAGGATCTTTTCATAGCATTCCTACACTAATTCCCTTCCTTTTGTTCGTTTCGTTCAACTAAAGGTAACACAAGCCTTTGTATTGTACGCATAAGAAAGTTTACATTGTATAAGTATTCATTTGAGTAATGTTATTCTTTCATCCAAAAATTTCTCCGAATTATTATTTTTTATGTGATAGCTGATATGATATATTAAACAGTATTATGTAATAGCTGATATGACAGCTGACATAAAAAAAAATTAACCAAAAAAATTAATCACCCTAAAAATTTTAATATTAATTTTAATTTTAATATTAATTTTAAAATTAATATTAATATTAATGTTAATGTTAATTTTTATGTTAATATTAATATTAATATTAATGTTAATGTTAAATTTAATATTAATATTAATATTGATTTTAATTTTAATATTAATTTTAATGTTAATATTAATATTAAATTTAATGTTAATGTTAATGTTAATGTTAATGTTAATGTTAATGTTAATTTTAATTTATAATTTGTCATATCAGCTGCCACATTAATTTATACAGTTTTTATCCATGGCCACAGTTCTTCTCTACAAAACAAAACAAAACAAAACAAGGGTTATGATATATTGCTCCTGCAAAACCATCATTTATAATATATCATGTCTATATGACGATCACTAGCGTACTATGTCAATGGTATTATGATGTCCCTTCTAGTGTGGGTAGCTAGTCCCACTAAGGGGATGTTTGGTACCCGAAATACTATATAGCCGAAAATTTTATATTTTGAAAATCAAATTTTAAGTAATTAAATTTTCTAAAACTATATTCCCAAGTTAGGTGACTATAAAAATATTTTCGAGAAAGAATGAAAAAGGAAAAAAAAAATCTAAAGTAAAAAACGAAAAGAAAGTAAAAAAAAAACAAGAAAATAAAAACAAAAAAGAAACAAAAAGCAAAAAGCAAAAAAATGCAAAAACGACTAAAAATGACAAAATACGAAAAAAAAAGATCAATACGAAAAAATAAAAAATGGCTAAAAATGAAAAATAAAAATGAAGAAATGACCAAAAAAAGGTCTAAAACAAAAAAATGACAAAAAAGACAAACGAAAAAAGGATCAAAGTGAAAAAATAAGCAAAAACGAACAAAAAGAAGAAGATCAAAAACAATAAAAATGATCAAAATCGAAAAAAATAAAAAACAACTAAAAGACCCCAAAAAAACTTACTAAAAACGATAAAAACGACCAAATAACGATAAAAACGACAAAAAGACTTTAAAAAAAAGAAGGATAAAAAAAACTTAAAAGCGACAAAAAAACGATAAAAATGAGTAAAAACGATCAAAAAACGACTAAAAACGACAAAAAAAAATAAAAAAGACTAAAAAGATCAAAAACGACTAAAAAGATAAAAACAAAAGGACTAAAAACGAAAAAAAATGATAAAAAATGATAAAAAAAAGACTAAAAAGATTTAAAAATAACTAAAAACGACTAAAAACGATCAAAAACGACTAAAATTGATCAAAAAAGATAATAAAAAAAAAAGACTAAAAACCATCAAAACGATTAAAAACGTCTACAAAAGATCAAAAATGACATAAAAATTATAAAAACGAAAAAAACTAAAAATCGACTAAAAACGACAAAAAAGATCAAAGACGACTAAAAATGATCAAAAAATGATTAAATGACTAAAATCGATCAAAAACGATTTAAAACGGCAAAAAAAAAAGATAAAAAACGGCTAAAAACGATCAAAAAAAAAAAATCAAAAATGACAACAAAAGGGACTAAAAATGAAAATAATAAAAAAAAATGACAAAAAGCGACTAAAAAGTGACTAAAACGACCAAAAATTACTAAAATCGATCAAAAACAACAACAAAAAAAATGACAAAAAATTGATAAAAAATGAAAAAAATATCAAAAACAAAGAAGACGAAATAAAAACCTTAAACAAATTTTATTTTTTTGTCTAGGCAAAAAAAATATATCCACATATTCTTAAGGGATATGATTCTCATGTTTCGTGGATAAATTATTTACCAAGTTATTTGTAATTCTCAAAAATAATTTGTTTATGTCATAAACAAACATGGTAATAGATTTACATCCTAAAAATTTCGGGAATAAAACGAATTATCGTATATCAAACGTCCCCTAAATGTCTCATAATACATGTGCAAATCCACCTTACACGAACATAATCATTCGTCCTAGGTCGATACGAATCTAGTGTCCTTGTCACTTATAGAGGAATAAAATATTTTACACAAATTTTTCATGACCATAAAAATACAACTATCTATAAATATAGAGAATATAACATAACAAAATATAAATTTCATAAAGAATTATATAACAATATTTTCATCCGCCATTAACTATTTCCATATATCATCGAGCCACAACTCGTACACACAACTTTCCTTAGGGAATTGCAACCCCCTCTTTGATACTGGAGGATCGATAAATAGTTATTGAACATTTGATATCATACAAATTAAAGTTGTACTTATACACTACATGAACTTGTACATTAACAAAATAGACTGAATTTAGATTGGAGCAACGTATAATAAATACATAAAACCAAATAACAACAATGAGAGAAGAACCATTTTTCCTTTTATTAATAACTTACAATGGGATTAAAAGACGCTTGCTGGCAAACTAAAAATGTCAAATTTAGCTTACATCTTTTGAACTGAAATCGGTTATAATGTTCCATACATCATAAGCCATTTTCTAAAGAAAATATAAAACGCATTAAAAAAAAGTTTCTAAAACTTGAACTGAAACTTCGAGACGTTGAACAAAATTTACTGGATTGGACAAGCTTCTAACACCTCTGAATATTTTCTTGTCTTCCAAATATATGTTGAGACATAGGTCAGCACATTGAAAAATGCACAGGTGACTGGACTGGTATCAACCCGATTTATCTAAATTTATACAGTAATTATGTAAAAGCATACAATATTATTAAGTATTTTCTATAATGGTCCATACAGATCAGAACATATCTCCTAAGTTACATTATTGCACTAAACGAACCTGCAATTAAAAATAATAATTCTACGATCAAAATATCTTTAATGGATATTCTCAACACTCTTGGGTATGTCACATAATCCGAAATGAGACAGGACATTCCATCTTCTCTCTCTCTTGGGTGTATCTTTGGTGCATGTGCTGTTTTTTTCTGTTGAGATTCTCTCTCTCTCTCTCTCTCTCTCTCTCTCTCCATAATGGCTTTATTATGAGATAGGAAATTTTTTTATTCTTTTGCATATAGGCGCTTTAAATCTTTTATATTCTATATAGATCCCAAATATTGGTTATTGGTTATAAAAATTGTTTTCAAATATCCACCATTTCTTTCATCCAAAATAACCATTAAAATTAATAGCATAAAATGACTATTGTTCCATTTCATTGAGTTATTATTTGCACCCGAGACCCAAGACCTGAAGCTAATAGGAACTCAGGCCTTTTTTTACTTTAGGATTAGGACTTGAAAAGTTGACTCAATGCTAATGAAGAATGGTTCAAAGTCCACTTGGTACAATCCGACTTGGCTTTAATTTTGACGCAAAAGTGTAAATAAAGTAAATAAAATTTAAACACGACATAAGACATAGTGAAATGTCATAATCTGAACCAAATTCAATTAGAAAATTGATCCACTTTTTTATAAATGGATAGAGCATTTTTTCTTTCAAAGAGGATTAAATCCATCAAAAAATTTACATGAGGAAGAATGATTCATATCCCTTGACCTTTGAAAATCAATAGATACAAATCCAGACAGAGAGACAATCAGATATTATTATACCTAATAAATTCCTCCTGTAATATCATGTTGGTATTGTGTATTATGATAGCTAGTTGGATCAAAAAAAGTATGTTTGGTGGGGGGGGGGGGGGGGGGGGGGGGCGGAGGGGGTGTTATTTTAGAAGCCCATGAAGCCGTGATGAGAAGTCACTTTAAATAAATGTGGGTGATATTGATCATTCGTTCATTTATCTTCACGTTTAACAAAATAATTTCATGTTTATGTTAATTGCGTGTTGCGTTGCTAAATGTTATCTAGCAAGAATCACAAAAGATAATGAAAGATAAGTAATCACATTACTATTAACCTATGCTGTTATAAAATGTTGAATTATATTGTACTATTGTTCCAAAGATTTGGGACCATTGCATTGTCATTTAAGGTAAGTTCCTGGAATTGGACAGTGAGTATGTCGAGCTACGGCTCAAATTTTTTTGATAACACAAGATGGTAAGTCCCTGATTGTGTAATGTCCAGCTCCGCAAGGTGCATTACGCTGAGTCGGATTGAAACAAGATATTTGGGTTGGTTGCGTAACTTAACTCGGAATGGGAACGAGGCATTGAGTTGCTTGCATTTTGATAAGACGGATTAGGAAACAAGTATTGATTCGGGTTTTGGTTTCATTTACAGGCTTTACGTGGAGGTTCGATTTATCGCCTCGATGTGGGCAAATGCACAGAGTCAAGTATTGTGCAACAAAATCAGTAGGCTAGTTCAGAGCAGTGAAGAAATAGTGGGACCTAAGCTATGGTGCAGTCTTCCTTGAATCCGCTCGGGTCGGATGATTGAGAAGCACGGCCTGCGCGTTGTCACACCCGTTTCCAAACTTAGTATTTCTTGAATTCTTGAGATTTAAAAATTTTCTTCTCTGATAATATATTCCTGCTGTATTTTCATGATGGCTTCTGTCATTTATTTGTGTATTTGGTTTTCTGTTGTTTGGAGAGACTACCAGATATCAGTAGAATACCCATTCATGATGGCTTCTGTCATTTAAAATTTTTCTTCTCTGAAAATATTCTCCTTGATGTTCTCATCCATTTTAGTTCTTGGAGTTTTCAGTTTTGGTGGATAGATTTAAGTAGATCTGAGTTTCAATGTTAGGGTTTTCATGGATTTCATGAATTTTTTTTCTTGGTTTTAATCTATTAAAACTAGTTGTTTTCAAAAACTAATTATTTTATTTGATAGAGCTTTCCATTTTTTGCAATTTGGCTTTTGAATTACTTAATTTAGAGTTAAATTGAAGATTTTATGGTCAAAACAAGTGTAACGCTCTAGTCCCAAAATATGTAGGACTAGGAATACATAATATGCCAGCTACGCAATCGACCAGACTCTGGTCCGATTCGAATACGTATAAGCTATATAATAATGGTAATTATCTAAGAATTACTGATAATATCTATGTCACAATCCATAAAAGAATAAAATATCAAGAATGAACTGCTTGTGCTAAAGTCGGCCGCCCAGTAACACATAAGCTCGAATAGACTCGAGAAAGAAATATGAGTCTATAAAACTAGGTTACATCAGCAGATGAATAAACAATATAAATAAATAACCATAACTCTGGTAGAAATGATATAAGTACCTGGCACCCATACCCGCATGACAAAGCAACACACATCAGCAACTCCAAGCAGGCTCCACAACGATCTATACTACAAAACTGGCAAGGGACCAGGTCCTCAGAGGGACGTAACAAGGTACAAGAAACAACATGCCAAAGTAAAATAGTATAATGGCACATACTCAAGGGTAAACTACTGTAACCATCTAAGTAATATGCACGTGAGAACATCATTCGTACTCAGGCTGAAACTACTACAGGCTCTGTGTCGGGGAGCCTATAGCAGCAAGTAATATCTCGTAGGGCCAGTATATGTGCGAAAGATCCGAGACAGAGTCTAAGGCACCTCCAGTAGTATAGTATATATAGATAATCATAATCAGCCTATAGTATGGTGTGTCTCTCCCCCTACCCCAATGTAACCTCACGTCTCATGTCCACGACGTCTCATGTCCATAACACGCAAGATCATGACCGCTAGCTAGTACAACGAGTCATAATGATATATATATATATATATATATATATATATATATATATATATATATATATATATATATATATATATATATATAATATGCAAGTCTCATATCACGAATCCTGTAAGCCTATACAGAATCACCATGATTAACTAAAAAAAGATTATGTCACATGAAATAGTGTTAAGTTTTCTACGATATGACGTACTTGGTAAAGCAAGCACATAAAAATAGGATCGTGGCATCAACTCTCTAAGTGACGTTACTCGACTCCGCGTACGGCGTCGACATCCGAATCTTGTTCGGATGCAAAGCAACGTCTCACGATCCTAGGTTGAATAGGTACATCTCAAGAGTATATATATATGGAAGAAACACAAGTAGATAATATAACATGATCTATTTTACGTTGGCAATGTACACTTACCTGGGTTCTGAACTCCGTCAACTGCTCCTGGAAAAGTGGAATATGCACGTACACCTCCGGATGCTGAAAAAATATCACCTATATTTTCAAAATACTTGAAATAGCTAGGAATGACTACCCATAAGTCAAATTTGGACACAGAGATAAAAATGACAGTTTTGGGTCAAAGCGGTATCCACAAGTGGCCCACTTCGTACCGAAAAGTGTGCCAGAGCCAAGTTTTTCAAATTTAGCAAACTTAGTATCTACGAGTCCAGAACGATGGCATAAAATCAATGGAGTGTCCGAAATTGGATTCCGGTGAGCCGGTCACGAAATTACCCGTCAAGTGGAACCGTGGGGCCCGCATAACGGTATTTCGTTAATGTTCTCATAATCGAACCAAACTTGGGTCACATGACTAGCATAATGCTGCGAATCCGATAGCGTAAGTTTCGTTGCGAAACAACAAGCACGCACGAAGTTATGACAAGGTGTCGGAATAGGCCGATACGATATTTTTTTACGGATACGCGTTGATTCCGGTATGCACGCACATCCAAATCAAGTTACGCAAAATCCTACACGTCCACGTTGATGATACACGACTTTCAGTGTAATCCTCATATGACAAAGTCGTCTCTTTTGGCGGGACATATCCCGTTTCTAGAAATTTTGGGTTTTCAAAAACATATTTTTATTGGTTTTGGAACTCGATTAATTATCAACCTAATTCAAATTAAAATAAACTAATTGAATACGTTGGAAGGAGGTTAGATAGGGATCATACCAAAGAAGGTGGCACGGGATTCAGATGAGCGAGGAGAGCGGTAATGTACCGTGAAGTTGACTCGTTGAAACTGATTTCCTGCTCGATTTTCATGGCATTCTCGGTCGCGAGGAAGGGAATCGACCATGTTCGGCCTCGAGGAAGCACGAGGGAGGTCGTCCAGCAGGGGGTACTCGTCGGGGCTTGCCAGGGAGATCGGCGGAGGTTTGCTACTACTGCAGCCGTTGTCACCCGCACACGCGCCCATGCGCGTACTGTCGTGGCCGTGCGGGGAGGCTGCGGTCGGAGCCAGTGTCGGTGGCGACGCTGGAAGTCGGGATCGACGGTGGTAGTGGTCGGATGGTGATGGTGGCGGTCAGATGGTGATGATGGCGGTGGCTTTTAAAGAAGGGGGGTTACAGGAAGAAGAAGCAGAGGGGTCGCAGGGGGAAACGAGTAGCGGGTTAGGGTTTTGGGTTTGGGTTTGGATTTTATTATTAATCTTTTATATTATCCCATATATATATATATATATATATATATATATATAGATATAGCCATTTATAAATATGTTTGTACCTCAAATAATTTCCAGAAAAATCTATAATACTTTAGTAATAGTTGTACACCCAAATATATTTTTTATGTAATATTTATAATTAATTAAATATATATAAATAACTATCCATGAATTTTATATTTTTCTAATTAGCTAAAAATAATGAAAATTCTTCCTCAATCTCAATAATTATATATTACCAATAATAAAAATAATAAAATTTTAAATTTTAAAAAATCAGGGGGTTTACAATCTACCCAAGTTATAATAATTTCGTCCTCGAAATTAAAAATAACCATGGTAGAAAATATTTTAGTTAAGCAAGGTTGCACTTGTTTATCAAAAGATGGGGGACGCAGTTACCAATGGGATCCTAATTTGACATCATATTCTAATAGCAAGGATACACTTAGTTTCAGTCACTACCCAACTTATAGAAATTAAGTTGGTAGAAGGAACTATAGTCATGATCATATTTCTAAGGATTTTAGAAAGTCTAACTTCAAGGAGGGATACGAGATAGTGAGGATTTTTGTGACCGTTGTCACAGCCTATCAAAGAAAATCTAGGTACTACCATGGCGTTAATGAGTCAATAACTCTATTAAGGAAGTTTACCAGTTTTCTTTGCTCCTAATTAGGTCATGAGTCTACAATACAATAGAAAATATCATAGCCAAATACAACTAGGGTGAAATGGTACTGAGGAATACTTTATCACATATCATGGATGCCGATGAATGGTTCAGCAATAAGCGTCAAAAGATGTTATAATTTTGTCAAGGTGATTAACATTATATAGAGAGTACATGAGCTTATTTGATTGCAACACAAGTATCATGGACGTTGTTTGGCTCGAGTGGGCTACGGGTATATCGGTGGTTAGGGTAATTGGGTTGCCAATGTACAATTTAATTTAATTGCAACGAAATTAAATATTTAAGTATAGGGTTTTTAGAAGAACATATGCTGCAAATATTGTGGAGTCTATATGGAGCATAAAAATGTATATTTAGGCGTAACAGCTGGGTCATGAGTGAAGTAGGTCCAGTTAGGCTCATAAATCTCAAAGTTGTCGGAAGAATTGAGTCGATGTTGCGTATTAAAATTGTCCGTAACAGAAAAGGATATCTAGGTGTTATTTGTGTATAAATGCGTCACGAATGTTGTGCGACTAAAACAAAGCATGAGAAGATGAGTTTGTGAGTGATAGTTATGTCATAGGTGTATAGTGACAAGTCTAGGTCATAAGGGTAGAAGTTGTTGGAAAAAAAATGATAGTGTTGTGCTCCAAATATCCGAGCAACAACCAAGGTATTAAAGGATACAAAATTAAAGATGTAATTTAATCTGTTTGGAATTAATCCTAATCAATACCAAATAAATTCAAATTTACCCTAAAATTCCAAAATAACCCTACACTAAAACCTGGAGCTATGATCTACCCAACTTATAAAAATTAAGTTGGTATCCAAAACTAAAGTCAGGGTCCTGCTAACAAGATTTCTGGAAGGGCCTACTTTCTAATATGGATTCAAGAGTTCTACGGTATACTCGCTGTAATTAAATATTCTCTAAGGGGACCTAGATATTATCAGGTGCTATTGGTCGACAACTCTATAGGGAAAATTGTTACCCAAACAATCTTGCTCTTATAGTTTATGTCTTCAACAAAAAATAAGAAAGGTTTGGTCGGATATAACTAGGGCAAGATGGTATAGAGAATTTGATCACCGCATGGCATTTATGACGAAGGGACTAATCGAGGAAATCACAAAGGGAGGAATCTACAGACCAAGATAAGAGTATGATAAGTTTAGGGAGTATGGTCACATGATTGAATAAGGTACAATTAGACAAGTATCTGGAGAATCAAGTTACAGTGACTAGATCAGGGAATTAAAAATAGAAATGAACTGATACCTACAGTAAGATGGATATTAACACCATGAAGAGGGTACTAACTAAAAAATTAATTTGTTACTAGAGAACGACTGGGAAGGGAAGAAGGATCTACTCATTTGGATAATTAGAAGGATATTTGTTGCAAAACCACGAGGCCATATATGCAAAATAATATAAGAATTTGATAGGAAGGATAGGAATGCAGTAGAGGGAGTAATACAAATAATCCTTAAACTCAATACTATATTTTTATAAGTTATATTCTATATAACCTCTCTCATACTTTTAGCAACCTACTTCTGGCTATAGGTAAACAATATACGATCTTTATAACTTTGTCTTCCTCGCATATTCCTAACTTAGTAGGTAAGGTCTAAACTAAGCATGTACTTAGGTCTATCACTCATGGAATACTATTCACTAAGAAAACTCTTCAATACTCGTCTAATCTTCAATTGGAATGTCTACCCATTTTTGTACAACTTACTCTATTCTATTGTCTATCTTTATGAACTTAGTCGTCTAGTCTCTACCATCTAAAACCTATCTTCCTTACGAGAATCTTCCGACTAGGCTACTACCATATTACACAAGCATGATGTCATGGTTATCTTGAGTAAATATTATTCGAACTCAATGAGATGATAAGATTTATAAAATCTAAAAATTTATCGGCTATGGTAAATTGGCAATAAGTTCTCATCACCAACTACTAAGGATAGATCCAGCAAGCTCATACCCTTATTAGTCAAAAATGTAAATTTCTGGCCCTAATCAGTTTATGTGTAAACCTACATTATTCAGCTATCATTCCTATAAGACTTCCATCTTCCATATACACTTTCCTACCATGTGTAAATTTATAATCTAAGGGTCTTGTGATAATTCTCTACAGAATAACCAACAAGTCAGTATGTGATTTTGAACCAGTGTTTAATTTTTTGAAATTTGTATCACTTCGAGACTGATCGACAATTTCTACTCACACTAAGTCCTCAAAATTCCAAAAGTATTACAGTTCATAAATACTAAAATTATTATCCCTCAAGTCCATACCATAATTCCTTCTCCTTGGATGCGACCATAATATCTTTTCCTTATCATTTGTTTCCCATGCACCTTCATATCCTTTTAGTATGTTAATCTTGTTTTCAACTATAAGCTTCATCAATCAAGATCCAGTACTTTCCGCTTTATAGTATAGATCTTCTAGGCAACTACCGAGTGATAAAATCTTCAGTCATTCCTAGATCATTCTTTTAATTTAAAATGCTAAGGTCATGTACTCCTCGTGAATCTCTTCTTGTTACCGTTTTACCTTCTTCACCTTGAGCCTTGGATTTCTTCTTGTTTATTCCATGTATACCCTTTATCCAAACTACATGGTTACCATCTTGTTATAGCTCATCATCTATTATAGGCAATTCATTATATCTAACTCAAGACTATAACATCTATCAAAACTCTCATCCTTTATCCTATTTGCTCTATCACAGATACTAGCTTATCTACCAAGTAATCATGGGTGGAACTCACTTGTTCACTTAACACTGAAAACCCAAATAATCAAGTACATATAGTTTAATTTTTAAAAGCTATATTTTAGTACTCTAGTTATCTAATTACTCAAAAATTTGATCTAGCAATCTACCTGTAACCTCCGTATCCTGAAATCCTAGGACTTGTAAGAATTTATTTTAGGGCTAAAAATAATTAAAAATATTCCAAACTTTTATTTTAGGTTCTAAATAATCAAATATATTTTCTAGAATTTTCTGGGAATTTTTTGATTATTTTTAGCATTTATTTTGAGTTAATTAGGGAAAACTGAATTAAAAACTATTTTCTGAAAATAAAACCCATAATAGTAATTATTTTGCTCAGTCAGCTGACAGGGGGCCCACTCATCAGCCTCCCGTAGCCAACTGGGCGGGGCCCGTGTGTCAGTGACAGCGAGGTGGGTGCGGGTGCAGCCGAGCCGACCCAGAGCTGAGCCGAGTTCGAGTTCGACTCGGACTCAGCTGAGCCAAGCCGGGTCAAACCCGGACAGTCCGATCTGGGCGGGGCTACGTGGATGCACGCCACATGGCAGACCCCTGAGCCGCGGCTGCCCTCTCTCTCTATATATATAATAGTTTAGGTTATAATTTTAGGGTTTTCTTTGAGTCAAATTTTGGAGAATTGCCATCTAGGGTTCCTTCATCTTCCAGAAGCCATTGCGCATAGCTCAGGACTACAAACGAGGCCCAGTTTCTTACGTTAGAACGATATTGAGGTTAGATTTCTGAATATATAAATTTTTTTACAAAATTATGAGTATTAAATTTTAAAAAAGTTGTAGAGCACAGCATGCCCAAAAATAGATGCGTCTCGATGTTTTCGCGATTCCGGGAGAACCAGGAATCAGAATCACGAACCGTTTGAAGTTTCAGAAAGCTAATGTCGAGATCATTGAAATATTTTTCCTAGAATTTAATTCGAAATATTTATAAACTGTTAATTCTATAGAACTTCTAGGTTAGAATGTAACTATCGGAGCACAATACGAAATTTGTATGTGCCATAATTCCCAAACGAATTTGAATTCGGACGAGCCATAAATTCTAGCATGTTTTTGACGCTGAAATCTATAGGAAATCATGCATGAAAGTTGAGTTTGTGTCGATTGACTTTTCGGTCAACAGATCGTCTCGATTTGCGTGCCATGAGTCTCGAGTCGATAAAATTTAGGTTCTTTTGGACAAAATTAGGAATTGACCTAAAAATCAGAATAATAAGATTAAAATAGGATTTTAGAGTAATTATTCCAGAATTAAATAAATTAAAATAAATTATCTTTTGACATGATAAATTTGTAATACATAGGCTATTTGGACTATGACTGGGATTCTGATTCATACCAGCTAAGGACCACATACGAGTACATTTTCGTGATTACTTTCAATGCTTGATAGTCTCTATAATGCATGCTTAGTATCAATTATTTGATTCTTGACACTTGTTACACGGATTAGTACGATGGATTCTTATTATGAGATAAGTGATTGTTCTGGATTATGGTTATTTCTTCGTGACTGGTTTAGAATCCATGTGTACTTGTGGGGAGGGAAAATACTTAGTGGACGTGTGAACTACCCTTTCTATCACATGGTCATTTCTGGAATAATAGCAGCCATGCACGACACGTGTGGTTTGTCGGATATTATCCCCTAGCCGTTCACATGCCAACAAGGTATTTCAAATCACATAGAGTAGTTGTTCCTACCTGTTCTTCCATCCATTGTAGTTATTTCTTTTGTTGCTTGGAGATATTGTACTATATGTTGCCATGACAAGACCTCAGCATTTGGTTATTCTAGTTGCTTTATTGTGAGTTCAGTTTGTTGCTATCATATATTCCTTGTTATTTATTGTCTTATAGCTTCTACCATGTGTTGGAACTATTTTCATTGTGATGTACTCGTTCCTTTCCTGACTGGATAAATATTTTATGTGATTACATTGAGGATGAAATCCCTACACATTATGGACCGTATGCTAGCGACTGTTTGATGATAAACAGAAGAAATTGAGAGTAGGTTTATACGAAACCCTTTCTTTGTTTACAAACAAGAAAAAGAAGTACAATTAATCCTATACGAGGATGTTAAGTACAAAAAAAATTCTGGGGAAATATTGCTATAGATGTCTAATCTACGGTCGATCACTTTGTTCTTTGGACCATACGATGACGAAGAAGTGCTGTAGAAGAAGAAGAAGCTTCAAAGATTGCGAGTGGGATTGAAATCTCGTTGCCAAAGTCAGCAATCAATACTCTCTATATGTGCTCTCTCTGATCTCCTCTCTTTCGACCTTTTTCCGACCTTCTTCTTGACCCCCTTTTTCTTTTGTGACCGGAAGTCTCTATTTATAGAGATCAGTCACAGTAACTGATCAGTCGATGTAGAAGCCAATTAGTGGAGAGAGTTGCACCTTTTACGCGGCGGTTATAATAACTGCTACCCACGTCTGAATGATCTCCTGAATCCGTGTGTGACGCGTGTCCCATTATGAGGTGACGCGTATAACTGCTTCTCGAAGACCACGGCATGCAAGCCACGTAGGTAACTGCCCCTTGCGTAAAGATGGTTGGCATAAAAGTCAAATAACTGTCTCGTTGGCGTAAAAGCCAAATAGTTATCTTGTTGGCATAAAAGCCAAATAGCCGTCTTGTTGGCGTAAAAGCCAAGTAGCTGTCTTGTTGGCGTAAAAGCCCAGTAGTTGTCTTGTTGGCGTAAAAGCCAAGTAACTGTCTTGTTGGCGTAAAAACCAAATTTTGCATAAAGCTTGATGCTTACAAATATAGCCTGAGTTGGCGTATTTCGAGGAGATAGCATACGTCGTGCTCCTATAGTTGAAAATAGCGTGGTTGGCGTAATATGCAGCGATAGTGACGTGAGCATATTAGCCCTAATTTTAGCTCTCCCAGTCATTAAAAGTAGAACCAAATCTCGTGCATTAAATGCAGAGATCTGCTCCCATCTCGCGCATTAACTGCAGAGACGTGCCTCGAGTTCTGTACGAAGAACAGCTTTTGACGTGGCATTTGGTTTCATCTCATCTTGAGCGTAAAGGCTCATTTATGCCTGTGTAAAATAGACAGCGTATTCCTTGAATGCGTAAAAATGACTTATATCAAGGATATGCCACTAAACGACAGTCTGGGTCTCTGTGCAGAATCATCATTACAACCGTCCTCTCGATCGTCGTGCAGTACTCTTTGTCAGGAGTCAGGTTCACTGTTCTGTCTGACAGGTTCATTCGAGGAATACGAAGAGTTTCTCGTACAACTTTACGCTGCATTAAAAGCAGACATAGTTTACATCGGAGGGAAGTGTAGCAACCTTTTACGCTAAAACAGCCTTGAAGCGCTGCTTTACGCGGGCAGCTCTGAAGTCATGTTTTACGCGTATAGTTCTGTCACGACCCGCACCCGAAAATTCGGGCACGAGTGCGTGGGTACGTCCAGCCTACGCCGCAGTGTCGGCGGTAGTACGCTGTCTAGGGTATAATCACAGGTAATAAATCTAGCTCATTCACAATAATTAATTAGACAAGAAAAGTAGCAGGAAAAGAATGCTAAGATTTTATAACCAGAATGTGATAATCAGATCCGGAGTTTATTACAGAACCATAGATTATATCGGGGACAAACCCGATTACTAAGATGAAGGAAATAAACAACTAATGCTAACTACTCTGCAGGAGTAGTCTCCTGGGGGGGAACCGGCTCTGCAACTGTATCACCTGCTGGCTCATAGGGTCCATAGTAGGTAGGGGCAAGGTTCTCATCATCGCCTAAACAACAGATCCAGTCAGGAAAGGAGCAAAGTACACAATGCACAACAAGATTTAAGCTAAATATTTGTGACAGGTAAAAAAATAACTGACTAAGCATCATGTTGAGAATATGCGTAAGTAAATAGTGAAATTAACTGAGAAATAATGCTATAAAACAAGACTAGAAGTAAAGTATGATTAATTGCTATAAACCAGAAATACGAGTAAAACAGGAAAAATGTGACAGGAAATGTAACTGTAACAAGACCACAAGAACTGCAACAAGACAGGAACTATGTGCGTGAACTTATGTATTTAGAATACATAGTTGGCATGTAGGGGTTTATAAGGCTAATAAGGCCGTCATAGACGACTAGTGACTAGCAATAATCAAGTATAAGGCTGATGGTACAGTCGCGTACCAACAGCTAGTAACGGGACTTGGGGAAGGATAAACTACATGCCTCTTAGTATTCTCCCACCCGACATGAAAAGCAAGACATGAAATATATATTATTCAAGACATGAAATCCAGTGTTCTACTCTACGTATGATTATCAATGGTACTAATAAAGCAGGGAAATTATTTATCACAATATAAAGGTTAAACTTGAAGTGCAGGTACTTGCCTGTTGTTTGGATCCAATTAATTGTTGGGTGTCTCGGGGAAATTTCCAGAGATGAGTCCAAAAGCTGAAATAGACATTACCATCACGCTCAGAAGATGTCAAATAGCTAGAAACGCCTGTCCTTTGGTCCAATTTGGAGACAAGGGCAAAAACGGTAATTTCGGGTCAAAACGGGGTCCGCCGTTGGGCCCGCTTTGCACCGAAAAACGTGTCCGGGTCAAAGGTCTCCAAATTCACCAAACTTAGTGTCAACAGGTCAGGAATGCTGATACGAACCCAACGGAACTTCCAGATTTGGATTCCGATGAGCCGAACACGAAATCGCCCGTCGAGCGGGGCCTGTGGGGCCCACGACACGCGATTTCGTCAACGTTCTCAGAATCGAACCAAACTTGACCCACAGGACCAGCGTATCGCTACGAGTCCGATGGCGCAAGTTTCGTCTCGATCCGACGTGTGTGCACGAAGTTAGGGTGAATTGCCGAAAAGGCGGATACGGGGCGATGTCCGCGGATACGCGTTGATTCCGGTGTGCACGCACACCCGAATCAGCTTCCGTGAAATCTCATACGTCCGTATCGACGGTGCGCACGTATCTGTGAAGACCGCACGCGACCAAGTCGTCCCGTTTGGCGGGACGTACTCGGTTCCGGGGTGAAACAGGGTCTGGTTTTTCCTGTTTTTGGATCGCGGTGTGCGATCACCACAGGACGCGATGCCCCGAACAGTTTGTCCGGACACCGAGAGGGTCATACAGGCTTCACAACGCAATTTGCGGAATCGAAATCCGAGCTACGAGCAAGAAGATACAAGTACCTGAAGTGCTCCGCGAAACCGGGTTTCGTATCCGTGTCTCAAGCCGTGTCCTGTGTCTTGGACACTGTGTCCGACACGCGACACCGAATCTAGGGTTAGGGCTTCTGTGTCCGGCCGTGTCTCCGCTGCGTCCACGTCTGAGGCTCGCCGGAGAGGTGCTAGGGCATCGTCGGAAGGAGGCGGCGGGTGCGAGTCTCGTCGTCGGCGGGATTCCGTGAGGCGAGGGCGGAGGCTAGGGCTGACCGCGGCGCCTGGCTCGGGCGGCCATCCCACGTCGAGGAGGAAGGGGAGGAAGGGGATCGGCTGTCCGGGGCTAGGGCGGCCCGCTGCGGGAGAGCTGGGCGGCGCCGAGGAGGTCTGGGCGATTTTCGGCGAGCTAGGGTTGCGACGTTTAGGGGAGTGAGGGCGGAGGAGGAAGCGAGGGGGTATTTAAAGGGCGCCGGCGGTTGGGACGAGGCCGGGGGAGTCGGCTGAGGGGGACGACGTGGCCTCCCGGCGTGGCGGTGCGTTTTCCGGCGGTGGCGCGGGAGAACCGCTCGCCCAGGAGACGTGGGGGGGGGGGTGATGGGAACCGGGTCGGGTCGGGCGGCGGGCTCCGGGTGAGCGGACCCGCCCGACCCGCTAAGGCAAGGGGCTGGGCTTTGCTTAATGGGCTCGGCCCACTGGGCCGGGCCGGGCCCAAAACCGAATAAATAATAATAATAATAATAATAATAATAATAATAATAATAATAATAATAATAATAATAACAACATTTAATAAATAAATAAATAAATAAATAGTTTTTAGGCATTTAAAAATAGCTCTGAGGCCCAGAAAAATCCAGAAAAATTATCCTAAGTCCAATTTTCCATTTTACACCCAAAAATATTATTTTCATAATATTTTAATGTTATTTATTATCAATTAAAAAATCTTGTAATAATTCAAAACCCTGATTTTAATTACAGAAAATTCCCAGAAAAATTCCAGAAAATTGTGAAAAATTCCAATTTTAATATTTTTTGAAAAATCAGGGGCTTACAATCTACCCAACTTATAAAAATTTCGTCCTCGAAATTTAAATTATGGCAGGGTTCTCTCTGTCCAAACTCACTTGGTCACAGTATAACGGGTTTCTCTTAGGTGAACATTGCGGTCGCTACCCAACTTAGAATTTTATCCATATCCTTGAAGGCTGTACAATTAGTAAAGCTAGGTCCCAACTTAATAAATCATGGTATTGAATCTTTAAGTCTGCAACACAGAACACATCACTTAGGGTATTGCTTAGTCATAAAGGGTTATCATCAATTTGACCGGTCTGAGGGGTATGTCTAGCACTGCAATTCAACTTATATTAAACACAGGATTTTGTCTTTCCGAAATGAGGGGAGACGAGGATTAATAATAAAGAGTTTAAGGGCGAGGTGGTAGAACAGAAGTATAGGGATCAAGGCGTTTAAAGAATTCTAATGGGGATTGTCAGGCGGTTATGGATTGAGATTCTATTCTGGTAATCATTTATCCGCATGCTCGTATCAGTATAATTATGTAACTGATATGATATGCTCGGACATGTTTAGGGGCAAGTATACTAGTCACTATATCTCTCAATCCACGCAAGGTAGTCGTGCGAAGTGCGAATCAAAATGCACTAAGGTTGATCAGACCGTAGTACACTGATTCTGAGTAGACACTTGTATTAGTGGGGTTGATCAGGCCTCAATAATACATGTGTCATGAACAAGCCCGATAAAGGGCAGGCTTGCAAAACTAGGCTATAAAATAGCAGCATATGTCGAGTTCAACAAAATTTAAGTGCGCTAGATAATGATGAAAGGAGGTGCAAATTATTGAAGTTCATAAAATAACACAAGATAAGCACAATAGCACAATCCTCTAAAACAATTATCAAATTTAAAAGCATACCAGGTATTTAGCAAGTTCAAAATTACTAGGTTGGGGCTGAGGTCACGAACCAATAGGCACAAAAACAATACTAGAAGAGATATCTATGAATCACTTACGCGCATTAGCTGCTTCCAGAGTTTGCGCGTTCTCCACGGTCATTACGTAAGCTTGTCCGCGTCCTGGAGCAGTGGGGCAGTCCCTCACTCGATGTTCTGTTGATCCACAATATAGACAGGCACCCAGTCTCATCCTACAAACTTGCCAGGTGTGACCTTATTTTCGACAAAAGCCACAAGTGGGATCTCGTTGGGTCTGCCCTTGAGCTTGATGTTGGGGTGCTGGAGATCGAGGGAGAGGACGCTGGGCTTGCTGCGGGGATCTCTGCTGTTGTTGTTGTTGAAAAGGGCATTTGTTGGGTCCCGCATTTCCGGTATCTCTTTCTCGCTTTAGCTTATGCCCCATGTCTCGCTCAACGCCTTGTGCCACGTTTAAGATTTCCTCATAGGTGCGGGCTCGGCTGGTGGTGACAGCAAGGCGAATATCCGGAGACAGCCCCTTCTTGAATCTACGGGCTCTGTCCTCCGGGGTACGAACCATGTACTCCGCAAAGTGGCTTAACCTGCTAAATTCAGCAGTATACTCATCTACAGATAGGTTACCTTGTTCCAGTCTCTCGAATTGGCTTTCGAGAGCTTCCCGAGCCACTTCGGGGTAGAATTTCTCCTTGAATAGCCTCTTAAAATCTTCCCAGGTGAGGTCAGGAGCAGATAGTTGGGGTTCATCTCTGAACCAAGTTCGAGCAATGTCGAACAGTTGAAGGCTTGCGGACTCCACTTTGAGATCATCAGGGACCCGAGCAGTCTTCAGGAGTCGCTCTACGTTCTCTATCCATTCATCGGCGTAGAGAATACCCTCAGTTCCGTAGAATTCCAGGGGTCTGAGGTTCTTGAAATCTTTGGCACTTCCTGGCCTCTTTTGTGGCGACTCCTGGGACCTAAGAGCTTCTGAGAGGCTGGTCCGCAGAAGTGCAGTCTGCTCTTTCTGGGATTCCACCAATCCCTGGAACACTCCAAGTAGCTGTGCTCCATCCAGAGTAACTGCCGGAACAGATGGAGGCGGCGGGAGTGCAAGGGTCTCGGGCACATTCTGCTCAGCTGGTTCTGATGTGCCTCCTACTGTGTTCCTGGTCTGGACCATTCTGTAAGATTAAGGGATAGGGAGTTCAGAATAGGATACTTGGAAATCAAAGGCGATAGGATAATTGAGCAGAAATGATATCAAGAATTGAAATAAGGACCCTATACTGTGAATGAGCTTTATCCTAAAATCCTCAATCTTATTGCAGGCCTGTTCGGTCCCTAAGTTGGAACCGAACAATTTAGTCGTTTGACCTGCATGGGCCACCATAAAAACGTGTCACGACCCGCACCCGGAAATTCGGACACGAGTGCGTGGGTACGTCCAGCCTACGCCGCAGTGTCGGCGGTAGTACGCTGTCTAGGGTATAATCACAGGTAATAAATCTAGCTCATTCACAATAATTAATTAGACAAGGAAAGTAGCAGGAAAAGAATGCTAAGATTTTATAACCAGAATGTGATAATCAGATCCGGAGTTTATTACAGAACCATAGATTATATCGGGGACAAACCCGATTACTAAGATGAAGGAAATAAACAACTAATGCTAACTACTCTGCAGGAGTAGTCTCCTGGGGGGGAACCGGCTCTGCAACTGTATCACCTGCTGGCTCATAGGGTCCATAGTAGGTAGGGGCAAGGTTCTCATCATCGCCTAAACAACAGATCCAGTCAGGAAAGGAGCAAAGTACACAATGCACAACAAGATTTAAGCTAAATATTTGTGACAGGTAAAAAAATAACTGACTAAGCATCATGTTGAGAATATGCGTAAGTAAATAGTGAAATTAACTGAGAAATAATGCTATAAAACAAGACTAGAAGTAAAGTATGATTAATTGCTATAAACCAGAAATACGAGTAAAACAGGAAAAATGTGACAGAAAATGTAACTGTAACAAGACCACAAGAACTGCAACAAGACAGGAACTATGTGCGTGAACTTGTGTATTTAGAATACATAGTTGGCATGTAGGGGTTTATAAGGCTAATAAGGCCGTCATAGACGACTAGTGACTAGCAATAATCAAGTATAAGGCTGATGGTACAGTCGCGTACCAACAGCTAGTAACGGGACTTGGGGAAGGGTAAACTACATGCCTCCTAGTATTCTCCCACCCGACATGAAAAGCAAGACATGAAATATATATTATTCAAGACATGAAATCCAGTGTTCTACTCTACGTATGATTATCAATGGTACTAATAAAGCAGGAAAATTATTTATCACAATATAAAGGTTAAACTTGAAGTGCAGGTACTTGCCTGTTGTTTGGATCCAATTAATTGTTGGGTGTCTCGGGGAAATTTCTAGAGATGAGTCCAAAAGCTGAAATAGACATTACCATCACGCTCAGAAGATATCAAATAGCTAAAAACGCCTGTCCTTGGGTCCAATTTGAAGACAAGGGCAAAAACGGTAATTTCGGGTCAAAACGGGGTCCGCAGTTGGGCCCGCTTTGCACCGAAAAACGTATCCGGGTCAAAGGTCTCCAAATTCACCAAACTTAGTGTCAACAGGTCAGGAACGCTGATACGAACCCAACGGAACTTCCAGATTTGGATTCCGATGAGCCGAACACGAAATCGCCCGTCGAGCGGGGCCTGTGGGGCCCACGACACGCGATTTCGTCAACGTTCTCAGAATCGAACCAAACTTGACCCACAGGACCAGCGTATCGCTACGAGTCCGATGGCGCAAGTTTCGTCTCGATCCGACGTGTGTGCACGAAGTTAGGGTGAATTGCCGAAAAGGCGGATACGGGGCGATGTCCGCGGATACGCGTTGATTTCGGTGTGCACGCACACCCGAATCAGCTTCCGTGAAATCTCATACGTCCGTATCGACGGTGCGCACGTATCTGTGAAGACCGCACGCGACCAAGTCGTCCCGTTTGGCGGGACGTACTCGGTTCCGGGGTGAAACAGGGTCTGGTTTTTCCTGTTTTTGGATCGCGGTGTGCGATCACCACAGGACGCGATGCCCCGAACAGTTTGTCCGGACACCGAGAGGGTCATACAGGCTTCACAACGCAATTTGCGGAATCGAAATCCGAGCTACGAGCAAGAAGATACAAGTACCTGAAGTGCTCCGCGAAACCGGGTTTCGTATCCGTGTCTCAAGCCGTGTCCTGTGTCTTGGACACTGTGTCCGACACGCGACACCGAATCTAGGGTTAGGGCTTCTGTGTCCGGCCGTGTCTCCGCTGCGTCCACGTCTGAGGCTCGCCGGAGAGGTGCTAGGGCATCGTCGGAAGGAGGCGGCGGGTGCGAGTCTCGTCGTCGGCGGGATTCCGTGAGGCGAGGGCGGAGGCTAGGGCTGACCGCGGCGCCTGGCTCGGGCGGCCATCCCACGTCGAGGAGGAAGGGGAGGAAGGGGATCGGTTGTCCGGGGCTAGGGCGGCCCGCTGCGGGAGAGCTGGGCGGCGCCGAGGAGGTCTGGGCGATTTCCGGCGAGCTAGGGTTGCGACGTTTAGGGGAGTGAGGGCGGAGGAGGAAGCGAGGGGGTATTTAAAGGGCGCCGGCGGTTGGGACGAGGCCGGGGGAGTCGGCTGAGGGGGACGACGTGGCCTCCCGGCGTGGCGGCGCGTTTTCCGGCGGTGGCGCGGGAGAACCGCTCGCCCAGGAGACGTGGGGGGGGGTGATGGGAACCGGGTCGGGTCGGGCGGCGGGCTCCGGGTGAGCGGACCCGCCCGACCCGCTAAGGCAAGGGGCTGGGCTTTGCTTAATGGGCTCGGCCCACTGGGCCGGGCCGGGCCCAAAACCGAATAAATAATAATAATAATAATAATAATAATAATAATAATAATAATAATAATAACATTTAATAAATAAATAAATAAATAGTTTTTAGGCATTTAAAAATAGCTCTGAGGCCCAGAAAAATCCAGAAAAATTACCCTAAGTCCAATTTTCCATTTTACACCCAAAAATATTATTTTCATAATATTTTAATGTTATTTATTATCAATTAAAAAATCTTGTAATAATTTAAAACCCTGATTTTAATTACAGAAAATTCCCAGAAAAATTCCAGAAAATTGTGAAAAATTCCAATTTTAATATTTTTTGAAAAATCAGGGGCTTACAGTTCTGAAGCTTCTGTTTTATGCGTGCTTCATGTATGTTGGGGGTTTTACGCGTATAATTTCCCAGCATATTTTTTATGCTTCTATAGCGACATAATAGAACCTAATCTTGCCCTTTTCGGACGATCAGGGAGAGTTAGCAGCTCAGATACCGTCTGCGATGGAGTAGTTTATTAGTAGTTGATTTTGTTAGTTATTTGGATCGGATTGTTCTCCAACAATTTTCTAAAGTATTTTGAATATTGTATTTTGGATATTTAGTTTTTGGGAAAATTCCTTGAACCCGCATCAAGACTATTATTTTATTATCTTTGTGTATTCTTTTAAACTAGTGTCTGTGATTGAGTATAATATGGAGATGTGTCACGCCCCAGTCCCAATAATACGTAGGACTAGAACACGTAAGCATGCCAGCCGCATGGATATGGCATTCCAATATATGGAAACCATGACCCATACGTACGCTGTAATATGAATATAAACTCACATGTGGTATATATAATGTCACAAGTCACAGATATGCTAATCTCATCCACACAACAAGTCATAGAAAAGAAATACTAACTAGAATAAGGAGTCTGAAATATCCAGAAAATAATAGTCGGGTGGAGACAAATCCACTACCAATGACTATAACCAAAACTAAAATGAGAGAGGAGTATAAAGTCTCCAATATAAAATAATAAGAAGACAGAAGTGCATCAGCGAAAAGAATCCATCGCTAGATAATCAACGATGCTCAGAAGGTAAGACCTCCTCGACAGAAAAGAATGCGTCAGGTCCAGGTCCGTACTCCTGCAAATACTCAAGAGCAGATACACCTGGCAGAGGACCAGGTCCTCAGAGGGACGTAACAAGATACAGAAAATACGAGCCAACTTGAACACAGTAAACATGCATATAATTTGAAAATAAATAAGTACGTTGTACCAGACAATCTATATGAATGCAAATGAGGACAACTTTTCGACGTATGGGCAAGGGTAGGCTACTCGATCTACCTCACAACTCACACACACGTCAATGGACATCAGAAATCGACATACCGCGGGGGTAGCGACCAGCGAGACTCCAAAAATTGATATACCGCGGGGGTAGCGACCAGCGCGACACACGCCCGTAGTGCGAGCTATATACTACGGTTTATCAGAGTGGTTAAAAGCCCATACGCCTAATGATTGTCCTCTATGATACTAGGTGCCATGTGTGTGTCAACATATCTAATACATAGTAATGACTGGAGAAAAACTACACATGCAAGAACTATACAGAAATGAAATAAATGAACAAAAATATAAATAGCATGCAAAGTACTGTAAATAATTTGGCAAGGTATCTTGTCTGGTAAGAAAGCTGCAAGGTGTACTGTCCAGAAGTCAAACGCACAGGACCAAAAGCTATGGCCGCAGAACAATGTCTCCGGATGCTGAAATAAATATCACCAATGTTTCCGAAATGAGCAAAATAGCTAGAAAGCACTTCCCTTTCGTCCAATTTGGACACAGGAGCAAAACGGTAATTTCGGGTAAAAGTGGGGTCCACATGTGGCCCACTTTGTACCGAAAAGCGTGCCAAAGGTAACAGTCTCTAAATGGGACAAATTATAGGTCAAACAACTCTAAATATCAATACAAACCCAACGGTATGTCCAAATGTGGATTCTGATGAGCCGAACACAATCTTGTCCAAAAAGTCAACTGTGGGGCCCGCCAATTGGCGATCTGGTCAACCGTCTCAGAAATGCGTGAAAATTGGGTCACAGGACCAGCGCGTTACCACGAGTCCAGTGGCACAAGTTTTGTCGCAATCTGACAAGCGTGCACAAAATACGCACGAGTCCACAAAAATTGCGATACGGTGTGTCCGCGGATACGGTCCGATTCCGGTGCGCACATGCGTCCGAATCAGTCTCCACGAATTTTTATGTGTCCGGTTATGCTGCGTGCACCATTCGGTACACTTGGCACACGGCGGGGCGGTCCCGTTTGGCGGGGCACGCTCCGTTTTCCAACTTTTGGAAAACTGGAGAAAGTGGGTGCGCGCAGTTTTGTGACAAATTTAACTATGTCCACAACAACTAATAGCATAGGGTTATTTTACAGAAAATAAACTAGGTCAGGAATTCTACAGGTATCAAAAAGAATCACCGAATTCGGATCTCTGTGGTGGGAGATACGAACTTGGCAATATGGGTGGTCATTCTGGAATTCTGCGATTCCAGAATTGGGTTTGTCCGTCCACTTTGGACGCTGTTTTACACCTAGGGACACATGTTTTCCGAGGTTGGCTATAAAATAAATATTGGATAGGGTTAAGGGGTGATCATATCTATAAAGACGGAATAGCGTTTGGTTGAGCGGGTCGACGAAAAATTACGTCGGAGCGAAGGTGCCTCGAGTGGAAAACTGCAGTTCGCGAGGTCGGCGTCGACGGGATGGTTGGATGGCTTGGTGGGGCTTCTCTGGCTGCGGTGACGGCTCTAGATGGGAAGAGAAGGGTCTGGAAATTTAGGTTAGGGTTTTTGAGAGCTAACTATATATATATATATATTATATATATTAGGGAAGAGAGAGGGATCGGATGGAGGCGGGTTTGTTTCCGCCAGAGGGCCAAAGCCGCTGAAGCTAAATAGGCTAGCGGGTCTTCTCTGGACGCAAGTGGGCGGGTGGACATAGCAATTACAATTGCTAAGTTGCTGCTAAGAATCTAAAGCAAATGCAAAAATGGTATAAGTATTTAAGTAATATTACTATTATTATTATTATATTAGTTAGTTTAATTTCTATTAATACTTTTGCTTTCTTTCTTTAAATATATATATATACATATATATATATATATATATATATATATATTCACACATAAGAAAATTTATATGTTAGGGTAATGCACACCGTTAGGCTAGCAACAGCTCAAGGGGTCTCCTACATGGAATAAATTCCAAAAAATTCCTGATGGTCCCATAAGTCATCTAAGTGCCCGAACACCTAACATAAAAATTATTAAAAATCTATTTCTCCTATTTAGCCACTAAATACTATATTTAAATTATTAATTAATAAAAAAATAAAAAAATAATAAATACGGTTTTTAGAAATAGGAGTTTTACATTCTACCCAACTTACAAAAATTTCGTCCTCGAAATTGACACTAAACCATATTCATAATGATAACTATAGCTACTACACTACATTGGTATCTAGTAGGACTCCTAAAACTCATGGTCTGCCATTCTAACACTTTCTCATCTATTGTCCATACACTATTCTATCATCCTCTAACTTGTCTACACTACCCAACTTACAAGAATTCTACTAGTGGTCCCCTTCTTTGAAGCTATTGTCTAGATTGTAAGGCAATTATATTTATTGGGTCGAGAATCTTGGAATACCTGTCTGGAATCTCATAACTATGACTTTTCCCATAACCGTCAAGTATCATAGTCTAACACTGCCCCGCCACCTGGCCAGTATGTAATTCGACTACTCTACCATAATCGTCTGGCGACAACTGTCGCTACCTTGCCAGCGATTTGTCATAGTCATCAGTTCGTAACAAGTGCCTTCAACTCTTTCCTAGGCATAGTCTAAGTTTTAGGGAACACTTAAGGTCTTGACTAACTATTAGGGGTATGATCTAGCTCAAATAATCTAACAATTACTACTATGCTACATGGTACTACTTAAGGGTTAAACTAATAAAGAATATAGATATTGCTATAGTGCATATATATATTAAGAACTCATCCTTAGTTATCAAGCATTACTAACACATTTATGTTTAACTAACAAAATAGGGGTGAGATTGATATGAATCAAACAATTCATAATGGCACGAAAGATATGACTATGATAGGAAGGGTTAAGCACGAGATAAGGAACGAATATAAAAGGAGAAGATGAGTCACCCAAGAGGGCGAGATAAAAATAGGGGAGAATACTACTACTGCTACTCACGTCATCCATTAGCATCGCATGTATGTCATCTGGGTAGAATAGAAATATATCCTTATAACTACTAGACTAACATATATATAATTCTACATCTATTTATGCATCTAAGATCTTGTGTCACAATGGGGTTATGAGTATGCAAAGACATTTATAACTAAAAGGTCGTACCTGTATCTACGGCTTCCTGTGTCTGTTCTCCCATACTTGTCATAATGAGTGCTTGGCCTTGTCCTTGGTTGTTCAACTGGGGTCTTGTCCCCTCCATTTGTGCAGACTGTAGAAGCAGTGGTGGGTCCCTTTGGTCTTCTATACTTGAGGGTGTATGCGGTGTTCCTGATTCTACTGCCATAGACCTTTGGTTTTGCTGAGGGCATCTTCGAGTTTGATGGTGACTTGATCCACATATCATGCACAGCCCCAATCGACGATGACAGTCTCTATGAATATGACCTACCTTACCACAAAAGTGACAAGTACGGGGGTCCTTGGTTGGATATGGTGCAGCACTATCTGATTGCTGGCGTGTCAAAGGGTGTCTAATGGGTCCTCCTTGCTGTGTCCTTACTGGTCCTTGGTGACTTCTCTGTTGAATTCCGTTTCCCTTGCTGATGGCCTCCTGGATCCTGGCCTTTGTCAATAGCTCGGCATAAGAGATCCGGGACTGGAAGCTAGTATAGTGCTGGAGCTCCTGAGTCAGTCCGCGGTAAAACCACTTAGCCTTCTCCAAGTCATTAGGTATTAGGACTGTGCCATACTTACTGAGACGGCTAAATTCTGCGTCATACTCATCAACCATCTTGTCCCCTTGCTCTAGGTGGAGGAACTGATCGTACAATGCGTCCCTTACAGTATCCGGGAAGTACTTTCTCTCAAAGCATTCCAAGAATTGTTCCCAAGTCTGACGCGTACCCAACTGGCGCTCTATTGATTCCCACCAGTAATGCGCGTTGCCTTCTAACTGAGTCCTCACGCCTATCATCCATAGGTCAGAAGGTAATTATGATGCCTCTAACAACTTCTTGGTATTGGCAATCCAGTTTGTGGTCTCCTCTGGACTCTCATTGCCATTATATGGCTTAGGGCCCATCTGCACAAAGTCCTTGACTGAACCGACCTGAGCTTGTGGTACTGAAGCTAGTGCCTAGGTTGGTACAGGGGCTAGTGCAGCCATTCTCTCAAGTGCTGCCAGAAATTCTAGCCTTTGCTCTGCTGTTTGCTGCCTCTGCACGGCTGCCTGCTGCCTTTGTTCCTGTATCATCATCTGGAAGAATTGGAACAGCTGTGTCTGGCCATCCTGCGGTGCTAGTGGAACTGGAAATGTCCCATTAGGTATCGTGGAGGGGGTTGATGGAATTGGATTGCTAGTCGGTCCATCCGGTCCGGGAAGAAGAGGTGGTGTTGAGGTCACTCCTAGTGGTTGGTCGTCGTCCCCTGGAGACGTGTTGTCCCCGGTGGCGGCATGCCCGTTATGCAAATGCATCTCTCTGCAAGAGATGGACGAAGGATTAAGAAGAGTACATGAATCAAGCAGGATGCAAGAACTTAAGTAGGACATGTTGGAAGGAAGGTAAGTTATAGTCAAGTATGGATGAGATCTAAAATTATAATCCTAGGTGCAGGCCCGTTCGGTACAGTGACGTAACCGAAATGGCTAACTTGACCTGCATGGGCCACCACAAAAATATGTCACGCTCCAGTCCCAATAATACGTAGGACTAGAACATGTAAGCATGCCAGCCGCATGGATATGACACTCCAATATATGGAAACCATGACCCATACGTACGCTGTAATATGAATATAAACTCACATGTGGTATATATAATGTCACAAGTCACAGATATGCTAATCTCATCCACACAACAAGTCATAGAAAAAAAATACTAACTAGAATAAGGAGTCTGAAATATCCAGAAAATAATAGTCGGGTGGAGACAAATCCACTACCAATGACTATAACCAAAACTAAAATGAGAGAGGAGTATAAAGTCTCCAATATAAAATAATAAGAAGACAGAAGTGCATCAGCGAAAAGAATCCATCGCTAGATAATCAACGATGCTCAGAAGGTAAGACCTCCTCGACAGAAAAGAATGCGTCAGGTCCAGGCCCGTACTCCTGCAAATACTCAAGAGCAGATACACCTGGCAGAGGACCAGGTCCTCAGAGGGACGTAACAAGATACAGAAAATATGAGCCAACTTGAACACAGTAAACATGCATATAATTTAAAAATAAATAAGTACGCTGTACCAGACAATCTATATGAATGTAAATGAGGACAACTTTTCGACGTATGGGCAAGGGTAGGCTACTCGATCTACCTCATAACTCACACACACGTCAATGGACATCAGAAATCGACATACCGTGGGGGTAGCGACCAGTGAGACTCCAGAAATAGACATACCGCGGGGGTAGCGACCAGCGCGACACACGCCCGTAGTGCGAGCTATATACTACAGTTTATCAGAGTGGTTAAAAGCCCATACGTCTAATGATTGTCCTCTATGATACTAGGTGCCATGTGTGTGTCAACATATCTAATACATAGTAATGACTGTAGAAAAATTACACATGCAAGAACTATACAGAAATAAAATAAATAAACAAAAATATAAATAGCATGCAAAGTACTATAAACAATTTGGCAAGGTATCTTGTCTGGTAAGAAAGCTGCAAGGTGTACTGTCCAGAAGTCAAACGCACAGGACCAAAAGCTATGGCCGCAGAACAATATCTCCGGATGCTGAAATAAATATTACCAACGTTTCCGAAATAAGCAAAATAGCTAGAAAGCACTTCATTTTCGTCCAATTTGGACACAGGGGCAAAACGGTAATTTTTGGTAAAAGTGGGGTCCATATGTGGCCCACTTTGCACCGAAAAGCGTGCCAAGGGTAACAGTCTCTAAATGGGACAAACTATAGGTCAAACAACTCTAAATGTCAATACGAACCCAACGGTATGTCCAAATATGGATTCTAATGAGCCGTACACAATCTTGTCCAAAAAGTCAACTGTGGGGCCCGCCAATTGACGATCTGGTCAACCGTCTCAGAAATGCATAAAAATTGGGTCACAGGACCAGCGCGTTACCACGAGTCCAGTGGCGCAAGTTTCGTCGCAATCTGACAAGCATGCACAAAATACGCGCGAGTCTACAAAAATTGCGATACGGTGTGTGTCCGCGGATATGGTCCGATTCCGGCGCGCACATGCGTCCGAATCAGTCCCCACAAATTTTCACGTGTCCGGTTATGCTGCGTGCACCATTCGGTACACTTGGCACACGGCAGGGCGGTCCCGTTTGGCTGGGCGTGCTCCGTTTTTCAACTTTTGGAAAACAGGAAAAAGTGGGTGCGCGCAGTTTTATGACGAATTTAACTATGTCCACAGCAACTAATAGCATAGGGTTATTTTACAGAAAATAAACTAGGTCAGGAATTCTAAAGGTATAAAAAAGAATCACCGAATTCGGATCTCTGTGGTGGGAGATACGAACTCGGCAATATGGGTGGTCATTCTGGAATTCTGCGATTCCAGAATTGGGTTTGTCCGTCCACTTTGGACGCTGTTTTACACCTAGGGGCACATGTTTTCCGAGGTTGGCTATAAAACAAATATTGGAGAGGGTTAAGGGGTGATCATACCTATGAAGACGGAACAACGTTTGGTTGAGTTGGTCGACGGAAAATCACGCCGGAGTGAAGGTGCCTCGAGTGGGAAACTGCAGTTCGCGAGGTCGGCGTCGACGGGATGGTTGGATGGCTTGGTGGGGCTTCTCTGGCTGCGGTGACGGCTCTAGATGGGAAGAGAAGGGTCTGGAAATTTAGGTTAGGGTTTTTGAGAGCTAACTATATATATATATTATATATATTAGGGAAGAGAGAGGGATCGGATGGAGGCGGGTCTGTTTCCGCCAAAGGGCCAAAGCCGCTGAAGCTAAATAGGCTAGCGGGTCTTCTCTGGACGCAAGTGGGCGGGTGGACATAGCAATTACAATTGCTAAGTTGCTGCTAAGAATCTAAAGCAAATGCAAAAATGGTATAAGTATTTAAGTAATATTACTATTATTATTATTATATTAGTTAGTTTAATTTCTATTAATACTTTTGCTTTCTTTCTTTAAATATATATATATACATATATATATATTTGTATATATATATATATATATTCACACATAAGAAAATTTATATGTTAGGGTAATGCACACCGTTAGGCTAGCAACAGCTCAAGGGGTCTCCTACATGGAATAAATTCCGAAAAATTCCTGATGGTCCCATAAGTCATCTAAGTGCCCGAACACCTAACATAAAAATTATTAAAAATCTATTTCTCCTATTTAGCCACTAAATACTATATTTAAATTATTAATTAATAATAAAATAAAAAATAATAAATACGGTTTTTAGAAATAGGGGTTTTACAAGATGCATATATGTGGTAAATTATAAATTACTGGTGGCTTATTGTACAACGTTCTACAGCCGACACTGCGGCGTAGGTTGGGCGTACTCATGACTCATGCCCAAATTCAGGGTGCGGATCGTGACACATTTTTAAGTGGTGGCCCATGCAGGTCAGGTTTTGCACAAGGTTGCGAACTCGTGGTGGTACTCAAATTATATGTACGACTGCGAGCCTGCCATAGGATATACATACTAGGAATAGGAAAATACTCAATCATAACTAGGGATCCCGTATACTCAACTTGCTAACCCTTATTAATTTCTTTCGAGCAATCGAACCTCTTTCATAGTTGATCGTCCTTCTTGAATACTTCCTTATCTTGTGTCATATCAACTTTATTCTTGTTGTTTTCAACCTTCCAGAATGCCACCCAAGACCAGAGCGCGTGGTTCCAGAGCAAATGGTGCTCCCCCCATACCATCTGCATCGCATGAGGCCTCATCAGCTGGATCAGGGAGTCTTCCTCCTCCTCAACCATTACACGAGCTCTTCCAAAGTATGATGGAGGCTCAAAAAGCTCAGGCAGAGGCCCAGAGGCAACAGACAGAAATGCTGAGGACAGGAATAGAAATGCCCAACAGGTTGTCCTAGCAGCCATGGAGAGGGTTGCCCAACAACCACAACAGCAGACCGCTCAACCGAAGGTGGGTAACATCCAGGACTTCAAGAAGATGAAACCTGGGACATTCAAGGGGACAGAGGGAATCCTTTACACTGATGAGTGGCTTGAGGATATCGAGCGAATCATAAGAGTTTCCCGACTTTCGGAGGACCTGAAGATTGAGGCCGTAGGCTTGCAGCTTCACGATATTGCTCGTACTTGGTTCAGAAATGAGCATAGGATTGCGGATCCAAACCTGACTTGGGAGCAGTTCAAGGACCTCTTTAAGAGAAAATTCTTTCCTACAGTAGCCAAAGGGGTTCTAGAGAAGCAATTCCAAAACTTGGAGCAGAACGGGATGACCGTGGATGAGTATGCTGCAGAATTTGGCAGGTTGAGCCGATTCGCAGAATACATGGTAAGGGACCCGAAAGATAGAGCAAGACGATTCAGAGAGGGCTTGAACCAGGAGGACAAGGTCCACATTTCTTTGGCCCATATGACTCTTGTTGACATATTAGCAGAGGCTCAAAGGGTGGAGGTGGATATGTGTCTTCGAAATAAGAGGAACATGGATGCTATTGGCAGTGGTAGTAGTCAAGGGCAGGCAAAGCGTCCACAGTTTCAGCCAAGGACCTTTCAACAACAGCAACAGTACCGTGGCCCAGTTAGTGCCCCAGCTCAGCAAGTGCAGCAACAGCTACAGAGACTAGTGCAACAAGTTCCCCCATGCAACTATTGCTAGAAGACAGGACATTCATGGGAGATATGCCAGAAGAGATTAGGTGTATGCTTATATTGTGGATCACCTACGCACCAGATGAGGGAGTGTCCTACTGCACCCCCAATAGGTGGATCCTCGGCCCAGAGAGGACCAGTTGGACTACCAGTGTCCCAGCAACCAAGAGGACCCCCACTTCCTACGCAACAACAATAGTTCGCTCAGCACCAGCAAAGGGGAGTACCTCCAGGGGGCAGAGCTTTTGCCATGACCATAGAGGAAGCTGAGCCAGCTGGTGATGTGATAGCAGGTTCTATTCTTCTTGATTCTATTTCTATTATTGCCTTATTTGATTCTGGTGCATTGCATAGCTTCATATCTATATCCTTTGTGCTTAAGCATAGTTTAGTATCGGAACCCTTGAGTAGGAGTTGCAAGATCACGAATGTAAACCCCCTCAATTTTATTCTGTAGATAGTTAGAGTGGGCTAGGAAAATTTTGATAGAAGATATTAAGGTTTAGAGTAGAGGATATTTATCTGAAATTTTAATCCAATTAATTTAAACCATTGGCACACCCTATTTTTGTCTAATTATTCGAAGCCCATTATCAGCCCATAAATTTCGTACAAATATTGTACTTCCGACTTAACTCGCCAAATTAGGCACTGAACTTTTCTGACTGTTAAAATTAACTTTTGTGTGCTCTAAATTAATTGCGCAACATTTTGTAAATCAAAAACCGTATTTAATTCCGTGTCGGACACCTGTGTCGTTACCCTCGATTTTGGGGGTACCAACTTAACCCGTTGAGCCGGACCAACTAAAGGGTCCAAGACTGACTCCAAGCCCCCACCACTTTTGGCCTTTGCGCCGTTTCCGGATTTTGACCCCGCGGGCCCCAATTAAATTAAATTCGCGGAACGCGTTATCTCTGTTTAAATCGAGATTTACTAACTTTGTAAATTTCATTTTTATCCTAAATTAATCCCAATGCCCTTCAAATTAGACCCGCGCCTAACGCGCAATACCCCCTCACTATGACAATTTTTAAATATATTTTTCTCCGCAATTTTTGTGTCATTTCATGTGTCCATGCAAATTCTCGAATTTACGGGGGCTTATTTGCAATTACTAAATTGTTGGCAACATCCCATTGGTCATGATTATTTGTAAGGGTCCCAAAATAGGGTCTCAATACCAATTCCCTCATTCCTCACATGAAGAAACCATTTTCCTTCATGTTAAATCTACACCACTCATTCAAATTAATTCACTCAAATCCTCACCACACACTCAATGCACACCCCCCTATTTAATCCCTCACACACTCCCCTCTTCCCTAGGCCGGCCCTAAAACCTAGGAGCTTGGGAAACCACCTCCCTCACTCTCTCTCCTCCCTCTCCTTCCCTCCAACGTTGGTTTTCTTCTTCTTCTCTTTTTCTTCACCATCTCCACCTCCACCAAGCTGTACACAGCCATCCCCACCACCTCGGTCCAGACCGGTACAGCCCACTCCGGCGGAGCAGCCGGCCCAGCCGCCCCACTGCAGCCGAGCATACGGCCAGCTCCCCCGCTCCCGTGCGTCCGGCCCGCTCCCCTACAGCGTGCGTCCGGCCCGCTCGCCGCAGCTGTGCGTCTCCGGCCCGCTGTAGTCCGAGCTCCCACAGTGCAGCCGCTCCTCCATGCTACCACCTCCTCCAGCGGCTCCATCGACCGACCACTACCACCACGGCTTCTCCACAGCGACTCTGGCCATACACCACTTCCACCACCATCTCCCCACTCCCTCCGACGAGAACCACAGCAGCTCCACCGCCAACACTTCCTCCCCTCGTTCATCGATCGAGCTCCTTACTCCGGCCAACCTCTACATACTGCCCCCACATCAACTTCTTCATCATCATCACAACACCACCACGACCGGACTGCTCCCCCTCGGCCAACAACCCTCCACCCCCACCTTCGTCTTCAATGTCATCCCCACGAGCCGAGCCCCACCTCCTCACGGCGAGGCCAAGCACCACCGTGCGAGGCCTCCTCGTCGTCTTCAGCTGTTCACAGCCGGCCAACACCACCACTACGCATCGCCGAGGTGAAACACATCTCCCCCTCTCCTTATACATTTATATATTTGTTTGGTGAAATTTCTAGTGTAGAATAATTGATCTTGTGTTTTAAGGAGGTGATTAGGGTTTAATGTAGAGTTTAGGGTTAGGATTTCATGAAATGGTTATGAACTACGCATGGGCGGAAAATGCAAGATTAATGTTTAAGGCATGTGGAATTATTTTGGAATTTGAAATAAATAGATCATATAATACATGATTGATGGAAGGCCAAATTAATTATTTAAGGATTTAAAATAAATTGAATAAGGACGTGGACACATGATGGGTGAAATTGCGGCATAAATAATAAGGATAGAATTGAATGCCACATGAGATTTTCAGGGTTTTATACATAATGATAAATGCATTGTTGATATATTGATTGAGTATTAGTCATGACCCTTAAATGTTGGGCATTTATTAAGGGAGGAATAACAATAACTGAATGTAACTGAGGAGAAGTTTATTACGAAATGAGTGATGATTATATATAAGTGAGGGTTAAAATAAATAAACTACTTATTTCGAGGATGATAGTAAAAGTGTATGTTAAACGTCTGTGAACACTGAGGTGAAACTGAGGACTTGATCAGGAGTAAATTAATTGAATATCGTGATGAGTATAGCAGACTGAGGAATAATAGTGGAATTGATCGAGGAGTAGTTTTAAGACGAGTGATAGCTGATGGTATATGATTGAGGATTATTCTGATGGTAGTCAACCTGGATCAACCCTCTAGCGTCGTGTCCCAGTGAGTTGTAGCTGAGTCGGAGCATATGTTTAAACGTGTGTCACATCCCTGTCTGTCGTAGAATAGATTATTGATTCTGGTTTGTATCTCATCTCTAGGTACTGCGGGACTTGAGGGCTTGGACGCGGTACCAGATCCCCGTCATCAGCAGCCGCACGCAGGCAAGTGTACCTTGCCACCATGTATTTCAGTTTACAGATATTTGTTGTTTCGTATGTACATCGTGCACGTAGTTATGTTGACGTTCGGTACTTCGCGTCCGGTTCACAACCGGGTGAAGACGTACGTCGTAGCGTCCTAGAAAGATTGTTGGATGATTCGTAGTATCTCGATATGCGTACCTGAGTTTATCGACACCCCAGGACACACTCGTACACTGTGATCGTGCCAGATTCCTGTATCCTGATACTGACATCATGACCAGAGACTGGGACGACCTTAGGGTCGCGTCTGTTGAGTTATCTTCCGTGTGTCGAGACTGTTAGAGGTTCAGGTTCAGCGCACAATCGTTGACCGCTTGGGATGGGAAAGACAGTTACTAGACGTTTGGGCTACTCTGCACGCGCTTATATATGTATATGTAGTGATCCTGTTTCATAGTGTAGTGATCCTGTTTTATAGTGTAGTGGTAACACCCGTGTGTCTCTGTGCTCGGAGCTACGGTACGACCCGTGTGTCTCTGTGTTCGGAACTGCGGTTTTATTTTGGACAGCCCACGCGTCGAATATTGTCTTTAAACTGAGTCACACTAGTTGGTTATGATAGAGTACCCTGTCGTGCACTTGTACTTTCTGTTTACTTGGCATGCTATGTTTTTGTACCTTGTTACGTCCCTCTGAGGACCTGGTTCCCTGCCAGTTTTGCAGCATAGACGATTTCGGAGCACTTGGAGATACTGATGGAGTGGCATATCTTGCGAGCATGGTACCAGGTACTCACATTATATCTTCCGGCATTATGGTTATTTTACATTGATTATTCCTTTGCTGTTGTAGCCTAGTTTTGTAGACTCATACTTCTTCTCGAGTCTATTCGAGTTAGTGTGTTATTGGGCGGCCGACCTTAGCACATATAGCTCTTTCTTGTTTACTGTTGTACATTGTGGATTGAGACATAGAGGTTTACATTTATGGAATATCTAGATAGTGCCCTTTATATTACAGCTTATACGTATTCGAGTCAGACCAGAGTCTGGTCGAATGCGTAGCTGGCGTGTCACGTATTCCTGGTCCTACGTATTTTGGGACTGAGGCGTGACATGTTTTTGTGGTGGCCCATGTAGGTCCGATTTAAATCGTCTTGGTCACCTGACTGTGCCAAGCGAGCCTGCAAATTAGGAATAGATGTTATGATTGTTGAATAGGATCTCAATCCATAATCGATTTAAAAACTCTTTGTAGGTGATTATCGCCCTTGGACTTCCACTTTGCATTCGTTCAATCTTCGTTAATATCGCTATCCTTGTTCCTCGTCCCCTATTATTCGGGGAGACGAATGCTTGTGACTGATGATTTCCCCCCAGAAGAAGACCGAAGAACAGAAGGCAGAAGAAAGAATTTGTACGCCTTTCTCTGAGAAGATTGTTACTTTATCAGGATAGATTGATGGGTTCTTTGGATTCTAGAACTAGTGTGGAAGGTTGGCAAGAGAGTTGGACCCAATAGTACCCTACCCGTGCTTGAGGTAACAGTAATCTTGGAAGCACTGAGAGCTAGAAGGATTGTTGATCATGACCTAGGATGATTTATGAGAATGCATAGCCTGATTGATAGCAATAATAGGAATGATATTATGGACTAAGAGGAGATAAAATTACAAGCTCTCACATGGATGATGATGATCTAATACCAGAAATTTTAGTAGGTGCTTGGGTGACATCATTATTATAATTGCACTAGGTGACTTGGACAGATAATGTCACGACCCGCACCCGGATATTCGGGCACGAGTGCGTGGGCACGTCCAGCCTACGCCGCAGAATCGGCGGTAGTACGCTGTCTAGGCCAAATCCCCACTTAACTAAACTAACTCATCCACAAATAACATAAGCAAGATAATAATGAGAATGGAAACTTAAGATTGCAACTGAAATAAATGTGACAACAGATTCAAATGTTTAGTAAAGAAATTTAGAATGAAATCGGGGACAAACCCGATTTATAAGATAAGAAATAGAATAAAGATAGCTACTGCTAACTATTCTGCAGGAGTAGTCTCCTGGGTGGGAACCGGCTCTGCGACTGTATCACCTGCTGGCTCATAGGGTCCATAATAGGTAGGGGCAAGGTTCTCATCATCGCCTAAACAACGTATCCAGTCAGGAAAGGAGCAAAGTACACAGTGCACAACAAGATTAAACTAAATAATTATGACAATTAAATTGAGTATCATATTGAGAACATTACTTAAAGGAAACATCAATATTTCAGAGTTTTAAAGCTATAAACAAGAATATGAGAAAGCAGGGAATAAATGAGACAGAAAATGAAACTACAACTGTCAGCAAGAAATGTAACAAGACTAGAGACTATCTGTGTGAACTTGTTTGTTTTAGAATACATAGTTGGCATGTAGGGGTTTATAAGGCTAATAAGGCCGTCATAGACGACTAGTGTCTGGAACAATCAAGTATAAGGCTGATGGTGCAGTCGCGTACCAACAGCTAGTATCTGGACCTGGGGAAGGGTAAACTACATGCCTCCTAGTATTCTCCCACCCGACACGAAAGCAAGACATGAAATCCCGTATTCAAGACATGAAATACAGTATTCTAACACTACGTGTAATCATCAGGGTTACTAGTAGAGCAGGAAATTAATTATCATAATATAAAGATTAACTTGAAGTGCAGGTACTTGCCTGTTGTTTGGATCTGATTAGTTAGGTTCTTGGGGGGGGGAAGTCCAGAGATGAGTCCAAAAGCTGAAATAGACATTACCATCATGCTCAGAAGATGTCAAATAGCTAGAAACGCCTGTCCTTGGGTCCAATTTGGAGACAAGGGCAAAAACGACAGTTTCGGGTCAAAACGGGGTCCGCCGTTGGGCCCGCTTTGCACCGAAAAACGTGTCCGGGTCAAAAGTCTCCAAATTCACCAAACTTAGTGTCAACAGGTCAGGAACGCTGATACGAACCCAACGGAACTTCCAGATTTGGATTCCGATGAGCCGAACACAAAATCGCCCGTCGAGCGGGGCCTGTGGGGCCCACGACACGCGATTTCGTCAATGTTCTCAGAATCGAACCAAACTTGACCCACAGGACCAGCGTATCGCTACGAGTCCGATGGCGCAAGTTTCGTCTCGATCTGACGAGTGTGCACAAAGTTAGGGTGAATTGCAGAAAAGCCGGATACGGGGTGATGTCCGCGGATACGCGTTGATTCCGGTGTGCACGCACACCCGAATCAGCTTCCACGAAGACTCACACGTCCGTGTCGATGATGCGGACGTATCTGTGAAGACCGCACGCGACCAAGTCGTCCCGTTTGGCGGGACGTACTCGGTTCCGGGGTGAAACAGGGTCTGGTTTTTCCTGTTTTTGGATCGCGGTACACGATCACCACAGGACGCGATGCCCCGAACAGTTTGTCCGGACACCGAGAGGGTCATACAGGCTTCACAACGCAATTTGCGGAATTGGAAACAGAGCTACGAGGCGAAAGATACACGTACCTGAAGTGGACCTGAAAATCTAGGGTTTCCTCGTGTCCGTGTCGTGTCCGACACGACACAGGCCGTGTCCGATTCAGGGGAATTAGGGTTTTGGAGAAGCGCGGCGGCTCCGGTGGTCGGCACGGCGGCGGGAAGGTCGAGGGCGGTCGGGGGCGCTGGGGCGCAGCCGGTCGGAGGCACGGCGGAGGGCGGCGGCCGTCAGTGGCTGCTGCGGCTGCTGCTGGTTGCTGCTGCGGCTGCTGCTGGCGTCGACGAGGGGCGGAGGAAGGAGGGCTGGAGGCTGGGCGGCTCGTGGCGGCGCGGCGAGGAGGTCGGCGGGGAGTGGTGGTGGTCGAGGGGGCTGGAGACGGCGAGGGGGGGGGGGTTTATAAGGAGGAGGACGGTGGAGGAAAGCCGAGGGGTACGGCGGCCAGCGCGGGGGCTCTGCGCAGCGGGCGGAGGCGCGTGGCTGCGTGGCGCGGCGGCCGAGGGCGGCGGCGCCGAAGGCGGAGCGGGGAGCGGGTCAGTCGGGGGAGAGGGCTGGGGAGCGGGTCGGGGTCCGGGCGGGTCGGGTTCAAGCGGACCCGACCCGACCCGTTAGGGGTGACGGGCCGTGGGGCTGGGCCGGGCCGAGCGGTTGGGCTGGGCCGGAAAAATAGAAAATGTTAAATAATAATAATAATAATAATAATAATAATAATAATAGTAATTAATAATAATTAATAAATTAAATAAATAGTTTTAGGTGATTTAAAAATAGGTCTGAGGTCCAATAAATTCCAGAAAAATTGTGAAAAATCCCAATTTTAATATTTTTGAAAAATCAGGGGCTTACAGATAAATAACGAAAAGAAGGAATTTGAGGAATAAAATTTTAGGGAAAACTTTGAGGAGGAGAAATATACATTAGGCAAGGAATTTTTTCTTTTTCTTTTGAGGATTGATGTTGAAAACAGAACGGGAGAAATTATTTTGAGGTTTAGTTTAGACTATGACCTTATCCTAGACATGGATTGGTTGTGCCAATACCACGCAACGCTTGATTGCCGTTATGGTTGTGTCACCTTTAGACCACCGGATTAACCTGAGTTTGAGTTATTAGAGAGCCTGGAAGCATGGTGCCCATCTACCTTGGAGGCATACAATACAGGAGGTGAACCAGTGTACCACCATGTTATAGCGGAGTTGAGGATATTTTCTAGATAATCTTCTAGGCCTGCCACCTGACAGAAAGAGTTTGTTACAGAGTTGACTCCAAGAGCCGAGCCGATTATTTTTCTGTCTTCAGACTAGCACCGACAGAGTTTGGTTGAGTTGGAAGTCCATAATAGAGGACCTCTTAGACAAGGGTTTCGGTCGGGCTAGTATTTTTTCCATGAGAAGCAACCATTTTATAGTACCGAAGAAGGACGAGACGGTACGTCTGCGTATTGATTTCAGGGACGGTATGTTTGTGTATCGATTACAGGATTTAATGCAGTAACGATAAAGAACAAGTACCCTATTTCGCGCATCGATGATTTATTTGATTAGCTTAGTGGCGCATGTGTATTCTCGAAGATCGATCTCAGATCCGGTTATCATCAGATCAAGGTACGGAAAGAGGACATCCAGAAGACGGCCTTTCGGATGAAGTATGGCCACTATGAGTTTTTAGTCATGCCGTTTGGTTTGACCAACGCGCCAGCAGTATTTATGAGCTTGAGGAACATGGTTTTCCACCAGTACTTGAATAAGTTCGTGGTGGTATTTATAGACGATATCCTGATATATTCCAAGAGCCAGGAGGAGCATGAGAGACATCTCAGGATTGTGTTGGAGACGCTGAGACATGAGAGGCTGTACGCCAAACTCAGCGAATATGAGTTTTGCTTGGATAGAGTACCATTTCTGGGACACATAATCACCGGGGATGGACTATCAGTTGATCCGGAGAAGATAGCTGCAGTAGAGACCTGGCCTACCCCTACATCAGTTACAGAGGTTAGGAGTTTCCTCGGACTTGCCGGATATTACCGGAGGTTCGTGGAAAACTTTTCGAGGATAGCTGCGCCTATGACGCGACTAACGCATAAGGGCAAAGAGTTTATCTGGACCGACGAGTGTCAGGCGGTTTTCGATGAGCTGAAGAAGCGTCTGACATCAGCACCGATTTTGACACTACCTTCCAGATAAGGAGGATTTGTAGTGTACAGTGATGCGTCAGGGAGTGGATTGGGATGTGTACTGATGCAACACGGCAAGATGATAGCCTACGCATCAAGACAGTTGAGAGTTCATGAAAAGAACTATTCGACGCACGACTTGGAGTAGCTGCGGTGATATTTGCACTAAAGCTATGGAGACATTACCTTTATGGTGAGCGTGTTGAGATTTATACAGATCATAAAAGCCTGAAGTACGTCTACACGCAGAAGGAGCTCAATATGAGGCAGAGACGCTGGCTAGAGCTGATGACAGATTATGACATTGAGCTACAGTACCACCCTGGCAAGGTGAATGTCGTAGCAGATGCCTTAAGCAGGAAGCCCATGGCATACTTTTTGACGACGCAGCGACGGTTGCTAGAGGATCTCCAGGAGCTTGGGATAGAGATCGTATTGCCAGGCATGGATGGACAGATGGCCAGCCTTGAGGTTCAGTCTACTTTGATTGAGAGGATCAAGGCAGCATTGCCTACAGATGCGAGATTTCGACGTCTGCGAGAGAGAACAGAAGCCGGCATGCAGACGGGACTCAGGATTCATGAAGACGGAACGCTGAGGTGCGAAGATCGCCTATATGTTCCGAGTGGCGAGCTACGCCAAGAGTTGATGACCGAGGCTCATAGCTCGATTTATTCCATTCATCCCGGGGGTACGAAGATGTACCGAGACTTGAGACAGCATTTTTGGTGGCATGGGATGAAGAGAGAAATTGCAAGATTTGTGACGAAGTGTTTAGTTTGTCAGCAAGTCAAGGCTGAACATCAGAGGACTGCAGGATTATTGCAGCCACTCCCCATTCCCGAGTGGAAGTGGGAACACATTATCATGGACTTCGTCACAGGATTTCTGCAAAGCCCTAGCGGGAAGGATGCAGTTTCGGTTGTCGTAGACAGACTCACCAAGTCTGCACATTTTTTGCCCTTCAGAGTTGGGCAATCCACAGAGATACTAGCTGACATGTATATGAGACAGATAGTACGATTACATGGAGTGCCTGTCAGCATCGTGTCGGATCGTGATTCCAGATTCACCTCATATTTTTGGCAGAGTATGCAGGAGAGCCTGGGAACTCGTCTCAAGTTCAGCACTGCATACCATCCACAGACGGACGAACAGTCAGAGCGCATGATACAGATATTAGAGGATATGTTGCGAGTGTGCATGATTGATTTTGGAGGATCTTGGGAGGACCATCTACACTTGGTGGAATTCTCCTACAATAACAGTTACCAGGCCAGCATACAGATGGCACCCTATGAGGCACTGTACGGCAGGAAATGTAGGTCGCCAGTTTGTTGGAGTGACGTGGGAGAGCGTCAGATACTGGGTCCAGAGTTGGTGACACAGACAGTAGAGAAGGTCAAGCAGATTCAGAGCCGCCTGCGCGCAGCAAAGGACAGACAGAAACACTGGGCAGATGCACACCGCAGACCATTGGAGTTCAAGGAGGGTGACCACATATTTTTGAGGATATCGCCCACTCGTGGTACCATCAGATTCGGAGGCAGAGGCAAGCTGAGTCCGAGGTACATCGGACCGTTTGATATTTTGTGATGAGTTGGCGAAGTGGCTTACCGTCTTGCATTACCTCCATCATTAGAGGGAGTACATGACGTATTTCACGTATCACAGCTGAGGAGATATGTCGCAGACCCTAGCCACGTGCTTGATCATTCAGAGATTACAGTTGGGCCTAGTCTGTCTTACGTAGAGCAGCCGGTCGAGATTCTCGATCGCAGCGAGAAGACTTTGAGAGGACAGACGATTCGACTGGTCAGAGTGGCATGGAAGCACCATTCACCAGGCGAGTCTACTTGGGAGCGCGAAGATTCTATTCGGCAGCGATTTCCGTACTTATTTGAGGAGCAAGGTACGAATTTACGTACGACAATTTAATTACAAGTTATTTTAAAATCTGTTAGATATTATCGTGCTTTATTTTTAATTTTGGGGACGAAATTTTTCTAAGTTGGGAAGAATGTAAACCCCCTCAATTTTATTCTGTAGATAGTTAGAGTGGGCCAGGAAAATTTTGATAGAAGATATTGAGGTTTAGAGTAGAGGATATTTATCTGAAATTTTAATCCAATTAATTTAAACTATTGGCACACCCTATTTTTGTCTAATTATTCGGAGCCCATTATCAGCCCATAAATTCCGTACAAATATTGTACTTCCGACTTAACTCGCCAAATTAGGCACTGAACTTTTCTGACTGTTAAAATTAACTTTTGTGTGCTCTAAATTAATTGCGCAACATTTTGTAAATCGAAAACCGTATTTAATTCCGTGTCGGACACCTGTGTCATTACCCTCGATTTTGGGGGTACCAACTTAACCCGTTGAGCCGGACCAACTAAAGGGTCCAAGACTGACTCCAAGCCCCTACCACTTTTGGCCTTTGCGCCGTTTCCGGATTTTGACCCCGCGGGCCCCAATTAAATTAAATTCGCGGAACGCGTTATCTCTGTTTAAATCGAGATTTACTAACTTTGTAAATTTCATTTTTATCCTAAATTAATCCCAATGCCCTTCAAATTAGACCCGCGCCTAACGCGCAATACCCCCTCACCATGACAATTTTTAAATATATTTTTCTCCGCAATTTTTGTGTCATTTCATGTGTCCATGCAAATTCCCGAATTTACGGGGGCTTATTTGCAATTACTAAATTGTTGGCAACATCTCATTGGTCATGATTATTTGTAAGGGTCCCAAATAGGGTCTCAATACCAATTCCCTCATTCCTCACATGAAGAAACTATTTTCCTTCATGTTAAATCTACACCACTCATTCAAATTAATTCACTCAAATCCTCACCACACACTCAATGCACACCCCCCTATTTAATCCCTCACACACTCCCCTCTTCCCTAGGCCGGCCCTAAAACCTAGGAGCTTGGGAAACCACCTCCCTCACTCTCTCTCCTCCCTCTCCTTCCCTCCAACGTTGGTTTTCTTCTTCTTCTCTTTTTCTTCACCATCTCCACCTCCACCAAGCTGTACACAGCCATCCCCACCACCTCGGTCCAGACCGGTACAGCCCACTCCGGCGGAGCAGCCGGCCCAGCCGCCCCACTGCAGCCGAGCATACGGCCAGCTCCCCCGCTCCCGTGCGTCCGGCCCGCTCGCCGCAGCTGTGCGTCTCCGGCCCGCTGTAGTCCGAGCTCCCACAGTGCAGCCGCTCCTCCATGCTACCACCTCCTCCAGCGGCTCCATCGACCGACCACTACCACCACGGCTTCTCCACAGCGACTCCGACCATACACCACTTCCACCACCATCTCCCCACTCCCTCCGACGAGAACCACAGCAGCTCCACCGCCAACACTTCCTCCCCTCGTTCATCGATCGAGCTCCTTACTCCGGCCAACCTCTACATACTGCCCCCACATCAACTTCTTCATTATCATCACAACACCACCACGACCGGACTGCTCCCCCTCGGCCAACAACCCTCCACCCCCACCTTCGTCTTCAACGTCATCCCCACGAGGCGAGCCCCACCTCCTCACGGCGAGGCCAAGCACCACCGTGCGAGGCCTCCTCGTTGTCTTCAGCTGTTCACAGCCGGCCAACACCACCACTACGCATCGCCGAGGTGAAACACATCTCCCCCTCTCCTTATACATTTATATATTTGTTTGGTGAAATTTCTAGTGTAGAATAATTGATCTTGTGTTTTAAGGAGGTAATTAGGGTTTAATGTAGAGTTTAGGGTTAGGATTTCATGAAATGGTTATGAACTACGCATGGGTGGAAAATGCAAGATTAATGTTTAAGGCATGTGGAATTATTTTGGAATTTGAAATAAATAGATCATATAATACATGATTGATGGAAGGCCAAATTAATTATTTAAGGATTTAAAATAAATTGAATAAGGACGTGGACACATGATGGGTGAAATTGTGGCATAAATAATAAGGATAGAATTGAATGCCACATGAGATTTTCAGGGTTTTATACATAATGATAAATGCATTGTTGATCTATTGATTGAGTATTAGTCGTGACCCTTAAATGTTGGGCATTTATTAAGGGAGGAATAACAATAACTGAATGTAACTGAGAAGTTTATTACGAAATGAGTGATGATTATATATAAGTGAGGGTTAAAATAAATAAACTACTTATTTCGAGGATGATAGTAAAAGTGTATGTTAAACGTCTGTGAACACTGAGGTGAAACTGAGGACTTGATCAGGAGTAGATTAATTGAATATCGTGATGAGTATAGCAGACTGAGGAATAATAGTGGAATTGATCGAGGAGTAGTTTTAAGATGAGTGATAGCTGATGGTATATGATTGAGGATTATTCTGATGGTAGTCAACCTGGATCAACCCTCTAGTGTCGTATCCCAGTGAGTTGTAGCTGAGTCGGAGCATATGTTTAAACGTGTGTCACATCCCTGTCTGTCGTAGAATAGATTATTGATTCTGGTTTGTATCTCATCTCTAGGTACTGCGGGACTTGAGGGCTTGGACGCGGTACCAGATCCCCGTCATCAGCAGCCGCACGCAGGCAAGTGTACCTTGCCACCCTGTATTTCAGTTTACAGATATTTGTTGTTTCTTATGTACATCATGCACGTAGTTATGTTGACGTTCGGTACTTCACGTCCGGTTCACAACCGGGTGAAGACGTACGTCGTAGCGTCCTAGGAAGATTGTTGGATGATTCGTAGTATCTCGATATGCGTACCTGAGTTTATCGATACCCCAGGACACACTCGTACACTGTGATCGTGCCAGATTCCTGTATCCTGATACTGACATCATGACCAGAGACTGGGACGACCTTAGGGTCGCGTCTGTTGAGTTATCTTCCGTGTGTCGAGACTGTTAGAGGTTCAGGTTCAGCGCACAATCGTTGACCGCTTGGGATGGGAAAGACAGTTACTAGACGTTTGGGCTACTCTGCACGCGCTTATATATGTATATGTAGTGATCCTGTTTTATAGTGTAGTGATCCTGTTTCATAGTGTAGTGGTAACACCCGTGTGTCTCTGTGCTCGGAGCTACGGTACGACCCGTGTGTCTCTGTGTTCGGAGCTGCGGTTTTATTTTGGACAGCCCACGCGTCGAACATTGTCTTTAAACTGAGTCACACTAGTTGGTTATGATAGAGTACCCTGTCGTGTACTTATACTTTCTGTTTACTTGGCATGCTATATTTCTGTACCTTGTTACGTCCCTCTGAGGACCTGGTTCCCTGCCAGTTTTGCAGCATAGACGATTTCGGAGCACTTGGAGATACTGATGGAGTGGCATATCTTGCGAGCATGGTACCAGGTACTCACATTATATCTTCCGGCATTATGGTTATTTTACATTGATTATTCCTCTGCTGTTGTAGCCTAGTTTTGTAGACTCATACTTCTTCTCGAGTCTATTCGAGTTAGTGTGTTATTGGGCGGCCGACCTTAGCACATATAGCTCTTTCTTGTTTACTGTTGTACATTGTGGATTGAGACATAGAGGTTTACATTTATGGAATATCTAGATAGTGCCCTTTATATTACAGCTTATACGTATTCGAGTCAGACCAGAGTCTGGTCGAATGCGTAGCTGGCGTGTCACGTATTCCTGGTCCTACGTATTTTGGGATTGGGGCGTGACAACGAATGGTGGAGGCACTATCCTAGTCAGTGATGCTTGTAAGGGGCGTTGTGTTACCTTGGGAGTCCATAATTTGGATGCTAGTTTACTCGTAATGCCACTTCCGAGTTTTGACATTGTCCTTGGAATGGATTGGTTGAGTATGCACCATGCTAGAATAGACTGTCGTGGAGGACGTGTACTGTTTTGCCCTCCAGGAAAGCCAAAATTCGAGTTTGTTAGGGGAGGAGTTGAGCGGAGTGATGGAATTATTTGTGGAGCCATGGTAGCAGAGACGGACTTGCCACACCCGATTATTGCAGAATTTTTAGACGTATTTCCTGAGGAGCTACCCGGATTGCCACCGGACAGAGACCTTGAATTTACTATAGACTTAGTGCCTGGGGCAGAACCGGTATCGCAGCGAGTCTACATGATCAACAACAGCGAGCTGACATAGCTGAAAAAATAGGTGGATGATTTACTAGACAAGGGTTTTATTAGATCGAGTTCCTCGCCTTGGGGAGCCCCGGTCTTATTTGTACCAAAGAAAGATGGGTCGGTGCGAATGTGTATTGATTATAGGACTCTGAACAACCTCACCATCAAAAACAAATATCCGCTACCAAGGATAGACGACTTTTCGATCAGTTGAGTGGAGCGAGGGTATTTTCGAAGATCGATTTGAGGTCTGGCTATCATCGGTTGAAGGTGAACAAGGAAGATATTCCAAAAACTATATTTCGGACAAGATACGGCCAATATGAGTTTATGGTGATGCCATTTGGGTTGACTAATGTCCCGGCAGTCTTCATGAACTTGATAAACAAGGTGTTCCACCAATACCTAGACAAGTTTGTAGTAGTATTCATAGATGATATTCTTGTCTATTCGAAGACACCAGAAGAACACGAGAAGCATCTAAGGATTGTGCTAGAGACCCTTCAAAAGGAGAAGCTCTATGGAAAACTCTCAAAATGTGAGTTCTTTCTGGATAAGGTAGAGTTCCTTGGGCAAGTGGTAACTGGAGCCGGGATATTGGTGGATCCAAAGAAGATTGCTGCTGTAGAGTCTTGAACCACTCCGAGTTCTGTTATAGAGATCAGAAGCTTCTTAGGATTGGCCGAATATTACCAAAAATTTGTAAAAGATTTTTCACGGATCGCAGAGCCGTTGACTAGACTCACTAGGAAGGATGTGCAGTTCAAGTGGACCAAAGAATGTCAGGCTGCATTTAATGAGCTAAAGAAGAGATTGACTACAACGCCTGTTTTGACGGTGCCATCAGGGACAGCAGGATTTGTCATTTATAGCGATGCTTCAGGAAAAGGCTTGGGATGTGTTCTAGAGCAGAACAAGAAGGTGGTGGCATATGCTTCTAGATAGTTACGGCCACATGAGAGAAACTATTCTACTCACGACTTAGAACTAGCAGCGGTGATCTTCGCTCTAAAGCTGTGGAGACATTATATGTACGGAGAGCGTATAAAAATATACACTGACCACAAGAGCTTGAAGTACGTCTTTACGCAAAAAGAGCTGAATATGAGGCAGCGTAGGTGGCTAGAACTGATGAAGGATTTTGATATTTTACTATAATACCATCCAGGGAAGGCTAACGTAGTTGCCGATGCATTGAGCAGATATCCAGTAGTGATGTACTTGACAACGGATCGTCACTTATTAGCAGAATTGGATAGCCTGGGCATCGAGGTTATTATTCCAGGAGTGGAGACGCAGATGATGGGCATGCAGATTCAATCAAGATTGATGGAGAATATTCGAGAGATGCAGTACCATGATGAGGGTCTGCGAAGCCTCAGAGCTCAGGTACAGGCAAGATTGATGGATGACTTCTCTATTGCAGATAATGGTTCTCTAAGGCACGGGACTAGGTTATGTGTGCCTAGTGGGGACCTGCATGAAGAGATCATGCTGGAGGCTCATCGTTCTCAGTATTCTATACACCCGGGAGCTAACAAGATGTATAAGGACCTAAAGGAACACGTGTGGTGGTATGGAATAAAACGAGAGGTAGCATATTTTGTCGCTAGATATTTAGTGTGCCAGCAAGTCAAAGCCGAGAGGCAGAGACCAGAAGGATTGCTACAGCCACTACCAATTCCTGAGTGGAAATGGGAGCATATCATGATGGATTTTATTTTCGGACTTCCACGCACTCCAGGAGGGAAGGACGCAATTTGGGTCATTGTGGACAGGCTGACCAAATCAGCCCACTTTTTGCCTTTCAAAGTAGGATTGTCCATGGAGAAGCTCGATGATTTATATATAGGCAGATAGTCAGGTTGCATGGAGTTTCAGTAAGCATCGTGTTCGATCGGGATAGTAGATTTACATCCCACTTTTAGAGGAGTTTGCAGGCTAGCTTGGGTACCCAACTCAAATTTAGCACGGCTTACCACCCTCAGACGGATGGACAGTCAGAGAGGACTATTCAGACGCTCGAGGATATGCTTCGGACATGTGTACTAGATTTTGGTGGCTCGTGGGAGGATCATCTCCACCTGGTAGAGTTTGCATTCAACAATAGCTATCAGGCTAGTATCAAGATGTCTCCTTTCGAGGCTTTGTATGGTAGGAGATGCCGAACTCCATTATCTTGGGACGACGTAGGAGAAAGAGTACTTTTGGGACCAGAGATGGTAGTTGATGCTGCAGAGAAGGTGAAGCAGGTTAGAGAGAGACTTCGGGTGGCTCTGGATAGACAGAAGCAGTGGGCCGATAGCCACAGGAGACCGCTAGAGTTTGAGGTATCGATTCATTTATTTAAATAGTTATTACGTTCTTAGATCATGCATTAAGTTCATGTTGTGGCATAGGTTGGCGACTTAGTGTTCTTGAGGATCTCTCCGACATATGGAACAATTCGTTTCGGTGGAGGTGAAAAGCTTAGTCCAAGATTCATCGGACCTTTCAATATTCTGGAGAAGGTCGAAGTAGTAGCTTATCGACTAGCCTTACAGCCTATATTGGAAGGAGTACACAACGTGTTCCATGTATCCCAGCTGAGACGATACGTGGCAGATCCTAGCCATGTATTAGATTATTCGGAGCTTGAGGATGGAGCAAGCCTCCGTTATCCGGAGCAGCCAGTGGAGATCCTTTACCGCAAAGATAAGGTGCTTCGTAACCAAGTAATTCCCTTGGTTCGTGTTGCTTGGAGGCGCCATTCTCCCGGTGAATCCACTTGGGAGCGGGAAGAGGAGATGCGAGAGCGTTACCCCTATCTTTTTGCACCATGAGGTAATTTTCTTCTTATTTGTTTTGCCTTAAATTTCGAGGACAAAATTTTTCTTAGGAGGGTAGACTTGTAACCTCCGTATCCTGAAATTGTAGCTTAAATTTTGTTTTAGGTTAATTTGGGGCTAGTGGGATTTTTTTTCCATAATTTTTGGTTAATTAAAAACTAGTAACAATAATTTCCTAGGACTTGAAAGAATTTATTTTAGGGTTAAACATAATTAAAAATATCCCAAACTTTTATTTTAGGTTCTAAATAATCAAATATATTTTCTAGAATTTTCTGGAAATTTTTTGATTATTTTTAGCATTTATTTTGAGTTAATTAGGGAAAACTGAATTAAAAACTATTTTCTGAAAATAAAAACCCATAATAGTAATTATTCTGCTCAGTCAGCCGACAGGGGGCCCACCCGTCAGCCTCCTACAGCCAACTGGGCGGGGCTCGCCTGTCAGTGACAGCGAGGTGGGTTCGGGTGCAGCCGAGCCGACCCAGAGCAGAGCCGAGTCCGATTTTGACTCGGACTCAGCTGAGCCAAGCCGGGTCAAACCCGGACCGTCCGATCTTGGCGGGGCTACATGGATGCACGCCACGTGGCAGACCCCTGATCCGCGGCTGCCCTCTCTCTCTCTCTCTCTCTCTATATATATATATATATATATATATATATATATATATATATATATATAATAGTTTAGGTTAAAATTTTAGGGTTTTCTTTGAGCCGAATTTTGGAGAATTGCCATCTAGGGTTCCTTTATCTTCCAGAAGCCATTGTGCATAGCTCTGGACTCCAAATGAAGCCCAATTTCTTCAGTTAGAATGATATTGAGATTAGCTTTCTGAATATATAATTTTTTTTACGAAATTATGAGTATTAAATTCTGGAAAAGTCGTAGAGCACAGCATGCCCGAAAATAGATGAGTCTCGATGTTTTTGCGATTCCGGGAGAACCAGGAATCAGAATCATGAACCGTTTAAAATTTTGGAAAGCTAATGTCGAGATAATTGACATATATTTTTCCCAGAATTTAGTTCGAAATATTTATATACTGTTAATTCTGTAGAACTTTTAGGTTAGAATTTAACCATCGGAGCATAATACGAAATTTGTATGTGCCATAATTCCCAAACGAATTTGAATTCGGATGAGCCATAAATTCTAACATATTTTTGAAGCTAAAATCTACAGGAAATAATGCATGAAAGTCGAGTTTGTGTCGGTTGACTTTTCGGTCAACAGATCGCCTCGATTTACGTGTCATGAGTCTCGAGTCGATAAAATTTAGGTTCTTTTGGACAAAATTAGGAATTGACCTAAAAATTAGAATAATAAGATTAAAATAGGATTTTAGAGTAATTATTCCAGAATTAAATAAATTAAAATAAATTATCTTTTGACATGATAAATTTGTAATACATAGGCTATTTGGACTGTGATTGGGATTCTGATTCATACCAGCTAAGGACCACAGGCGAGTACATTTTCGTGATTTCTTTTAGTGCTTGATAATCTCTATAATGCATGCTTAGTATCGATTATTTAATTCTTGACACTTGTTACACGGATTAGTATGATGGATTTTTATTATGAGATAAGTGATTATTCTGGATTATGGTTATTTCTTCGTGACTGGTTTGGAATCCATGTGTACTTGTGGGGAGAGAAAATACTTAGTGGACGTGTGAACTACCCTTTTTATCCCATGGTCTTTTTTGGAATAATAGCAGCCATGCACGACACGTGTGGTTTGCCGGATATTACCCCCTAGACGTTCACATGTCAACAAGGTATTTCAAATCATGTAGAGTAGTTGTTCCTACCTGTTCTTCCATCCATTGTAGTTATTTCTTTTGTTGCTTGGAGATATTGTACTATATATTGCCATGATAGTACCTCAGTATTTGGTTATTCTAGTTGCTTTATTGTGAGTTCAGTTTGTTGCTATTATATATTCCTTGCTATTTATTGTCTTATAGCTTCTACTATGTTGGAACTGTTTTCATTGTGATGTACTCATTCCTTTCCTGACTGGATAAACATTTTAGGTGACTACATTGAGGATGAAATCCCTACACATTATGGACCGTATGCTAGCGACATAATATAGCCTGATCTTGCCCTTTCGGATGATCAGGGAGAGTTAGCAGCTCAGATACTGTCTGCAATGGAGTAGTTTATTAGTAGTTGATTTTGTTAGTTATTTGGATCGAATTATTCTCCGACAGTTTTCTAAAGTATTTTGAACATTGTATTTTGGATATTTAGTTTTTGGGGAAATTTTTTGAACCCGCATCAAGACTATTATTTTGTTATCTTGGTGTATTCTTTTAAACTAGTGCATATGATTGAGTATAATGTAGAGATGCATATATGTGGTGAGTTATAGATTACTGGTGGCTTATTGTACAACGTTCTACAGCCGACACTGCACCGTAGACTGGACGTACTCATGACTCATGCCCAAATCCAGGGTGCGGGTCGTGATACTACCTAATCTATTTAGTCTAGACCTATAGTCATCAATAATTTAAGGGGCCATAAGATCTAATTTTGATACTAAAAGTCACAAGACAACTAGAGATTTAACTACTATGGCCTGCTACGTAAGATTCTAATTTCTTAAGGTTATAATATAATTTCTTGTATCACCATCATGAGCCACATCTAATCCCTAGCATCTAGCTATGTATTTCATAAAATATTCTAGTGCATTAGAAACAAACCATCTTTTTAACTTCTAATACTTCTAAATTACTGCTACATTAAGCAATGGTAAGGTTTTATTAGTTCTAGGCCTCTGATACTGCTAACAATCTATACTAGATCTAGCATATAGGAATAACCTATCTACCTATCCTACTAAGGGTAACCGTCTTCTCAAAAATTTATATCAAGTATGTCTTCTTCCGCCTTTACAAGGATCTACTTCTGGAGGATACACCGCGCACGAACGTCCATCTCCCTGAGATAAGGAGAGATGATAAACAATAATAAGGATGTCGAGGGAAATAAAAGAGAACAATTATGAAGTCTAAGGAAGATAATCAAATGCTAAGGAATTTTCAAATCAGTTGTGGATTGAGATACTAATACTGCTAATCCTGATTACAGGCTCGCTCGGTACCAGAAAGTAATCAAAATGATTTAATCTGGAACTGCATGGGCCACCACAAAAACATATAACGCTCCAGTCCCAAAATACATAGGACTAGGAATACGTAACATGCCAGCTACGCAATCGACCAGACTCTAGTTCGACTCGAATACGTATAAGCTGTATAATAAGGGTAACTATCTAAGAATTACTGATAATATCTATGTCACAATCCACAAAAGAACAAAATATCAAGAATGAATTGCATGTGCTAAAGTTGTCGTCCAGTAACACATAAGCTCGAATAGACTCGAGAAAGGAATATGAGTCTATAAAACTAGGCTACATCAGCAGATGAATAAACAATATGAATAAATAACCATAACTCCGGTAGAAATAATATAAGTATCTGGCACCCATGCCCGCATGACAAAGAAACACACATCAGCAACTCCGAACAGGCTTCACAACGGTCTATGCTACAAAACTGGCAAGGGACCAGGTCTTTAGAGGGACGTAACAAGGTACAAGAAACAACATGCCAAAGTAAAATAGTATAATGCCACATACTCAAGGGTAAACTACTATAACCATCTAAGTGATATGCACGTGAGGACATCATTCGTACTCAGGTTGAAACCACTACAGGCTCTATGTCGGGGGGCCCATAGCAGCAAGTAATATCTCGTAGGGCCAATATGCGCCAAAGATCTGAGACAGAGTCTAAGGCACCTCCAGTAATATAGTATAGTATATATATATATATATATATATATATATATATATATATATATATATATATATATATATATATATATATATATATATAATCATAATCAGCCTTTAGTATGGTGTGTATCTCCTCCCCCCCAATGTAACCTCACGTATCATGTCCACGACGTCTCATGTCCATAACACGCAAGATCATGACCTCTAGCTAGTACAACGAGTCATAATAATATCAATATAATATTCAAGTCTCATATCACGAATCTTGTAAGCCTATTCAGAATTACCATGATTAACTCAAAAAAGATTATGTCACATAAAATAGTGTCAAGTGTCCTACGGTATGACGTACTTGGTAAAGCAAGCACATAAAAATATGATCGTGGTATCAACTCTCTAAGTGACGTTACTCGACTCCGCGTACGGCATCGATACCCGAATCTTGTTCAGACGCTAAGCAACGTCTCACGGTCCTAGGTTGAACATGTATATCTCAAGAGTATGTATATATATAGAAGAAACATAATGTAAACTCCCTCACCCAAAATAGGTATTTTGTGTATATTTTATATTATTATATTTATTATATATGTTGAATTTATTTAGAATATGCTCTTAGTTAATTAGAAAATAAATTTCTTGATATATTTACTTATATAAATATCCATTTAGAATTATTTTAGGTTATTTTAGATTTTTGGAGATTTTTCTAGAATTTTTTTTGGTAATTAAAACTTAGAAAACATAAATTTCTAGGACTTCTATGATTTACTATACGACCATACTTGCATGTCGTTCCTACCAAATATTTATTTTAGTTTAAAATATTTAATTATATTTTTTTGTAATTTATTTAGAATTTTAAAAAATTTACTTAGATTTTAAAATTATTTAGGATTTATTTGGATATATATAGTCTTAATATTAGATATATACTAATTTAGTGTTAATAGATATTAATAAGATTTTATAAATTATTTGTATTATCTTTAATTATATTTAAGATTATAAATTATTGAGATAAATTCAAACTCTATTTTAAATTAATTCAAATCCTGAACCTACTAGGAAATCAACTTCATGCATATCCTATCCTTATTTAAATTTATCATAATCCTATCCAAATTAACCAATCCTATTCTTATTTAATTAAGTAGTGTCCACTATTATATATACCTCATACTTCATATTTTTCTTTCCCAAATTCCTCTCTTTTTCGTCCAAAAATATTCAAAATTCGTCATAAATTCAGCCACATTTTCTACTAGTTATGACGAATTAAAAAGACGATATCTCCTAGCTCCGGACTCCAAACACGCCCCAGTTTTTTTTGTTAGAACGATAATGAGGTTAGCTTTCTGATAATATAAATTATTTTTCTAAATTATTAGTATTAAATTCTGGAAAATTCGTAGAGCACAGCATGTCCAAAAATAAACGTATTTCGATGTTTTCGCGATTCCGGGAGAACCAGGAATCAGAATCATGAACCGTTTAAAGTTTAGGAAAGATAATGTCGAGATCATCGACATATATTTTTCCCAGAATTTATTTCGAAGTATTTATATACTGTTAATTCTGTAGAACTTCTAGGTTAGAATTTAACCATCGGTGCATAATACAAAATTTGTATGTGCCATAATTCCCAAACGAATTTGAATTCAGACGAGCCATAAATTCTAGTATATTTTTTATGCTAAAATCTACAGGAAATCATGCATGAAAGTCGAGTTTGTATTGGTTGACTTTTTGGTCAACAGATCGCCTCGATTTGCGTACCATGAGTCTCGAGTTGATAAAATTCAGTTTCTTTGGACAAAATTTAGGAATTAACATAAAAATCAGAATAATAAGATTAAAATAGGATTTTAGAGTAATTATTCCAGAATTAAAATAAATTAAAATAAATTAATGGTTATATTATTATATAGTTATATGAATATATATGTAAGTAAATGCTAATTGATAATTATGACTAAATATTCAGACTGTATGATCCTAGGATATCGTGGACTATCCCATACTTACCTTGACCATGTTGACCCTAAGAACTTGTGAATTTGTCTGCCTTGCGTACACTAACGTACCGGCATAGACACCTGTCAGTTGACTGACTGATTTCGTACAGTACTTGAAGACGCGACGCCCACATAATTTAATGCGTAATTGACCGTGTTAGATGACTAGTGTTACCCCTAGTATACCCCCTGATTCCAGTGTAAATATGGTTGAGTATGTGCTAGTGTAATGACTAATGATTCTATTATATTATATTTATGTGTACATAGGATATTGGATTGTTCTGCGCGATTTCTGGAGCAGGTTATTGGTACATTGCAGCTTCCTTGCCAGGCAAGTATACCTTGCCATTGTACTATTATTTATACTCCATATGTTGTATGCATCTTTATTTTCTGTCCTTAGTTCATATATTTTAACTGTTATACAAAATACGCGCGACGGTGTTGTCGCGTTATATTTTTATTTATGTATTGCATTGACCTTGTTCATGAGACTACCCCATTATCATGTAGCACCATTAGATTTTATTTGACTGTGACACATATTTTTACACGAGTGGTGAGTCTCATATAGATCACGGACGCATGTATTGACTGATCATCGGTACGTGTGGGACGTGCGTTAGGAATAACTGCTGTTAGAAACTTTGCATGCTAGAAGACTTAGCAGTTATTAGAGGTCTATGGACATAGTCTATTGTAGTACGGTGGTCTCATCCTTGTCCTTGTCTGGTTGCAGGATTGGGCTAGGTACTAAGAATAGGCTATGGACCAAATCGTGTCATGGATGTGACATGCTTAGAGCATGGGGTGGGGAGAACAACAAGTACCACATTTGAGCTCCTTTACACTTTTTTCTATTGTGCGCCCGGATTCTCCGCTGGAGATACGGGTGGTGATGACCACTATATATTATATTATTATCAGGCGGGCCTCCGGCGTTCGAAAGTCGTCGTGCCTTTGTAGGCCCCTGGATCTCCAATAGAGAACCATGCCAAATCCCAGGTTTTCAGCCAGATAGCTCACTTGTGGAAAAAGTTGTTCTTAACTGCATTCACTTTAGACGGTTAGGCCACCCATTGGATATTTATTTCAGTACTTTATTGGCATGTGTTTAAGTATACTTGTTATGTCCCTCTGAGGACCTGGTCCGCTGCCAGGTGTACCTGTTCTTGAGTATTTGCAGGAGCACAGATTGGAAGGATATAGAAGCTTCGTGGATGTCTTCCCTCGAGCCGTGATTGGTAGCTGGTACTTATATTGTTTGAGTGAGTTGTACTTATATTGTATTTACTTTTCCTATTTGAGTTGGTAGTGGATTTGTTTCCACCCAACTATTATCTTTAGATCCTTCTTATTGAGATCTAGTTTCATAGATACTGGTTATTTATTTCTATATGATTTTGGTGGATGAGATTTAGATTTTACCCTGTGACTTGTATTACATTTTTACCACTTGTGGATTTGATATTCATAATACAGTGTACGTATGGATTTGGTTTCCATATATTGGAGTTGCCATATCCATGCGGCTGACATGCTTATGTGTCCTAGTCCTACGTATTTTTGGGACTGGGGCGTGACATATTTTTGTGGTGGCCCATACAAGTCAAGAGCATATTGTCTCGGTTACGTTATTGTACCGAACAAGCCTGCACCTAGGACTAGAATATAGGATCTCATCCACAACTGACCCTGATTCATCTTCCTCCTCTCTGTTCTATTTTGATCAAATGCATCATGCTTGATTCTTGTGCTTCCCTAATAGTTCTTTAAGTATAACCTCCTCCTAGAATATAGAAGTTCCTGTTGTTAGATGATAATTAGAGTAGCACACCTATTTAGAATACAACGAGATTATAGATACACCACTAAGCTTAGAATATCTAGCGAACCCTAGAATCCCTTATCCCTATAATTGGTTTACCATTACCCCGAATGTAATATGAGGACTTGAGAGTAGTATAGACACTACTAGAGTTAGTTAGAAGGTTACCATAATGTTGCCCCTAGCATTGAGGAACCCATAGAAAACCAAAAACTTAATATTTGGACTGAACCTAACCTTCATAGTTAGATGATATTGGAACTATAAACTTATATCATTATCTTGTTATTAGTAGACAGCACCCTAGGAAGCCTAGAGGAATGTAATCAATACTTCTCCCTTGATCATATCCCGAACATAGCAACCAACACCCCACTCCCCTTAGAGAACCATGATGCTATCTAGAGCCCTCTATCTTTATTTTATATATTGTTCCCTGCGACCATAGCACTCGCTATTTTGCGACGGCTAATTACGTTTCTTCTCTTAATCTTTCAACTCATGCCATCTGACACTTCGGATAGTAGGCCAAGTAATTATTCTTTGTTAAGGGCTCATAGTTTGCTAGGATTATAGTTGTAGCCTTGAATGTGAATTTTTTTTATGCTTGGTAGTTAGAACTTGTTAGAACTTGATAAGTTTAAGTTGTTTTGTAGATTGTGACCGATGATTAACCCTTAGTTTTAAATCATGTAACATGTACCCCACCTCAATGTAGGCTATATCCTCTTTCCCCTCTGACGGCCAGTAACTCTTCTATCCTTACTATTGATACTTGCTCTATAAGTGCTATGACTAAGACTTAGGATGACCATTACCTACATAAAAAGGATACCCTAATCAATACCAAGATCTTTTCTCATATACCCTAATAAGAGTTTCTGTTCTATGTACATGTGCAAGGTTATTTTTGTAGGATCCTCTTAAGGCTGTCATAGTACTAGTTTAATTATTTTAAGTTGGGTAGTATACCTCACCACCTGGTATCATATAGCCCTTGTGAATCCATTGATGAAGTGTAAATGAATGGCATTAATTGTATGCTAACATAAGATGATAGTGTTTATTCAGACTATAGAACTTAGAGGCTCACACCCCTACTTTGTCGACTATCGACTTAGACAAGGAATTAATATGATAACTATAGAGATTGTAGAGTCTTTTGTTATTGTTGCTTATGTTGTTTTGTTTTTGCAACTTAAATTATTTGTGACTTCTCTTATCATAATCCAGCGTTATATTTTCTGTGCTACCTCGAATTATGCTGCTATTATAGCCTAGTCTTTGTAAGCTTATTTTTATCGAGCTTGATCATGAGACATATATTATTGGGGACGCCTGCTGATGCAATTGTCTAATCAGAATCAGTGTATTACGGTCTGGACAACCTTAGTACATTTGGTTCACCCTTCGTAACGCTACTTTACGTGGATTGAGATATGTAGTGATTAGTAGACGAATATACTTGCCCTATGCATGTCTGACAGATCGTATCAGTTACATAACTGTACTAATACGAGCAGGCAAACAAAGGATTACGAAAATAGAATTTCAATCCACAACTGCTTTGACAATTTCTAATTGAATTTTTTAAACGCCTTGATCCCAATACTTCTATTCTATTACGCTGCCCTTGAACTCTTTATTATTGATCTTCGTCTTCCCTTATTTCGGAAAGACGAAACCTCGTGCTGGGTATAAAGTTTGATACACAGAGAGTACTAGATATACCCCATAGGCCGATCACATACTTGAGGATTATTCTTTCGTAATTAAGGACATATCATATGTGATATGATTGGCGTTGAAGTTTCGAGGATTGAACGACATGAGTAAATAAATTAAGGGATATTTTCTTAAGGTATATAGCCTTAGGTGATAGGTGGATAAATTCTAAGTTGGGTAGTAGTGCATTGTCAACTCGGGAGGAATTTCTTTAGATTATGATCGAGTAAGACTAGATTGGGAGAGGTTCAAGCCATTGTAATTTTGAGAAATTTAGAAGGATGATTAAGATAATGAGGATTTAATGAATTTTAAAAATCTTGATATTGAGGACCCAATATTTATACTTTGAGCACATGATTTAAATTTTGAATATTGAAGGATGAATCATCGATTTAAATTTTGAGGATAAATATATAATTTTAGACTTGAACAATTGGTTAATTAGATTTAAATTTTACAATTTGATGATTTGAATTAAAAGTTTAATTTTGATTGTTGGGTCACCTATTTGAAATATTGAGGATGTAAATTGAGTTTAAATATTCGAATAGTACAAAATTCTTAAGTTAAGAATAGGAATAAGATTTGATTAGAATTGTTTATTGTTCAAAGTCTAGGAGATTATGATAGTTAGAAATTATGATATAAATTTTGATGTGGGATGTCATATAGACTTGAGTCAGATTTGGATGTTGATTATTTAAAAATCGAGAAGAGATTACGACATGTTGAAATTTGATTTAAACAGTGGTTATATTAATTTTGAAGTGATCGCGATAGATTCGAATAGATTTTGTTATTTAAATTTTTGGAAGAGATTGCGATTGACATACCTTATGTACGAATGTGAAGGATTTAACAAATTATGTCTTATTTTAATTTCAAGGACGAAATTATTTTAAGTTGGGTAGATTGTAAACTCCCTCACCCAAAATAGGTATTTTGTGTATATTTTATATTATTATATTTATTATATATGTTAAATTTATTTAGAATATGCTCTTAGTTAATTAGAAAATAAATTTCTTGATATATTTACTTATATAAATATTTATTTAGAATTATTTTAGGTTATTTTAGATTTTTGGAGATTTTTCTAGAATTTTTTTTGGTAATTAAAACTTAGAAAACATAAATTTCTAGGACTTCTATGATTTACTATACGACCATACTTGCATGTCATTCCTACCAAATATTTATTTTAGTTTAAAATATTTAATTATATTTTTTAGTAATTTATTTAGAATTTTAAGAAATTTATTTAGATTTTAAAATTATTTAGGATTTATTTGGATATATATAGTCGTAATATTATATATATACTAATTTAGTGTTAATAGATATTAATAAGATTTTATAAATTATTTGTATTATCTTTAATTATATTTAAGATTATAAATTATTGAGATAAATTCAAACTCTATTTTAAATTAATTCAAATCCTGAACCTACTAGGAAATCAACTTCATGCATATCCTATCCTTATTTAAATTCATCATAATCCTATCCAAATTAACCAATCCTATTCTTATTTAATTAAGTAGTGTCCACCATTATATATACCTCATCCTTCATATTTTTCTTTCCCAAATTCCTCTCTTTTTCCTCCAAAAATATTCAAAATTCGTCATAAATTCAGCCACATTTTCTACTAGTTATGACGAATTAAAAAGACGATATCTCCTAGCTTCGGACTCCAAATACGCCCCAGTTTTTTTTGTTAGAACGATAATGAGGTTAGCTTTCTGATAATATAAATTATTTTTCTAAATTATTAGTATTAAATTCTGGAAAATTCGTAGAGCACAGCATGTCCAAAAATAGACGTATTTCGATGTTTTTGCGATTTTGGGAGAACCAGGAATCAGAATCATGAACCGTTTAAAGTTTCGAAAAGCTAATGTCGAGATCATCGACATATATTTTTCCCAAAATTTATTTCGAAGTATTTACATACTGTTAATTCTGTAGAACTTCTAGGTTAGAATTTAACCATCGGTGCACAATACAAAATTTGTATGTGCCATAATTCCCAAACGAATTTGAATTCAGATGAGCCTTAAATTCCAGTATATTTTTTATGCTGAAATCTACAGGAAATCATACATGAAAGTCGAGTTTGTATCGGTTGACTTTTTGGTCAACAGATCGCCTCGATTTGCCTACCATGAGTCTCGAGTTGATAAAATTTAGTTTCTTTAGACAAAATTTAGGAATTAACATAAAAATCAGAATAATAAGATTAAAATAGGATTTTAGAGTAATTATTCCAGAATTAAAATAAATTAAAATAAATTAATGGTTATATTATTATATAGTTATATGAATATATATGTAAGTAAATGCTAATTGATAATTATGACTAAATATTCAGACTGTATGACCCTAGGATATCGTGGACTATCCCATACTTACCTTGACCATGTTGACCCTAAGAACTTGTGAATTTGTCTGCCTTGCGTACACTAACGTACCGACATAGACACCTGTCAGTTGACTGACTGATTTCGTACAGTACTTGAAGATGCGACACCCACATAATTAAATGCGTAATTGACCGTGTTAGATGACTAGTGTTACCCCTAGTATACCCCCTGATTCCAGTGTAAATATGGTTGAGTATGTGCTAGTGTAATGACTAATGATTCTATTATATTATATTTATGTGTACATAGGATATTGGATTGTTCTGCGCAATTTCTGGAGCAGGTTATTGGTACATTACAGCTTCCTTGCCAGGCAAGTATACCTTGCCATTGTACTGTTATTTATACTCCATATGTTGCATGTATCTTTATTTTCTGTCCTTAGTTCATATATTTTAACTGTTATACAAAATGCGCGCGACGGTGTTGTCGCGTTATGTTTTTATTTATGTATTGCATTGACCTTGTTCATGAGACTACCCCATTATCATGTAGCACCATTAGATTTTATTTGACTGTGACACATATTTTTACACGAGTGGTGAGTCTCATATAGATCACGGACGCACGTATTGACTGATCATCGGTACGTGTGGGACGTGCGTTAGGAATAACTGCTGTTAGAAACTTTGCATGCTAGAAGACTTAGCAGTTATTAGAGGTCTATGGACATAGTCTATTGTAGTATGGTGGTCCCATCCTTGTCCTTGTCTGGTTGCAGGATTGGGCTAGGTACTAAGAATAGGCTATGGACCAAATCGTGTCATGGATGTGACATACTTAGAGCATGGGGTGGGGAGAACAACAAGTACCGCATTTGAGCTCCTATATACTTTTTTCTATTGTGCGCCCGGATTCTCCGCTGGAGATACGGGTGGTGATGACCACTATATATTATATTATTATCAGGCGGGCCTCCGGCGTTCGAAAGTCGTCGTGCATTTGTAGGCCCCTGGATCTCCAATAGAGAACCATGCCAAATCCCAGGTTTTCAGCCAGATAGCTCACTTGTGGGGAAAGTTGTTCTTAACTGCATTCACTTTAGACGGTTAGGCGACCCATTGGATATTTATTTCAGTACTTTATTGGCATATGTTTAAGTATACTTGTTATGTCCCTCTGAGGACCTGGTCCGCTGCCAGGTGTACCTGTTCTTGAGTATTTGCAGGAGCGCAGATTGGAAGGATATAGAAGCTTCGTGGATGTCTTCCCTTCGAGCCGTGATTGGTAGCTGGTACTTATATTATTTGAGTGAGTTGTACTTATATTGTATTTACTTTTCCCATTTGAGTTAGTAGTGGATTTGTTTCCACCCAACTATTATCTTTAGATCCTTCTTATTGAGATCTAGTTTCATAGATACTGGTTATTTATTTCTATATGATTTTGGTGGATGAGATTTAGATTTTACCCTGTGACTTGTATTACATTTTTACCACTTGTGGATTTGATATTCATAATACAGCGTACGTATGGATTTGGTTTTCATATATTGGAGTTGCCATATCCATGCGGCTGGCATGCTTACGTATCCTAGTCCTACGTATTTTTGGGACTGGGGCGTGACACACAAGCAGATAATATAACAAGGTCTACTGCACATTGGCAAGGTACACTTTTCTGGGTTCTGATCTCCGTCAACTACTCCTGGAAAATTAAAATATGTACGTACACCTCCGGGTGCTAAAAAAACATCACTAATGTTTCCAGAATACTTGAAATAGATAAGATTGACTACCTAAAAGTCCAATTTGGACACAGGAATAAAAATGACAGTTTCGGATCAAAGCGGGGTCCACAAGTGGCTCACTTCGCAACGAAAAGTATGCCAAAGACAAAGTTCTCCAAATTTAGCAAACTTAGTGTCTACGAGTCCAGAACAATGGCATAAAATCAACGGAGTATCCGAAATTGGATTCCGGTGAGCCGGTCACGAAATCACCCGTCAAGTGGGACGGACCCGTGAGACGGTATTTCGTCAACGTTCTCATAATCGAACCAAACTTGGGTCACAGGACCAGCGTAACGCTGCGAATCCGATGGCCCAAGTTTTGTTACGAAATGATAAGCACATACGAAGTTGTGACAAGGCATCAGAATAGGCCGATAAGGTATTTTTTGACGGATACGCGTTGATTTCGGTGTGCATGCACATCCAAATCAATTTTCATAAAATTTTACACGTCCGTGTTGATGATACACGCCTTTCGGTGTAATCCTCACGCGATAAAGTTATCTCGTTTGGTAGGACGTACCCTATTTCAAAATTTTTTGGGTTTTTAGAAACACGTTTTTATTAGTTTTGGAACTCGATTAATTATCAACCTAATTCAAATTAAAATAAACTAATTGAAGCTGCTGGAAGGGGGTTAGATAGGGATCATACCAGAGAAGGTGGCATGAGATTCGAACTAGTGAGGAGAGCAGTAATGCGTCGTGAAGTTGACTCATTGAAACTGAATTCCTGCTCGATTTTTATGGTGTTCTCGGTCACGGGGAAGAGAATCGATCACGTTCGGCCTCGTGGAACCACGAGGGAGTTCGTTCAGTAGGAGGTACTCGTCGGGGGTCGTCGGGGCTCGCTGGGAAGGTAGGCGACTGTTTGCTACTGCTGCAGCCGTTATCACCCGCGCCCGCGCCCACGCAGGTACTGTCCTGGCCGCGAGGGGAGGCTGCGTGTCTGGGTCGACGGTGGTGGCGGTCGGATGGTGATGGTGGCGGTCGGATGGTGATGGTGGTGGTGGCTTTTAAAGAATGGGGGGTTACGGGAAGAAGAAACAGAGGGGTCGCTGGGAAAACGGGTAGCGGGTTAGGGTTCGGATTTTGGGTTTGGGTTTGAATTTTATTATTAATCTTTTATATTATCCCATATATATATATATATATATATATATATATATATATATATAGCCATTTATAAATAGGTTTGTACCTCAAATAATTTCCAGAAAAATCTATAATACTTTAATAATAGTTGTACAAAAAAAATATTTTTTGTATAATATTTGTAATTAATTAAATATACATAAATAACTATCCATGAATTTTATAATTTTCTAATAAGCTAAAAATAATAAAAATTCTTCATTAATCTCAATAATTACATAATACCAATAATAAATTTAATAAAATTTAAAATTTAAAAAAATTAGGGGGTTTACAATAAGTTATTAGATTTTTCTCATCGGTTGGAGAAGAAGAACAGTGTTCTGTGTATAAAAGTGTGCCAATCCACTTTTTAGCCAAAAAGTGTGCCAATCAATTTTTATCCAAAAGTGCGTCAATCCATTTGTAGCAAAAAGTGCGTCAATCCACTTTTTAGCCAAAAGTGCGCCAATCCACTTTTTTGCTAAAAGTGCGCCAATCCAATTTTTAGCCAAAAGTGCGCCAAAACTCAATTTTAGCCAAAAGTGTGCCAGAACTCATTTTTAGCCAAAAGTGCGTTAGAACTCATTGTTAGCCAAAAGTGCGCCATAACTCATTTTTAGTAAATATGCGCATATGAGCTATTGTAGCATGTTCTTAGCCATGTTATAGATTTTTTTTCTCATATTTTTGATATATGCACTAGTTTTCCTTTTTGCTTATTTTGTGTTAACTATTTTGTAGTCTATGTAAACCCCCCAATTTTTTAGATTTTAGATTTTATTATTTTTATTATTGGTATTATCAATTTATTGAGGTTAAGGAAGAATTTTCATTATTTTTAGCTAATTAGAATAAATATAAATTCATGTATAGATATTTTTGTATATATAATTAATTACTAATATTATAAAAAAAATATTTTTTTGGGTGTACAACTATTATTAAAGTATTGTAGATTTTTTTTGAAAATTATTTGGGATTCAAACCTATTTATATGGCTATATATACATATAAATATGTGGTAGTAATAATAATAATAATAATAATAAACCTGAACCCAACCCAACCAAAACCCCTAAACCCGGATACCCGCACCCAAAACCCAAAACAAAATCCTAAACCCTAAACCCAAAATCTATAACCTAGACCCGCACCCCCCCCCCCCCCGTTCCTATTATGAAACCGTAACCCCGACCCTTAGCTACAGTAACTGCCGACCGCTCTTTTCCCCTTCTGAAACCCCCATTCACTCTCTATTTATACGACCATCAGAGCAGACCACCACCACCAGCCTTTCCCAACCTCCAGATGACGATGTCGACCGCCGCCAGCCGCCGCCGCACGCCGCCGCAAGCAGACCCGCCAGTCTTTACACGAGCAGCAGAGCATTGAGGTACCCTTCTTCCCACCTCTGTTTCTCCCTACATAGTAAACCAAACAGCAGACCGTCAAATCCTATATGAAGATCACATGACCCCCATGAATCTCGTTTAATTAGTTTAGCTTATCATGTCCTGTGTCGATCGCAAATTGTGACACAAAACAGAAAAAAATGGACTTAGTTTTTAGAACAGAAATTGTTCCAGGTACGCGTGTTTGAGTCATGTTATCTTCATAACGGCATGCAATGCTAAAATTCTACTTGAATAGACTTCTTGACTGCATAAACTAGTTTTAATCCCTTTAAATATTTTCTTTTAATTTGACATATTTTGTGATTTATTTAATGCTGAAATCTGTCAAAAACTTGATTTCGTAAATCCAAAATTTCTCGATATGGGGTACGTCCCACCAAACGAGGCAACTTCGTCGTGTGAGGATTTTACCTAAAGGTGCGTATCGTCAATACGGACGTGTCAAATTTTGCGAAACTTGATTTGGATGTGCGTGCACACCGGAATCAACGCGTATCCGTAAAAAAATATCGTATCGATCTGTTTCAACACTTGTCATAATTTTGTGTGTACTTATCTTTTTGCAATGAAACTTGCGCCATCAGATTCACAGCATTACGCTGGTCCCGTGACCAAAGTTTGGTTCGATTCAGAGAACGTTGACGAAATACCATTTTACGGGCCATACGGTTCCACTTGACGGGTAATTTCGTGACCGACTCATCGAAATCCAGTTCAGGATGTTCCGTTGGGTTCGTGCCATCGTTCTGGACTCGTAGACACTAAGTTTGCTAAATTTGGAGAACTTTATCTCTGACACATTTTTTGATGCGAAGTGGACCACTTGTGGACCCCAACTTTGACCCGGAACTATCAATTCTGCCTCTGTGTTCAAATTGAACTTATGGGTAGTCAATCCTAGCTATTTCAAGTATTCTGAGAACAATGATGATGTTTGTTTCAGCATCAGGAGGCATACTTGAAGATTCCACTTTTACATGAGCAACTGACGGAGTTCAGAACCCAAGCAAGTGTACCTTGCCAAACCTGAAGAGATCCTGTTATATTATTTGCTTGTATTCTTTCTATATATATATACTTCTGTGATATATCTGTTCAACCTAGGACCGTGAGACGTTGCTTAGCGTCCGAACAAGATTCGGGTGTCGACGCCATACGCGGAGTCGTGTAACATTATTTAGAGAGTTGATTCCACGATCCTATTTTTACGTGCTTACTTTACCAAGTATGTCATACCATAGGACACTTGACACTATTTCATGTAACTGAATCTTTCTTGAGTTATTCATGGTAATTTTGTATAGGCTTACAGGATTCGTGATATGAGACTTGCATATATAGAGATATCATTATGACTCGTTGTACTAGCTAGAGGTCATGATCTTGCGTGTTATGGACATGAGATGCGAGGTTACATTGGGTGAAAAGAGACACACATTCTACAGGCTGATTATATATATATATATATATATACTACTGGAGACTACTTGCTGCTACAGGCTCACCGACCCAGAGCCTTTAGTGGTTTCAGCCTGAGTACTAGTGATGCTCTCATTTGTATTTCACTTGGTTGGTTACATAGCTTGCCCTGAGGATCTATTTTTATTTACTATATTTTATTTGGCTTGAGTGTTTTTTGTACCTTGTTATGTCCCCTGAGGACCTGGATCCGGATTATGTCCCCAGGTACAATAGAGGAGGATTACTCCGAGGTTTATGGGACATGAGCTGACGCTGGAGCAGTACTGGCACCAGAGGACGAGGTTGTGCCAGATGATTTCTCCGGAGAACTCAGTTACTTACTTAGTTTTTATGCTTAGTATTATTTCATATTTGGACATGGACTTATGGACATATGTATTGGTGTTATTCTCTTTTCTTATTTGTGTCAGGTTGTTCCCCGAGACACTACTTATGTGGACTTGATGATGGACTATTTTCTTTTTATCTATTATCTTGATTTGTCTATCATATTGAATTGTGTTTACTTTCTGTGGATGAGACTAGAATTATACTATGATAGATGGTGTAGACTTGTATTTATATTTATTACAACTTAAGTGCACTCTAACGCGTCCATTAAATTGGGTTAGTCCATTGGAGTTATGCTGCTGGCCATTGCCACGTGACTAGTCTCTCGGTATTTTGGGACTGGGACATGATAGTCTATAATCACTAGCTTGGTCTTGTATTTAAAGCATGTTGGATGCTGTATTTTTTGTATGAATTAAATATATTTTTATGATTCCTCACGACACCTTGGATTTTCCTTGTATATGATAATCTATTGCATTTGGCATCGACAATCGAGTATGAGTATTGCCAATGTATCGTATGTCACGGATACGATAAGTTCGTCAGTGATAACTCGTGAAAAGCTCGTACCAGTAACTCGTCGTTATAGGAAGTTCCTTGAGTGTCCACGATTAGAGAACTTGAAATAATTTGGTAATGATTAAACAAGATAAGAATTTACCTAGATCATTGGGAAGAAAGAATATGGCGCTACCGGCTACCCCGATCTCCAAGGGCCCCATGAGGCATGGACTGTCATGCCCCGATTCCGTAGAATCGATAGTCATCCCCCAGGCGTGATGTCGTGCATGCCTAGGTTGTGCAACACACAAGGCTAAGGTATTTTTATACAACGAACATATATTCAGAGTACGCAGATAATTGAAACACAATGTTGAAATATGGAAATATTCTCTTTATTGATTATGAACATCTTTTATAAACTCTTGAATGAGTCAGATAGTTGCCGCACGGGCTTACAAAAGTGGACACAAAATGAGATAATCGTCCGGTACATTACTGTCACGCCCCGATCTCCCGCAGGCAAATCGGCCGTTCCCGCTAGGCGGGAATCACCCTCGCCAGCGCTCCCGCGGAACGATCGCTTAACCCATCCGGGCGTGATGCCGCACGAGCGTGATCCACGCCCGTGCAAGGCCATGGTTCATTGGCTGGCGGCAAGAGTTCTAAGCCACAGAGTCACACAGATTGTCCGAGTGCAGCGGAGTCATGAACGCATAGGCGATCGGTAACAGGTTCACTGAGTCGACAAATATAGCGGAAGCATTGAAACACAAGTTGAAGTAAAGCAAGCTCTTTTATTGATATAAACTTGTGTTACAGGCGGCGTATAGCCGAGATTACAAGTCGCTCAAGCCTCTCTCTCTGAAACAGTAAAAGCGTGCCAAGTGGCTACAACTGTGGAATGAATGTACAGGCGATGGTCAGGCGATGTTCACAACTTATGTCTTGTATAAGCGCTTCAGTCCCGGATGCACCGTTGCAAGGCTTCAGAGGGAACTCCTGGCCTTAGCACGCACGAAGGAGGCGTCCGCACCGCACGAGGTTCTCCCACACCCTGCATATCAAACTGGTGGATTATCAGTACATTGAATGCACTGGTGGGGAAGCTACTCGCCCGCTCGACAAATCCAAACACGTAATACAGGTTCCGTACACAACTATTAAGTTGTCTTTCTAGTTGCCTTAGGATCAGTTTCATGCAAACATTGAATAGCTTATCGTGTCGGCCAGTGCGTCGTGCGATGTTTGAGGAAACACGGCGAAACTTACCAACTTACCATTTATCCTTCCCTGTCCAAGGCAAACATGATTAATTCAAGCACGGTAAGTATAAACATTCAGGAGGCATAGCATATGCAAACAGGAGGGTTCTTATAACATGATCGTTCAGGTGTTAAGTTATTCATTGATGCTATGCAATGACTCGCACGTGGATAGCTGCTAAGCGAGGATGACTTGTTATCTTTTGTTTCACAGACAAGCACGCAACAGGTTAAATACACACGATAAACACACGATGCATTACAAGCCATATTCACACGATAATCACACGAGGCATTGCAAGCATATACACACGATGATCACTGGCTGATGCCATAATGGACTAGTCAAGGACGTGAATAACATGCAACGAGAAAACACGAGGAGCTCATAAAATACGATACGTTGCAAGTTACCCAGTCCGCACACGATTGACTATAAACACGAAGTCTGCCCGGATCGGATCGGTGCCAGTGCCCCAGCACCGTCCGCAGAACTTATATCCTTGTGCACAAGTTGTCCATGATCGAACATGATTGTTAATTTACACACGAGCACACGAAAAGCAGTAATGCATGATTCATTTAGCTATTGGATATGCACAGTCTCCTGGGCTGCTGTAAGCCCGCACAGGAGGGAGACTTGCAGGGAGATCCGAATACCTAAATGAGTCTTGCCACTGGAGTATGATTCATTTAGCTATTGGATATGCACAGTCTCCTGGGCTGCTGTAAGCCCGCACATGAGGGAGACTTGCAGGGAGATCCAAATACCTGAATGAGTCTTGCCACAGGAGTATGATTCTTTACTTGACATGATGCAGTCTCCTGAATCGGGAACTGCCTTGGCGACCTAACGATCCCGGATACTTGCAGGGTTATTCAGGCACGGAACGACTACATAGTAGTCTTCCGAGGTTTGGATGAAAATACGGTAACATTCAAGCAGACAAGCATGCGTTTCTAAGAAACATAAACAGGCACGTTGCTCGGACCCGAAGGTAAGCCGAGAGTTGAAACCGTTAAGGGAATTAGCATGCGAGGGTCTGAATATAAGCAGTATTTCATTTCCATGTTCTAGCAAGCAATATGAGTTGGGATTATTTCCTTAGCTAGGTGCGTTGGATTCATTAGCATGCAGGGGGTAAATCACCTAGTGACTAGCATAAATATTCCAGATTTTATATGTGCTGGCTAAGCAAAGACAAGTTCACCGTAGCCACCCACCTTAGCGATGATTCGCCTCGGTAGAGCGATACGTCTGAGCGAGCCTCTGAAAGTCCAAGCCGGATCCTGTAGGGACAAGTCTGGATATCTTTGCCTCTTGATCGAGGCAAGGCGGGTCGGGACAGCTGCACGATTGCCGATTGAGACGGCAGTCCACTTGAGCGGAACGGGGTGTTACAATTACATCCCTTTACTAAAACTTTAAAATGCTATAGACACCTTTGGGCAAAGCTATCGCCTTTCCATGGAGCTGCATAAGTTATGTGCATGAGCTCCTGGATCTTGCAAAACACACTTCAAGGGCATGAACTAAACGTGCCGGTAGGTGGACTGGATTGGGAAGTCGCTTTAGTTTCTTGCAGGATCTCCTTGGTGCGGGGAACCTATTACAACGAGGGTCAGTACATCGAAATACACTGGTGAAGATGAGCTAACCCAACTATACCAATCAACACGTTATTTATATGAAGCATGCAAGTTATTTTGTGGTCTTTTTATCTTGTCTTAGTTTATTTTATAAGCAAGCATTAGATATGGAAATTTACTGAAATAAATATGCCACCGTTCGGTGACTTTTACCTGCCCGTCTGAACCACCTGCACAATACTTACCATGACCTTCCCTGCCATGAAGACATAGTTAGCTTGCACAGTTTAAATATACGAGGGGATCACTGACATGATACCATATTGGACGAGTTATAGTACAAGGATGAAATGACATGCAATGCAAGGAACATGGACGTTATCTCAGAGATCATCTCCTACATTGGTTGATCAGAGTGGGCCAGCACTAGCAATACTGCTGTTGGCGTAGCGTCCTCTACCATCTTGAGCTCAGAGGGTCAGGCAGCACAGATCGCAGTTGTAAGTACAGTTTTAGGGGCAATTTCAGTATCCTATCCAGCATGAGGATAGTACCTTAGTGGTTGAAGGTAGCATCTTCATTATTCCATTTTTGTTACATTTTTCCTTAGCAAGCCAGGTATTGGTAGTATATCTTGGGTTCCTGTTGGCGGCCTTGTATTTCCCTTATACTTGGAGTGCAACGGTCTGCTCGGCTTATTCGGCGAGTGAAGGCGAGTTTCTCGTCCAACTTATCTGCCTACGTATCTCGTGGATACGTGATATCTATCATGTGTTCTACTATGAAGATACGTCCTGGGCAGAGTCGTCTTTGACTGAGTCGTTGGTACCACCTTACCTAAAGGCTTGGCTCTTGTCCACTTGAGAGTCAACGTAAACGAGCGATGACGAATTCCTACTCGACTGACTCAGGGGTATATGTATTCATATGCCTCAGTGCTTCCTTTTTTTTTCCTTATGTGTTATATCTGTGATTTGATTACTTTATACAGTTTTCTTTTCTTCTCAGTTAATTGTGTATTATAATCTTTTGATAGTGACTTATGATTTTCTGGACCCTTTAGCTTGTTTCAGCTCGACTAGATTTAGTAAAATTCTGAGGACGGAATTTTTTTTCTAAGGTGGGTGGAGATGCCACACCCGTTTCTAGACTTAGTATTTCTTGAATTCTTGAGATTTAAAATTTTTCTTCTCTGATAATATATTCCTGCTGTATTTTCATGATGACTTCTGTCATTTCTTTTTGTATTTGGTTTCTGTTGTCTGGAGAGACTATTCGAGATCATTAGAATACTCATTGGCATTACCATAGACCCAGTTTAGGACCTGCATATAGAATGGACACTTGACTTAGTTCATTTTGGTTGAACCCATGACTAATCCATCTTCCTTTGTATATATGTGTGCTTTCTCTCTCCTCTTACATTCTTCTTCATTTTGTACTTCTCTTCTCCTTCTTTCTTCTTCCTCTCTCCCTTGCCCTAGACCAACCCTAACCCTAGAAGAGGTTTGTGTGCTCACCTGGACCGTGAAGAGGTATAGGCTAAGAAGCCACTTTAGGCAAGTACATCTTGCTCAATAGTGAAACATTAGATTTTTGGATTTTTGTATATTATATGTTATTAAAAATGTGTTTAATAAAAAATATTCTCCTTGATGTTCTCATCCATTTTAGTTCTTGGAGTTTTCGGTTTCGGAGGATAGATTTAAGTAGATCTGAGTTTCAAAGTTAGGATTTTCATGGATTTCATGAGTTTTTCTTGGTTTTGATATATTAAAATTTGTTGTTTTCGAAAACTAATTATTTTAATTGATAGAGCTTTCCATTTTGTGCAATTTAGCTTTTGAATAACTTAATTTGGAGTTAAATTAAAGTTTTTATGGTCAAAATAAGTTTTTAGATTTTTTTCGTCGGCTGGGGAAGAAGAACAGTGTTCTGCGTACAAAAGTGCGCCAATCCAATTTTAGCCAAAAGTGCGCCAGAACTCATTTTTAGCCAAAACTGCTCCATAACTCATTTTTTAGCCAAAATTGTGGTAGAACTCATTTTTAGCCAAAAGTACATCAGAACTCATTTTTAGCCAAAAGTGTGCCATAAATCATTTCTAGCCAAAAGTGCGCCAGAACTCATTTTTAGCCAAATTGTGCATATGAGCTATTGTAGCCTGTTCTTAGCCATGTTATAAATTTTTTCTCATGTTATTGATTTATGCGCCCGTTTTCCTTTTTGCTTATTTTGTGTTTACTGTTTTGTAGTCTATAATCACTAGATTGGTCTTGTATTTAAAGCATGTTGGATGCTATGCTTTTCCTATGAATTACACGAATTTTTATGATTTCTCACGACACCTTAGACTTTGCTTGTATATGATAATCTATTGCATTCGGCAATTGAGTGTGAGTATTGCCCATGTATCGCGTGTCGCGGATACGATAAGTTCGCTAGTGATAACTCGTAAAAATCTCGTACCCGTAACTCATCATTATAGGAAGTTCCTTGAGTGTGAACGACTCAAGAATTTGAAATAATTTGGTAATGATTAAACAATATAAGAATTTACCTAGATCATTGGGAGGGAAGAATATGGCGCTACCGGCTACCCCGATCTCCAAGGGCCCCATGAGGCATGGACCAACCCCGCTAGGCAAGGGCCCCATGACCTACCAAGTTGCGTGTACTGCAACACTTACAAGACAAGTTTATATACACGTTTATGTTATAAGACAACTTTACATACAAGTTGTGCCAATTGACAAGCTTATGATTTCAAAATTTATGATTTCAAAGTTTAGGATTTCAAAGTTTATATTTATCTATGACAAGTTTATGTATATCTATGACAATTTTCAAGTTATATTTTATTTATCCTTGGTTGTGATATATATTTTCTTTTCAAGGCAAGCGTACCCTTGGCCATCCGAGTTGACTGCAGTGTCGTTAGTAGCGAGATTCTTCAAAACATGCATTTGTTAGTAACTAGGTTTGTGATAACCCTAGTTAGTTAATTATAGAAAGCCGTAGAGATGTCTGGTCGTGCAATGAATGTTTGTCTATTCGTTAAGCTTGCCCTTTTATTTTCATTCTTCCGACGCGTGGTTAGGGTACTAAGTTTTGCTCGGGTGAAGGTCCGCAACCCCGATCCTTGTTTGGTTTATGTAAACCCCCTGATTTTTCAAAAAATTTAAAACTTATTTTTCACAATTTTCTAGAATTTTTCTGGTATTTTTAACTAATTAAAACTAAGGTATTTTATGATTAAATGATTTTTAAAGGTTATTAATTAATATTAAAATATTATAAAAATAATATTTTTGGGTGTGAAATGAAAAACTAGACATAGGGTAATTTTTCGGGAATTTATTGGACCCCGAAAATATTTTTAAAACCCTAAAAACTACGGTATATTTAAACCAAAATAAACCCTGAAATAAATTCGGTTTATTTTCAAAATAAACCAAACCAACTCAGACCCGGTTCAATTGAACCAAACCCAGCTCTTAGCGGGTCGGTTCGGATCTAAACCCGACCCGAAACCCGTCTATCCGAACCCATAATTAAACACTAGCGGGTCGGGCCGGATTCATGTTGAACCCGACCCGCGGACATGGACCCGTTACCTAACCGAAACCCTAATCCTAATTCTACCCGGAATCACTGTTCCGACTAGCGTAGCCCCAATTTAATCCCCTCGCCGCCTACGCCAGAACCCTAATCCTCCAGACTTCATCCCCGACCTCCCCTCGCCGTCTCCTCCGCCCGGACACACCCCGTCTCTTTCCCGCAGCAACGCTGCCACCGCCTACCCTATCTCCTTAGCCTGAACCCTAGACTTCCCCACCACCTTCCTCCGCCTTAGCCATCCTCCGCCCCTCTCCTCACCATATTCCCCGACGCCACCCCCGACGTCCTCCGCCCGGACACACCCCGTCTCTTCCCCGCAGCAACGCTGCCACTGCCTACCCTATCTCCTTAGCCTGAACCCTAGACTTCTCCACCACCTTCCTCCGCCTTAGCCATCCTCCGCCCCTCTCCTCACCATCTTCCCCGACGCCACCCCCGACGTCCTCCGCCCGTCCCCAACTCCTCCGCCTCGACTATCCCCCCCACAGCCTTCCATCTCCATCTCCTCCGCCCTGAGCCCATGACTTCCCCCATCCTCCGCCGTCCAGTCCCTGTAGCCCTCGACTTCCTTCCCCGTATCGATCACCCCCAGTGACACCCTAGCCCCGGCCGTCCTCTCCCCGCTCGGCCACGACCCGCTGCCCTAGCTACCGCCTCGCCGTGCCCTGCCCAGCCCAGCACCACCACCATCGACCCCACAACCTTGACGATCCTCCGCCCCGAGCGACCCCGACTCCGACGAAGCCCCCAACCGCAGCACCGAAACCCTAGATCGGACACAGTCCTGACACAGTGTCCACTGTGTCGTGTCGTGTCAGGACGACTCGCGGACACGGGAATTTCAGGTTCACGGAGCCCTGTTCAGGTAACACGTTCTCTCTCCTCGTTGCCCCATTTTTTGTTCTGTCAGTTGTGACGCGTAGACTGTGTAACCCTCTTGATGCCCGTGCAACCCGCTCGGTGCGTCGCATCCTGTGGTGATCGCGAACTGCGATCCAAAAACAGGAAAAATAATACCCCGTTTCACCCGGAACTGAGTATGCCCCGCCAAACGGGATGACTTGGTCGCGTACGGTCTTCACCAAAATGTGCGCGCCGTTGATACGGACGTACGAGATTTCACAGAAGTTGATTTGGATGTGCGTGCACACCGGAATCAACGCGTATCCGCCGACAACGACCCGTATCCGCCTGTTCTGGAATATGTTGTAACTTTGTGTACACACGTCGGATCGAAATAAAACTTGTGCCATCGGACTCGTAGCAATACGCTGGTCCTGTGACCCAAGTTTGGTTCGATTCTGAGAACGTTGACAAAATCGCGTATTGTGGGCCCCGCGGCTCCACTTGACGGGCGATTTTGTGATCGGCTCATCAGAATCCAGTTCTGCAAGTTTTGTTGGGTTCGTATCATCGTTCCTGACTTGTTGACACTAAGTTTGACAAATTTGGAGACCTTTGATCCTGACATATTTTTCGGTGCAAAGCGGCCCACATGTGAACCCCGCTTTGACCAGAAACTGTCATTTTTGCCCATGTGTCCAAATTGGACTTAAGGATAGGCATTTCTATCTATTTGATATTTTCTGAGACTGTTGGTGATATTTATTTTAGCTTTTGGAGGAGTACCTGCAGGATCCACTGATACAGGGACAACTGTTGGTATTCAAACCCCAGGTAAGTGTACCTTGCCAACATTGCAGTTCTTGTTACATATTTCTTTGATTATTTATATCTTGTTCATGCTTGACCTAGGACCGTGTGACTTACTTAGCGTCTGATTAATAGTCGGGTGCCAACACCGTACGCGGAGTTGTGTAACGTCACCTAGAGATGGATATCGTGACCCTTTACATTCTCGTACTTGTCTTATCAAGTACATCGACCCAGGACACTTGACACTATTTATTAGACAGAATCTTCCTGAGATATTCATGGTGATTCTGTATAGGATACAGGTTGTATGACATAGACATTATATGACTTGCTGCATTAGTTTTGATCCTGCGTGTCATGGACATGAGACGTATGATTACATTGGGTGGGAAGAGTATTACTATATCAAAGGTTGATTATATTATATATATTGTCATCTGGAGGTGTCTTAGTTTCTGATATAGAGCTTTGGCACAAGTTCTGGCCCTTCGAGGGAATGCTGCTATGGGTTTCCCCGACACAGAGCCTATATTAGTCTCAGCCCGAGTATGACTAAAACTCTCACTTGCATATCACTTAGTTAGTTACATAGTTTACCTTATTGTTTCATTTATTGCTGCACTGTATTTATTTTGGCTTGTATTATCTGTACCTTGCTAATGTCCCCTGAGGACCTGGATTCGGATTATGTCCCCAGGATTAGCAAACGAGATCTATCCCGAGGTATATGGAGTAGGAGTATTATCAGGAGCAAGCACTGGAGCGGTACCGGATCCAGTAGACGAGGTGATCGCCGAGGATATCTTCTGAATATATACTATTTCCATACTCAGTATGTGCTGTGGTTATCTTTATTCTTGTATCTTGACAGATGTATCAGACTCATTATCAGGTTATTTCTCGAGTTTATATTTTATTGAGATTGATCTTGCTTTATGATTCTGATATTGTTGTATTCATTTATGTGGATGAGATTAGTATATCTAGACCCTTATTGTTGTATTACAGCTTAAGTACTCCCCGATGGATCCATTAAATTGGGTTTGTGCATCGGTGTGTGCTGCTGGCCATTGCCACGTGTCTAGTCCTCCGATATTTTGGGACTGAGGCATGACAGTTTAAGGGTTGTAGTCCCGATCCAGAGTAGTCCCTATGCCCTTTTGCCGCTCGTCGTCTTACTTTTCTTTATAGCTCGTTATTTATAGTTCTTTAGTTTTATTTTTAAGACGAGTACTTTGGTACCGTATAAGTCTCGACCCGCATTATTTATATCTCTTTTTAGCTTATGTTGTGATTTGTTTTTTCTATCACCTTGAGCTCCCTTGTGGTATTTGTTGCTTGGATTTTTGACCCTACTGGTTTTGTTTGGCTAGATCTATCAGAGGAGAACCAGGATCCCCCGCACTTCCAGCAATATGGCTCGCTCTCGTAGGACTACGGCCGAAGCTCGCGAGTGGGTTTCTTTCTTCTGACCCTCGTTTTGATTACTTTATTATGTGGTATTTAGCAAGGGGCAGTGTTACCCCTTTTATTCTGAGACTACTCCTCTGACTTCGGTCAACATGATATGTATATTAGACCATGGCTGGTATATTAGATCATATATAATTATACTCTACTAGTACAATATTTTATATTCACTAGTTTCATGATCATATGTGATGTGTAATTTATGAAACATCTTTACTTTCATGTATGATATACTCTTGTATTATTGTTGTTGGATTGAGATACTAGAATTTGTTGGCCTTAGGACTGACGTCATAGCATACTAAAGTACTACCCATTTGTCTTCTTGACAACCGTGACCACCGTACCATATTTTATACCTTGTACATAGTAGATGGTCATGTTCGTTCTCGTATTTATCCAGTATTCTGGAAGCGGGGTGTGACACTCGCATGGTTATACCACTTAAGTAAATTTTGCTTCGCATCGAACCACATATATTTGGGGATAAGCTGTATCGACTCAGGTGAAGCGATAGGCTGTGATGACTCGACATAACGACTAAGTAGATAAGTAAAGGTGGGCGGGCCTTGACCCTTCTCCCCTACTCCTTCATGATTAATAAAATACATCAGCTGCTTGCTAACGATATCATAGATTCAACGAGCGTGGTTCAGAGAATAGAAGTTGTAAAATAATTTAAACACTAAGATATAACATTGAAATAAAGTATATCGAGGCGTGCATCAAGCACACGAGTATCGAACGAGAATTATAAGATAGCTTCATAAGTGCAACAGACAGTTGTGGTTCAGACCAAGGAACTATCAAGACAGGATACGAGATATCTCAAGTAATCGAAAAAGGGAATGGTGCCACAAAATAATCGTTTAGGGATAGGGCACCATGGAATACTGTGTCGAGAAGCGGCATGGTGACTTATATGTTAGGATCTACAGGTCGTTCAACCGAAACAATGATCGAAAGAGAAGCGGTGCCACGAGTATGGTTTAGTGGGGCGAGTTGGCACGTACCTCGCCATACTTATATTTCGATAGTCGGGCGAGTAGACACGGACCTCGTTCTTCGGTGCGGGAATTATGGGGACCTTAGGTCGACTCGGACTAAGAGGATGCGCCCAATGTCATGGCATTGCGGGACCTTCAACTGAACTCACACTCGAAGCTAATAGAGTATGTCGTTTAATGTAATGAATGCCCAATATTATGCTCGTGTCGTTAGTGACCTACATATAGATAAGAGACGGTGTGCTATCAAACGTTTGAGCCAGGAGGATGAATGTCGCCTTGCATCGAGCAAGAGTGTGCACATCGACTATAGATTCAGAGTCGTTATTGAGCGAGGCAATTTAACGTGTTTCATGTGTTTCATAAACGATACAAGTATTGCTTGCTTAGTTAACGATGAGATTCAAATATAATATGCATAGAGATCGAGGCGACCGAATACAACAAGTTACTTACCAATGAGATCTAGAATAACATGCTTGTCCGCTTAAGTAAATTCAATGCCTATATGCGAATATGCTTTCATAACTTCAAAGTTTACATGCGAGCATGATTTACTGCTTTTGAGGTGTGCCTCAATATGAACTAAAATTCATCTAAGTTCTAATAGAAAGATCACTATAAATCTATATGCTTGCCATGATCACTTAGTATCCGTTTAGACGACTGGGTTATCCTGCTCACCAGTACAAGTTATGTATTGACCCACATTTGTGGGCAACCTGTTTTAGGTACCCAGGTGCAAGGCCTTAGCTTGGATATAAGAAGACGTGATGTACGGAATGGTAGAAATCCTTTTTAAGCAAGAGAGATCAATGAGTGTTGTAAGCCAACTTGGCATATTCAATGGGGGTATTTAAGCCTTTGTAACCGCTGCAATTATCAATAAAAGAGTTTTGCTTCACATACTCTGAGTGTTTTATATTGACTCTATAAATCTTTCGATGTGACTTGGTATTCTATAAAAACCATATGTTTTATCTTCTTGCCTTGTGCGTTGCACAACCTAGGCACGCACAACATCATGTCCGGGGGACGATTATCGACTTTACAGAGTTGGGGCATGACAGATTGGGAAGTCGGTATTGCGGGCTACGACTCAAGGCAATGTGGCAAGACAAATAAGAACCATGGCATATTTATTTAAGTTTTCTATTGTCATGCATGATATATTTTTTTTATTTCTAAGTTGCATATGCATGCACAGTCATGGACAACTTTTGCACAATGTTTGGTTCATCTAACGGTATTCCAGGACCACAGACCCGATTCAGCCTAGGAAAGAACAAGGATATTGCTGAAATAGTACACATGTGATTTAAAAACCTCCCGGGAGATAGTTACCCTCCTGAAGGGGAGCCGTCTAACCACAGATAGTCCAAGTGACGTGTAGTCAGTGACCTCATATAAACTGGTAACATTACTAAATAATAGCGTATGCAGACATGGTAAGTTATTATTCATTTATAGTGGTGATACATATATGTTTTACATTATTATTGGATATGAATTGTTAATTGTCCCTAAGGCAACAAATTAATATCACATTTAATAATATTCCTATCACATGACTACTGTGTTGATTTAAGTGAGTCAGACTAGTACCGCTCACCAGTACATGGCAATGTACTAACCCACGTCTTTGTGAGCTTCCACAGGTGCTGGAGATTTAAAGTTGCGAGAAGTACCTTAAACAATTCTGAGGCATCAAAGAGATTGTTGGACGAGAAGAAGCTTTTCTTATAAAGATGTTATCTTCTGTTATAAAGTATATAATATATGGAACATTGTAGATCTGTTTACCAGTGAGTTGTAAGCCAAGTTGGCAAGTTTAATGTAAGTCTAGTTTAGCCAGTTTCAGTTAGGCTATTAAGAGCATTTCTATTTCGCTGCAAATCTTTGTATTCCGCTGGAAGTCTTTGTAATCTGCTGCAAGTCTTTGTATTCCGCTGCTATATTCAATAAAAGAAATTATTTTCATATGTTTTATCATGTCTTTAGTTTGTCTTCTTATTTCTGCTACAATATCATTATTTTGAGAATATGATTTGTTGTGTTCGTTTTGCCTTGGGGCATGACTTTAGTGTAATATAGACTTCTACGAAATCACACCCAGTAGTTACTTTTCAGTTCTCCGAAATTGGGGCATAACACCTCCTCCCAAACACTAAATTTTTCTCTATCTTCCCTTCACTTCTACTCCTTATCCTTTCCTGTTATTTCAGTCTTCCCACTCCGAATAGGAGATGTCAAAAGATGACATAAAATTATCAAAATTTATTTATGTTGGAAAAATATTCATAGTTTGTACGAGTTAACTTAGGGTATGTGTCACTACCACATTTTCTAGGAAAGGGTATTTTAGTCTTTTCCTATTTAATTAAATATTGTGCATGGTAAATAATTATTTATTATATTATTTAATTATTGTTATATATTATTTAATTATTTTGGACTTGTATGAGTGGACCTAACTAGTTTAGTTTAGACCCATGGACCAACATGAATTAATTAGTTAGACTTTGCCCATTTAGAAAGCCCATTGTTAAGGAGATGGATTAAATTAATTAAATCATTAGACTAGAAGCTTCCTTCCTTAATTATTTCTTCATGAGAGGCCCCAAGGGGTATATTGGACATTTCATAATTACTTGAGGAAGGGGTAGGGGCCGACCTATTAAAAGAGGGGGGAAATTCTCTCTCCTCTCATTTTTATTCCAAATCTAGATCTAGAATTTTCCACTACCAAATTTCATTCATTCCCATTTCATTTTCCTACCAAATTCATTCCAATTCCTTCCCAATTCACCATTAGAGAGTTGAGAAGCAAGGATCTAGAAGGAGGAAGCAAGGATCTACAAAGAGGAGCAAGGATCTACAATTTGGAGGCAATTTCATCTCAATTGGAGGTTTCATTGGGAATCCATCTCCCAATAGGTATAATTCAGTTTTTTCCCTTAAAATAGATTTTAAATCTGAGATTTAATCATGGAAAATCAATCCATATATATGTACTACCCATAGGACTTGGTTTTGTGTTCATAGGAGACCCATGGAGAAAGTTATGGTACTTTTTGTGTCAATTTTGGGGGAATTCCGAATTAATATTTTGTTGTATGTGTCAATTGATCCTATAGATAAATTGGGCATGTGTTTATGTGTTTGGGACTAGTGTCGTGTCCATAATTGGGTAAGTGTAGGTCGTATCCCAACAATTTGGTGATACGTGTTGTTTTGGGGGGTTTTCCTCCGACACGGGACTTTGTACATGTCGTATTTTGACACGGACACATAGATCTATATTTGACACTTTGTTTTGTTCATAAATAATATATGTGACTTGCTTGTGTTCTTCGGGGTGCAATTGGTTGTGTGTTGGACTCGTGTCGCATGCGTATCCTAGATCTAGTGGGATACGGTGTGATACTCTCCATTTGTGGTGTGTTTATGTGTAGATCTAATTATTTGTGCTTTCATTCTTGAATTATAAATTAGTAAATATATATATATATGTTATATATTTATTATAGTGTATTTATTATGGTATTTATTGTAGCATAGATCTATGTATTATATGTGTACTAATATAATGTATAAATATATATGTAGCTTTCTTTTACATGCATTTATATATGTTACAAATTATGTTAAGAATAGAAAATATATGAAAATACTTTATAAATATCTATATGTGTTTAATTAAGTAATTATATTATTTATAATTATTATATAATTAATTATATATATGAATGGATGTATATTTATTAACATATTTATGTATGTGTACTTTTAACCATGTTGTAATATGTACATTAGTACATAGGATGTGTATTATAGCTATTGGTATTTATTTATATAGCTATATATAATATATATGTATTGGATTATATATATATAGAAGTATATATTTATTTAATTGATTTATATATATATATATATATATATATATTGATATATATAGGTTATATATATATATATATTTATTCTTTTAGCGACAACAGCAATTAATGACAGATTCTGTCATTAATATCCAGCAGCAGCAGCCGCTGTAGCATTAATGGCGGAATTAATGACAGATTCTGTCATTAAATACGCAGCAGCGGGCGGGAATTAAAGCAGCAGCGGCGACGGTCGGTTTGGTGACAGTTGGAAACTGTCACCAAAAGGGTGGCAACAGTACAAAATGCATCTGCAGTAGCGACGGTGATTCAGTGACAGCCTGAACTGTCACTAAAGGTCTGTTTACTAAAAAATTAGTGTTTTTCAACACTGCTTTCAGTGACAGTTAGGCAGTTTTAGTATATAGTTTATATATTATATTTATATTTATATATATATATGTATATGTATATGTATATGTATTAATTGTGAGATATAATACTAGTATTGTTATATTTCTTAATTGTATAATATTAGTATATATATATATTATATTATGTATGAGGGTAATTACTATATCAAGGTATCTTGAGCATTACCTTGTGGAAACCAACGTAAGTGGGATACTCAAGATACGGGGTTTGGATATCGAGTTTGGTGTGTGGATACCAAGTTGGTTCAAAACCATGGTTCCCAATTGTTTGTAATTAATATTCTATATTATTATATTTTATTGTTGATATAAATGTATTGTGAGGTTTACCTTGGATTCACGTAACCGAAGATGCGGTATCCTAATATTTTAGGATGTGGTTCCTATGACTTAGATTTTAGTATTTTGACCCAAGATTTTGGTGTTAGACTTGTACAACTTAGAAATAGATAGTTGACCTTGGTTTGACCATAGTTGACCATAGTTGACTTAGAGTTGACCATAGTTGATTTTTGACTTAGAATTGACTTATTGACCTAGAAGTTGACTAGTTTAACTTATTCTCTTTTCGGGACCTTGTATTAATATTGTATTCCATATCTAGATCTTCGAGGCACCAAGTAAGACATCTGTGAGACTATTTATTGGACTTCAAGCGAGTACATTCTCTGATAGTTTCTCATTTATGATATCCTCTATGTTCATTGTATCTAGTGTAGATATCCATGTTCTCCTGACACTATGGTTACACGGATTGGTATATTCGGATCTCGTCATGAGATGTTATTCCTTGGTATATGGTGTATATGGTACAAGTATTGTTTCATTGGTTATCTTGTACATGTACAGACACTGATTCTCGGGAAGACTAGCTATCTTCTTGGGGAATCTCGTGCCATAGCATACCGTGGTTGGATCTATTATACCAGTCGGGGGTGGGGAGTATTAGTATAGATATGTGATCAATATCTCTATTGAATAAAGTACTGATTATTGAATAGTGTTGATCATACATAGCACGTATGATTAGCCAGGCCGCATTGCATCTTGCCCAAGCCGATCACATGTTAAGCTAGTACTCACACACTTAGTCATTAGTATTATTGTTTCATTGGCATATTGTTCATTGTTGTATTTATTTTCAGTATTTTCTTATTGTTTATATATCTCTTGTATCTATTGTGCATCTTGTTTATCCACAGCTATTTATTGTTACATAGTTTTTATCACTAATTAGAACTGCTGTTAGAGATGTACTCTGCTCCTTTCCTGACTGGATATATTTTTCCAGATGACACTGAGGAGTGATACCCTACCTTTTATGGACCCCAGGATGTTGTGGGTTTAGATTCTGAGACCCTGGCTCAAGAGGGACTTATCCCAACTGAGACAGTTGACCCAGGAGTTGTAGCTTCGTAGTATTATTTGTACTGGATTTGTCTCCAGCTTATTTTGTTACTTCTTCGGACTCATTGATGTATTATTTTAGACTCATGAGTTGTATTGTGACTATTCTATTCTTTATCTGATTCGTGCTCATTTCTATCTTAGTTCTGTGATTGAGTATACTATCATTATTGGTGGTTCATTATATTGTTAGATAGATTATCTAGACATCGTTCTACCGCCGATTCTGCGGCGTAGGCTGGGCGTTGTTTTCGACTAGTACCCTTATACCGGGTGCGGGTCGTGACAATATGTTTGGCAATTGTAGGGGTAGCAGTTATGATATATTTGTAATGTATCGGTTGTGAGCGGGATGATTTCAAGTGGTAGCTTTCAAACCTGCTCAATCCATAATTGGTAGTTTATTAGCGAGCGGTACTTATAAAAATTTAAAAAAATAAAATTACATATATGTCCGTATATAACAAAAGTTCTTTTATACCAAGATTATAGCATTGCCTATTGCTAGGTCACAACAATGAAATATTCCCGACAGTTGGAGGAAGCAATATTGCAGAAAAGAAAAGCAAAGACGGGAACCAGGAAATAAGATATTAGACTATTTTAGGTAATAGTTAATATTACATATTTTTATATGAAAGTATAAATTGGAAAAAATTAAGATCCCTAAAATTCACCAATTTGATGTGTTGATAAAGACACTTAAAATTATACTATATTGAATTGGGGTCGAACTGACCAAAATCAATGTCTCAAAAATTACTAATTTTTTGGGCTAATTAGTGTTTAGATCCTGGATTTTATATCAACTTAGAGTTTAAGAACTAACATATCAAATTGAAAAGTTTGGACTCTGAATTTTTATTTTTATTTTTGGTTTTCTTTTTTCATTATACCATATTTTCCAACATGTGTTGGTTGTTGCCCTTGTACTCATGTTAAGGGTATAATGGGAAAAAAATCATGATCAAAAGTTTTTAATTGTACATGTCAGAACTTAAACTCTAAAATGGTATAAATCCAAGATTTAAACGCTAATTAGCCCATTTTTAAAAATATATTTCATAATCAACTGGTTTAAAAATATTTCAAAACCGATGAAAATATTATTACAAAATATGGGTGAGCGTTCGGTTTATTCAAGTGAATCGAAATAGTTAAAACCAAATAAACCAAAATCCAAAAAATCCAAAAAATCCAAAACTGAAATCGAACCGAAATTGACCATAACCGAAACCGAACCGAACCAATAATCAATTCAATTTATTCGGTTGGGTTATTTTCATTGTTTAATAGGTCGGACCCAAAGTTGATATTATGATTAAATTATATTAAAAAATATATTTTTATACATAGGTTTGTTGTATTTCAAAGTTGGGCCCAAAATTGGACTAATTGTTAAATTTAGCAAGGTTGGACTTTAAACACAGTTTTTAAAATAAACACATTTTAATTATAAAATATGTATAAAATTGAGGGTATTTAATAATTGCACAAATCTTATTTGATTTTCGATTTTGGACCGAAATCGAAAGCCAAAATCGAAACCGAATAATTTTTTCAGTAGTTTTAATATCGTAACCGAAATGAATTATTTTAAATCGAACCGAACTCTTATTCAGTTCGATTCGGTTGTCGGTCGAAAACCAAATAATGCTCAATTTGAAACATTTCCAAACAAAATAACAAGATTTTGGCATGTGGCGGGTGGGTACAGTGTTTTAAAAATCGGACTAGACTGGCCGGTTGAACTGGTCAACCCATGAACCAGTAAATTTTTGGGCTGGTTTAATACCGACCTGTTTTTTGTTTTAAAAAAAAACTAATTCTTTTGTGTAATCCGGTGGACCCGGCTAGTTATACCACTGAACCATTTGACCCAGATGGATTTTAAAACGGTTTGAACCTGACTTTTTTAATTCCACTTTTTTTTGGGTTAACATTTGACTTTTAGTTTGGACTTTCATGCAATAAAAGTTCATATATATAATTCTTGACTAATTTTAGCATAAGTAGCATATGTATAGTTGTGTATTATGTAATATATTTAAATAAAATTATAAATCGATATAACTGATTCAATTCGAATTAAACCACCGGTTAAACCGGTTGAACCTAACTCAGTGTTCTGACCGGATGTATCTACGGTCCGATTTTTATAACATTGGGGTGTGGATTTAAATAGATATAAATTCAGAAAATTTACTGTAGCGAAATAAATTTATATTAAATTTTTGTAAACGAAACAAGTTTGGAAAATTTGTAAAAAAAGTCATAGTCCGCCAACAGTGTTGGCGGAAAACACAATTACTGTACACGTAAGCAGCAAAAGAATTAAAAAATTTAAAAAGTGGGCCCCACGGCCAATTTTCGCCAACAGAGTTGGCTGAAATTGGGGGGGGGGGGGCCAATTTCAGCCAACTCCGTTGGCGAAAATTGGCCCCATGGGGCCCACGTTTTTTTTTTTGGTTTTGTTTGGTTTGGTTTGGTTTGATTGGTTTTTTTCGTTGGTTTAGTTTAATTAGTTATATTTCTGTTTTATTTATTTAGTTTAGTTTAGTTTTGTAATTAAATTTAAGTAAAAATATTTTAATGAAATAAAATTAAAATAAATTATTTGGAAGGAAAGAAATATTTAGAATAGACATTAAATATTTCTAAATTTTTAATAGACATTAAATATTTGGAAGGAAATAAATTATATTTCTATTTTTTTTATAATAGACATTAAATATTTCTATTTTTTTTTTGTAGATCGAAACATCGTTTTAAATCCGTGGGCCCCCACATCCAATATAAATTTATTTTCCTACAGTAAATTTTAAATATTCAAAAATAATATTACCGAAAGTCAAATTTGGAGGTCAAAATATCGTTTTTTGACGATTCTAAAATTTTTCGAAGTCCGTCAAACGGTGAAACGGTTTATCCTGAAGTACTTTTCCATACGGTCATTTTGGCTCAAACTGGAGCTTGTTTCGATCTCCCAGTCAAAAGTTATGATAGTTTGAAGTTTTATATTTTATATTTTTGCCTGTAACATATGCGTCTTGTTTCGGATAATTTTTTTTTTCTACATGATTTGTGTTACTCTCGTCGAAAACATACAAATCGACTTATTATTTAACAAAAAACGATTTCATAACAAGTACTTATGGTCGTTCGAAGTCTGCGACGGCAGACGTAATAATCTTACGACAGATTATTATTATTATTATTATTATTATTATTATTTTAACGTCTGTTAACGACGAAAAAATGTACGATAAAAATATAATATTTATAAATATAAACGTCCAATTCATATTGATATTTTTTTCATAATTTTTTTAAGCTTTTATGCTTTAGATGGAATTTATACAAAACTTTTATGCTTTAGATGAAATTTATACTAAATATTTCTTTCCAATTAATTTATTTTAATTTTATTTTGTTAAAATAATTTTACTTAAATCTAATTACAAAACTAAACTAAATAAATAAAACAGAAATATAACTAATTAAACTAAACCAACGAAAAAAACCAATCAAACCAAACCAAACCAAACAAAACCAAAAAAAAAAAAAACGTGGGCCCCATGGGGCCAATTTCCGCCAACAGAGTTGGCTGAAATTGGCCCCCCCCCAATTTTAGCCAACACTGTTGGCGAAAATTGGCCGTGGGGTCCACTTTTTAAATTTTTTAAATTTTTTTTCTGCTTACGTGTACAGTAATTGTGTTTTCCGCCAACACTGTTGGCGGACTATGACTTTTTTTACAAATTTTCTAAACTTGTTTCGTTTACAAAAATTTAATATAAATTTATTTCGCTACAGTAAATTTTCTGATATAAATTTGTTTTAAAATATACAATGAACTAATGGAGATTCCTCCCTTTCACACTCTTCAATGTACTTGACAGAGAAGCCAATTTCTTTGTAGCCGTTCCTTCCAGAACCACAGGCAACCCTTTTTATACGCCAATAATGCTAAGTTTACTACCAAATACTTACAACTCTCTCATCCTGCTATGTGGATCACCTCCGATTCTATTCTTTTTTTTTTTTTTCCAAAAGGTATCGTCATATGATATTTCGACCACGTAATAACTATCCGGACAGCTATCGTAGGCATAGCATTTTCCTTTTATACGTACACCAAAAAATACAGACATTAAAATACAATGCCTACAATCTTATGCTTACAACCTTCTTACAACCGTCACGTGACGTTAACATGACGTCCACGTAGCAGCCGTCCATTGGAGGAGAGAAAAGAGGTGGGATCCGGTGACTATCCGAATGGTCGTCACGTGGCCAGAATGCCACGTGACAGTAGTTTATTGGGGAAAAATGGGACCGGGGATGGCCCATATAACCGGAGGATGAGAGGGTTGTAAGAAGGTTGTAAATATTTGGTAGTAAACTTAGCATTATTGTACGCCAATAATGCTAAGTTTACTACCAAATACTTACAACTCTCTCATCCTGCTATGTGGATCACCTCCGATTCTATTCTTTTTTTTTCCAAAAGGTATCGTCATATGATATTTCGACCACGTAATAACTATCCGGACAACTACCGTATTCCATCTCGTTATTCTAGAATAATCTATGTCCGCTTTTCTTCCTCCTCCAATGAACGGTCGCTACGTGACCGCCACGTGGATACCACGTGGCGGTTGTAAAAAAGTTGTAGGCATAGCATTTTTCTTTTATACGTACACCAAAAAATGCAGACATTAAAATACAATGCCTACAATCTTATGCTTACAACCTTCTTACAACCGTCACGTGACGTTAACATGACGTCCACGTAGCGGCCGTCCATTGGAGGAAAGAAAAGAGGTGGGATCCGGTGACTATCCGAATGGTCATCACGTGGCCAGAATGCCACGTGACAGTAGTTTATTGGGGAAAAATGGGACCAGGGATGGCCCATATAACTGGAGGATGAGAGGGTTGTAAGAAGGTTGTAAACATTTGGTAGTAAACTTAGCATTATTGTACAAAAATTAGCAACTGGCGCTGACGTGGCAGTAGTTGAATGCGTGGGCGCAAACGTGGCTTGATATTTTATCTAAAGACTAAAATGCCGCTGAGGTTTATCTGGAGGGAGTACTCCAACGGCTCGCTGTTTTCTCGGGAACCGGGTGCGAGTGGCGGAGGTGGGCCCGCAGCTGGTGCTACAAACAAGGGAGTGGCAGAGTTGTAATTAATTGGAGTAAGGGTGGTTAGATCGGAATTTGTTGTTTTTTCTTTTGGAGGGAGGGAGAGGGACAAGGGAGTACAAACATGTTACAGAGTTGGACACGAGCCACATGGCGTGACCAATGATTTCACTGATACAGTTGATAATATTTTTCTTTTAAAATAATTGGATAGATATTTAACATCATTTAAGAGAAATTGTACAAAGAGCATAATTTTTTTTTAGAATTGTAAGAAAAGACCCAACATGTCGAAGCTTATGGTATTTTTGTTAATATGCCAAAAATATCAAGGTGTGAATCGGATTGGACCGAACCGAGTGTTGATTGATTTTGATCGTACATGGTCGGGCTGCCCCAGATCGAAAGAAACGGGAGAGTGAATCCAGTTCAAATCCGAGTTCGATCTGGAGTGAGTCGGGCAGACTGGAGTAGGTTCGGACCGGTTCAAAGTTGGACCGATTTTATTAAAAAAATAAAAAATTCCTAAAAATTAAAAATCGAGAAAAGAAGAAAGCTAAAATTTATTAATGCAATTAAAATTAGTCATACATAAGAAGATCATAAATTAGATAATTTTTTAATATATATTATTTTTTTACATAAGTCATACAACTTATATTTGTGTTTCACCTTTTCAACCTCTCTTCATTTTTATTTTTTTATTTTTATTTTGTAATACTTCAAATGAAGTTTGTAGAGAGATTGAAAGCTAAAACTCAAACATAAGTCGCAATTTGGTTTAAATATACCTATGGCCTATCTAACAATAGTAATACATTTTTAAAAACGATAATTTTTTTTTAAAGAAAATACAAAATTATTAGATACTCATACATTTTTCAGATGCCTACGTAGAATTCCTGTGCCATCGTTAGGTTTTCATTGGAGTCATCAGCTACAATGCAATCATTCAACAAAAACTCTATGCAGGAATATCCTTTCCCTATTGCGCTCATTGTAAACTCCGCTAAAATGATGTCAAGTTTCTGATCTTCAGTTGAGGTCCTTGTTGCAGTGCAGATTGAGGTTGTTGATCTTGCGGTTGTTGTGGTGGTTGATTATTTTTCATGGCAGTAAATAGCCTCTTCATACAAGATTCCTTGTTAATATTGCACGAGAGGGAAGAAAAATTATTGTGGTAAATTTAGAGGAATTATACCCTATTTATATGAATTTTTGGGTGCCAAATTATTCTAAATATCTTTAAAATATAATTGTTATAAAGATATTTTTGTCATTTTCAGTAAAAATGACCAAAATACCCTTCAAACGGATTAAAAACTGCCATAAATTGGGGGTATTTTGTGGCTGTTGAAGGGGTAAATAACCAACATACCTCTCAAACGGTTAAATTTTTTTTAGGGGGGGGGGGGATTCTGATTATTTATCCTCTTTATATTAATAATGCACAATCAGTCATGTGGGGCCCGCGGCCATGTGGGGGGTTCAATCGTTAGTCGTCCAATAGTGGGGCTCGCGTTACGTGGGAGGGGGATAGGTCCGGGTTGGGACCGGACCTGGACTGGATCACTGGCCGGTCCTGGCTTTCAAACCACTTTTCTAGAACCCGGTAAGAACCCGCAAAGCTAGGCCGGATCGACCCATTGACCTGGCCCGAAACCACCCATATTGAATTTGACCGAGCTGATTCAGGACCAGATTCGGACCATCTGACCCAATACACACATGGACAAAAACACACCATAACCTATCTATTGAGCTCTTGTATGCATTTTGACATTTTTAGACAAGAATCGTCCAAAACTTTGAGGTTTTATTTAAAATTTTATTAATAATTTTTTTTATATTTTCATGATTTGCGTCTAACTCTATTTCCAATTTGTGTTACAAATTTCAAATAAAATATTTTCTCAGAGATAATTTGATGTTACGGATCCAACTACATATGTTGCGTCGCGATCCGAGGTCCTCACGAAAAGATATGAGGGTATATTACGGTCAAATTAAAATAAATTTTTATGTAAATAATAAAAATATAAGACTTATTTGCAAAAGTTTTTTAAAAAAATTCAATAGGGTAAAACTTTTTGAATTTTTCACAAATAATTATTTATATTTTTATGATTTGCATATAAATTAATTTTTTATTTGATGGTACCAACACGTGCTCACATCTTTCCTTGCGGATCTCGGATTACGACGAGACAACGTCATTGGATCTGCAACATCAAATTACCCCTATAAGAATATTTAAAACAAATTTGGCGACATTTTTTTTCGGAGAGTCACCGCATGCAAAAAATTGTTGAAAATATTCTCATAAGGATAATTCGACGATGCAGATCCAAGACGTAGGTTTCGTCGCGATCCGAGATTCACAAAAAAAGATGTGAGCCTGTATCAATACAACTAAATTAAAAATAAAATTATTTACAAATAATAAAATTAAACATTTATTTGTAAACTTTTTAACAAATTTATTAAAAAGTGCAAAAGTTTTTAGTGTTTCTTGTGTAAAAGACACCAACGCTTTTGTCTATTTTTAATTTCTCCACCACTAAAGAAAAATGTTGTTGCTAATGCCTTCTTTTTTGGTACTGAAGTAAAACGCCATAAGCTTCGGCATTAATTCTTTTTTTTATTTTGAAAATTTTGTAAAATTTGTTTGTGATTCTGCACAAATTTATCATAATTTGATGTTGTGTAAAGAATTTCGTTAACATAATAATATTTATAGGCTAAATATCCGATCATTCTAATTTTATTCATTTAACAAACATCGATTTACATTAAAGATCAGTTGCACATCAGTATGTTTCCCTGAAAAAAAATGATCTACCATCTAAAAAATTACATATTTTTCAAGCTTTAACAACACAAAATTTATACCATAAAAAGTACTACTTTCTTCAGCTTTAGCCCAGGTGCCGTTCTTCTAAATCTATCCAATAACAAATCTATAAAACTCCTTTCACTATTGATTTTTCTGATGCACAACTGCTACATGATAATGATTGAGATGAAGATTTTTAGAATAATGCCAGGATTACAAAGAAAGTCCTACAACTCTCTTACAACCCCCTCTCTATCCTCTGCTACGTGGGTCCCATCAGCCCTCTCTCCTCCAATGGGAGACTGCCATGGAGTGGTTGTAACCATCTAGTTGTAAGAGTGATTTAGGCATAACATTGCCCATATTTTTATGTGTGTGAAAATTTGGAGGTCATACTTTCTACACGTAATCATTATGCCCATAGAGAACTTTATATGGCTCTATGTAACTATTTTAAATTTTTTGAGGCTCCTTGCACATTGAACAATTTCTTAGTATCTTAAAAAAAAAAATTGTAATGACCATTTCTCAAATAATAGATTACTTTTGTCACGTTCCAATCCCAAAATACCGAGGGACTAGACACGTGGCAATGGCCAGCAGCACATCCCAATGGACAAATCCAATTTAATGGACCCATTAGAGTGCACTTAAGCTGTAAAACAACAGTAAATGTCTACGATACAAGTCACAGTCTATTCTAATCTCATCCACAGGAGTAATCATAGTTCAATATCAGAATAATCGAAATAAAATATAATCTAACAACAAGTCTCAATAAAATATCTCGGGGAACAACCCGATAATATGTCTGATACAGCAGGTCAATAGACATGAAATAGAAGTCCAACAAATAGAAATAACTGAGTATAATAAACCAGATACTCAGGAGAAATCCTCGGTGATCACCTCGTCTTCTGGTTCTGGTACTGCTCCAGTGCCTGCTCCTGTTCCCTACACCTCGGGGTAGATCTCTTCTGCTAAACCTGGGGACATAATCCGGATCCAGGTCCTCAGGGGACATAACAAGGTATAAGAATAACTCAAGCCAAATAAATGCAGTATATGAAATGAATCAGCAGGGCAACTATATAACCAACTAAGTGATATGCAATATGAGAGCATCACTAGAACTCAGGCTGAGACTACAACAAGCTCTGTGTCTGGGAGCCGGTAGCAGTAATATCATGTAGGAGCCTAGCTCAGAGTGGCTACGACACTGGAATAATATAATCAACCTGTAGCCTGTGTGTCTCTCCCCACCCAATGTAATCACACGTCTCATGTTCACGATGTCTCATGTCCATGTCACGCAAGATCATATCTAATGCAGCAAGTCATAATGATAACTAAGCACATGCAATATCTATGTCACTAATCATGTAACCTATACAGAATCACCATGAATATCTCAGAAAGATTCAGTCTCATGAATAGTGTCAAGTGTCATGTGGTATGACGTACTTGATTATGCAAGCACGAGAATGTATAGGGTCTCGATATCCATGTCTAGATGACGTTACACAACTCCGCGTACGGTGTTGACATTCGAATATTATTCGGACGTTAAGTAATGTCACACGGTCCAAGGTTGAACAATTATATCAGATAAATAAATCAAGGGAATAATAGAAAACAAGTGCTGCAAGTATGGCAAGGTATACTTGCTTGGTGTTTGGTTTTCAAATGCTGCTCTGGTATCGGCAGAATTTGCAGGTACTCCTCCCGTTGCTAAAATAAATACTACCAACATGTTCAGAAGATATCAAATAGCTAGAATTGCCTGTTCATAAGTCCAATTTGGACACAGGGACAAAATTGACCGTTTTTGGTCAAAGTGGGGTCCACATGTGGCCCACTTCGTACCAAAAAATGTGTCAGAGATAATATTCTCTAAATTCATCAAAATTAGTGTCTACAAGTCCAGAACAATGATATGAACCCAACAGAATATCCAGAACTGGATTCCGATGAGCCGATCACAAAATCGCCCGTCAAGTGGAGCCGTGGGGCCCACGATACGGGATTTTGTCAACGTTCTCAGAATCGAACCAAACTTGGGTCATATGACTAAAAAAAATACTGCGAATCCAATAGCGCAAGTTTTATTTCGAGACGACGAGCACACATGAAGTTACAACGAGTTTCAGAACAGGGTCGATACGGGGTGTTGTCGACGGATGCGCGTTGATTCCGGTGTGCACGCACATCCAAATCAACTTTCGCAAAATCTCACACGTTCGTATCAACGACGCACATATTTTTGTGAAGTTCTCATGCGATCAAGTCGCCACGTTTAGCAGGGCGCACCCAGTTCCAGGAAAAATTAGGTTTTAAATAACCAAGTTTTTGGCCATTTTTACCCGCGAATAAATTATAATCTTCAACACCATAAATTGAACAAAAATAGGGTTTTAAAACTTGGTCATAAGGTCTAAATTACTTTTCAAGTGGATTTTAGAAATAGTTAACAGGTTGCACGCAAAACGGTCGTGAACTGGGGTGTTCGGGACAAATTCTGAATTTTCAGAAATTAGGAATTATTTTCCTGTTTTTGCGTCGCGGTTTGCGACCGACACAGGACACGATATCCCGAACGAGTTACACGAGTTTCGAGAGGGTCACGCGGTCTTCGCACATGATTCGACAGAACAAAAATTGGATCTTCATAAAGGAAGTTACGCGCGTGGGAAAAAGGTTACCTCGATGGCGTATGCTGTTTGTGACAGGACGGCACGGCGACTACGGGGTGACGGAGCTCGCCGGCGGCGAAGCTACGGTGGAGGCGGGTTGTTGTGCTGTGACTGCTGGCGGCATCGACGTTGTTGGGAGGGGAGCTCGACAGAGACGTCGCCGGGTCTGGGTCACGGCGGAGGCGGAGACCGGAGAGACGGGGGAGGGGGTTTGGCGGTGGTGACTGCGGTGTAGGGCTCGGGAGGTCTTATATAGGGAAGGAGAGAGGGGGAGCGGTAGAGCAGGGAGGCCGGAGCGGGGGTCGTGGGGCGCCGGAGGTGGGGTGGTTGCGCAGGCGAAGGCGTGGTCGGGGGATCGTGAGTGAACATGGAGGGTTTGGGTTACTGGCGGGTCGGGTCGGGTAGAGTCGGGTTGGGTCGGGTCGGGTCGGGTCGGATCCGACCCGTTAGGTTAGGGTTTGGGTCGGTCCGGTTTGGTTGGGTTTAAACCCGGTTCAACCCGGTTCAGTCCGGTTTAATTGGGTTTAAGCTGGTTTAATTAAATCCTTGGTATTTAGCTATTTAAAAATAGTTTTTGAGCCCAATAAATTCCAAAAAAATTACACAACATCCAATAATTAATAATACACCCAAAAATATAATTTTTGTAATATTTTAATAATTAATTTAATCCATAACAATATTAATCCATGAAGGACAATTTAGTAATTAATTAAAAATTACCGAGAAATCCAGGAAATTCATTTTTAAATTTTTTAAAAAAACAAGGTGTTACAACTTTATAATAATATTAAAATATTGTTTTTATTATGATTTGTATTTTCTTATTCAAAAAATTATTCGGTTACGGTAATTAAATTTGTTCCCGATCGAGGTATAACTGTAATTCGATTTCTTGTGATATGATATTCTTTGCACATTATTATTATTATTTTAATATTTATTTTTTCAATTTTGAATTTATTTGAGCAATGAATATTTTCTAATTTAAAAATTAAAAAACTTAGTCAATTACCTTTCTACAATTCTCTAGCCACTTTGTCCTCTACCTCCATCCCACCTCACCTAATGAGGTTTCCTCCTTAGGCCTCTCTTCCCCAAATCATATATGACATAGATTGATTACCTGCATAAAAACCACACCTCTCTCTCCCCCCTTCTCTATTGCCTCATTTTTTTTCTTGATTCCTTGCTTCATCTCTCTCTACCAAGAAGAAGCACTAGAAGAGAAAAAAAAAATTGGAGTCGGAGGAGGAGGAGAAGAAGAAGAAGAAGAATAAAAGAGCTTACCTTCATCATTTCTAGGAAAGTGCTACTTGCCTTATTTCTTATATTTGAGATTCTGTTTTGCTCTATTTTTTGTACATTTAATGATGTTAATTAAGAATACAAATTTCATATTCATAAATTAGACTTCAAGATCTTTTAGTTGATATATGATATGTTAGATTTTGATAAATGGAAGTGCCTGAATCACAAAGTTCTAAAAAAATATCCTCGAGCAGTTTTCTAAATATGTTTATTATGTGCAATTTTATTCTGAGCCAGTTATCATGTAGAAAACGGTACTGTTTAGGTAATATGTTATTATATTCATGTAGAGCACTCGTTGTTATTTTCAAAAATATATAATATTATGACATTGGGATTTCAGAGCTACGAGTTATACCCCCTTAAATATAGGTGTTATGCTGGAATTCTCTGCATTTTTTAAATAATTATTTTTAGTGCAATTTTGTTTCGTGCCATTTTTTATATATTGAACAATAGCGTTTTGGTAATCTAACAAAATAATAATGTAGATCATTCATTGCGGTTTAAGAAAACATATTATACCATAGTATTTTAGTTTATGAGATAAGAGTTAATGCCCTGTTGAATCAAGATGTCTTGTGTTGAATTCAGTTTTATTCCAGAATAGTCGCAGTTTGGTAGAATTATCGTGTAGGCCAAAATGTTAATCTAATTCACTTTAAATATGTCATGTCTCCTCCTAACATATGTATTACGGATGTTAAATTGGTAGGTTTTCAGAATAATATCCAGAATTAAAGTTATGAACTTCCAAAGTAAGAACACTAAAATTATTTTTGTGTAGTCCAAATTATGAGACAAATTAAAGTGTACAAGCCAAGTTACAATCTTGAATGACCATAAAACTTATTGAAAACTTCTGTTAAACTAACCTAATATCTATATCATGCTTAAACTTAGTTATACTATTGACAATTTATTGACAAATACAAAAATATCAAGAAGTTAACATTGATAATATTTTTATTACGTAGAGGCTCTTTTTGGAGGTACGTTGTGCTTTCATGTCGTCATGTTGAGTCTCTCATCGAAGGTATGTCAGGCTTTTATGTTGTCATAGATGTCACGTCCCGATCTCCCGCAGGTAATCGTCCGTCCCCGCTGGACACGAATCACTGGGCTAGCGCTCCCGCAGGATGATCTTTCCTATTTGGACGTGATGCCGCACGATCACAAGCTGCGTCCGTGCTAGGCCATGATCCGAACAGGCGGTAAGATGACAAAGCCACAGAGTCGCACAAATAGTCCGAATGCAGCAGAATAAGAAACGAACAGGCGATTGGTAACAAGTTCACAGAGTCGTCAATAGCGGAAGCATTGAATAACACAAGTATAGAAGTAAAATAAGCTCTTTATTGATATTGAGCAAGTGTTACAAGAGGCGCTAGGCCGAGATTATAAGTCACTCAAGCCCGCTCTCGAAACAATAAAAGCGTGCCAAGTGGCTACATTTGTGGAATGATACATAGGCCATGTTCCAACATCATGTCTTATATATGTGCTTCAACTCCGGACGCAATGCTCCAAGGCTCCAGAGTGAACACCATGCCTTAGCTCACACGAAGAGAGTTTTTGTACCGAACAAGGTTCTCCCGCACCCTGCAAGCAATCTTGTGGGTTATCAGTACATGAATGCACTGGTGGGGAGTCTTCTCGCCCGCTCGACAAATCCAAATACGTTATATAGGTTCCATTCACCATCTATTAAGTTATCTTTCTAGTCTTACCTTAGGATCAATTTTATGGCATAATGAAAAGCCTAACTCTTGTGGCAGTGCTCCGTGCGATATATGAGTAACGCGACGAGACTTACCAACTTACCATTCTTCCTTCCCTGTCCAAGGCAAACCAAGTTAAACAAGCACGAATATATATATATATATATATATATATATATATATATATATATATATATATATATATATATATATATATATATATATATATATATATATATATAATCTAAGTCAAATTGTATAAGCAAACACGAGTGTCATGAACGAGATTCTGTTTCAGGTGCACGAGTTACAAAAATTATCCAGAAGTTCTGTAAAAGATATTCAATTATTCAAATATGTACAACTGTGCATAGATGTCTAATAATGATATCCGTTCAGGTGATACAAGTTACTCGATACGATGCAATGACTCGCACACGGATTATCGCTAAGCAAGGATGACTTATCTATATGAACATGATTCGCTGGCATAGCCATAAAGGACGGGTTATAGTCATGAACGAGGATGGTGTGCAATGTAAAGTATATAAGGCACTATATGCCATTCCGTCCTGTATATGAGACTATCAATCTTAGAGTAAGAATGGTGCAGCGTGAGGCACACACGCCATCCTGTTTATACATAAAAAAGATTGTTGCATGAGTTCCATCCGGATTGGCCCCGGTGCCCTGAAGACCGTCTGTGGAATGAGATTCGAGAATCTCTTTTATTTTAACAAGTTATCCGTGATATGCAAGTTTTGGGTCTTCCAGATTTACGACATGACATGATAATCCTTGATTCTTGTTCTGAACGAGTATTGCTCCATGAGCTGTGATTCTTGCTTTACTTGACATAATTTTCGTTCAGAGTTAAACCTGACTTGATGTATTCCCCTAGTCCGGGAACTGCCTTGGCGACCTAACGGTCCCGGATACTTGCAAGTTCATATTATACAAAAGAACTATTTGATAGTCTTCTGGGTAACTAGATGCATGCACAATACGGATAGTTTTACTGGATCGTGGCATAAAACTATATGACAAACATTAAAATGAGGTAAACAAGTACAAGTTACAATATAAGCAGGCAAGCAAGCATTTATGTGAAACATAAGCATAAGGAAACATACTATATAGTCTACCTTAGAACATAAGCCTTTTCGTTAGCACGGGTCTAAGGGGTAGCGCGATGAGTGAAGCCGTACAGGGATATATCGAGCGGCATAATCTATGGGCATACAGTATAAACAAGTGAAGCAGTGCACTGCGAAGAGTATATGATGATCTACTCGAGGCATAGCGGGGTATACTTGCACGAAGCTAAGGTAGCATGCGAGGGTCCAACTATAAGCCAAGTTTTATTTTCATGCTCTAACACAAGCAATACAAGATGGGATTATTTCCTTAGTTAGGTGCATTGAATTCTTTATTAGCATGCAAGGGGTGATTCACCTAGCGACTAGCATGTATTGTCCATATTTTAAGTGTGCTGGCTAAGCAAAGACAAGTTTATTGTAGCCACCCACCGTAGCGATGATTCATCTTGATCGAGCGATACTCCGAGCGAGTCTTTGAAAGTCTAAGTCTGAACTCCTGAAGGGACTAGTCTGGAATCCTTTGTCTTAAACGAGTCTTCTCGCTGAGCAAAATGGGTCAGGTCATTGCACCTGTGCCATTTTGAATCGGCTGTCCGCTTGAATGGAATGGGTCATTATATTATACATCACTCAGAAAAATCTCATCCTCGAGACTTTCTGAGCGTAAACCGTTCTTTCGTATACTATCGAATCTATCTCAAGCATAACAATCGGTACCACTAGATCCGTTCGAACATAATTTTCTACTTGTTCCTTATACCGTGTTGCGTGTATGCTGGGTCTGTCTCGTTGAATGACTCTATAATTGAATCCAAGATCTGACTCGGTCTCTACTGCACCTTAGCGCAGAACATATATAGCTTAATGTGGGGTACGTTATTGAGCACCCTAATTTTTATATAAGATTAGTTCGGTAATTAATAATAATAATTTTTTATTTTAATATTTATTCGATAATTTATTTGGACTTTGGAAACCAACCACCATGGTTTTAAAATCTTGAGTGCAACACTAGACTTTTTCTTCCAACCAACCTAGCATGCTCGACTTAAACGAGTCAAATTAGACTCCTGCCATGACTGTCCCTCACAAATTTGCAATTCTATGCCTTCTTTTGTTCGCACAACTTTTGTGACATAATTACGAGAAAATAATAATTAATTAACCATTTTATCATGGTGTACAATTTTAACAGGTCATCCCAACCCATTGCTTCCAACTAAATCCATGCTATGAGCCTAACTGGTCCTATTACGCACATGACACTCGAGTTGCGTTATTCGAACCCCCTGCATACACCCAATATAATATTAAGTAGAAAATAAAATTTATGGATTTATTTAATTAATTTAATATTCATTAATATTTAGTAAATATCTTTTTAATTGATATAAATTGGTTGTAAATTATTTGTTGGAGGAAATATAAATTTTATAGAAAATTTCCAAGTGCTTAACTAATTTTGAGAATTTTCTACATATATATATTGAATAAAATAAAAAATAAAATAAAATAAAACCTATTAACCATAAAACCCAAACCCATTAACCATAAAACCAAACCCAAACCCAAACCCACTAACCCGAAACCCAAATCCTAACAACTCTACCCAGCCCGCGCGCAGGAGACTCCTTCCCATATATATATATATATATATATATATATATATACATTACAACAAAAACCTAACCCTAATCCCAAACCACCTCCACCATCACCCACGTCGGACCCTGACCACCCACGACGACCGCCCGCAGCGCCGCCGCGCATGAGCAACAACAGCCGCGCGGCCGACCGCACACGCACAGCAACATCAGCCTTGCGGTCCCCCTTTGCGCGGAGGTTTCGCCCTCCTCGCTCTTCCGTTTCATATTTCATCTTCATTGGTATGTTCAAAACCTAACCCCCTAGGATTCCCTTTAAGTGGAACGAATTTAGGCCCCCGGGTTTAATCGAAAAATTGACTGAAAGTTGGTCAAAAAATTGTTCAAAATATTTCAAAAATTCAGTCCAAGTATCCCTGTTCATGTCCAATTTTCTACCAACTCGTTAATTATTTTCAAATTATAATTAAAAGAACTTCTTTACAATATAGCCAAAAATTTTACTGTTCTTTTATTTTTTATTAGTTTGCTTTAATCGTTAAATTATTCTGATTCCAAAACGACAAAAAACTTATTTTTAAAGAACCCAAAATCTTCGATACGGGGTATGTTCCGCCAAACGAGGCCACATCATCGCATGTAGATTACATCAAATGGTGCATAACATAAATACGAATGTGTGGGCTTTCGCGGAACTTGGTTTGGACGTGTGTGCACGCCGAAATCAACGCATATCCGCCAAAAAATATCGTATCGGTCTATTCTGAAACCTTGCCATAACTTCGTGTACTCGTTGATCTGCAATAAAACTTATGCCATTGGATTCTTAGCGTAACGCTGGCCCTGTGACCAAAGTTTGGTTCGATTCTGAGAACATTGACGAAACATCATTTCATGGGCCTCATAGTTCCACATGACGGACAATTTCATGATCGGCTCATCGAAATCCAGTTCTGAATATTCCGTTGGGTTCGTATCATCGCTCTGGACTTATAGACACTAAGTTTGACAAATTTGGAAAACTTTATCTTTGACACATTTTTTAGTGCGAAGTGGGCCACATGGATCCCGCTTTGACCTAAAACTGTCAATTTTGCTCCTGTATCCAAATTGGACTTATGGGTAGTCAATCCTAACTATTTTAAGTATTCTGAGAATATTGGTGATGTTTGTTTCAGCATTCGGAGGTGTACGTGCAGATTCTACTTTCCCAGGAGCAGTTGACGGAGTTCAGAACCCATGCAAGTGTATCTTGCCAAACTTGTAGTAGATCCTGTTATATTATCTGCTTGTGTTTCTTTTTATATATATTTATTCTTGTGATGTTCTTGTTCAACCTTGGACCGTGAGACGTTGCTTAGCGTCCGAATAAGATTCGGGTGTCGACATCGTATGCAGAGTTATGTAACGTCATTTAGAGAGTTGATTCCACGATCTTATTTTTACGTGCTTATTTTACCAAGTACGCCATACCATAGGACACTTGACACTATTTTATATGGTAGAATCTTTCTTGAGTTATTCATGGTGATTCTGTATAGGCTTACATGATTCGTGATATAAGACTTGTATATTATAGAGATATCATTATGACTCATTGTACTAGCTAGAGGTCATGATCTTGTGTGTTATGGACATGAGACATTGTGGACATGAGATGTGAGGTTACATTGGGTGGAGAGAGACACACAGGATACAGGCTGATTATGTTATATATATACTATTTTACTGGAGGTGCTTTAGTCTCTATACCAAAGCTTGGCACATTACTGGCCCTACGAGATTCTACTTGCTGCTATGGGCTCCCCGACACAGAGCCTGAAGTGGTCTCAGCCTGAGTACTAGTGATGCTCTCATTTGTATTTTACTTAGCTGGTTACATAGCTTACCCTGAGGATCTGTTTATATTTACTTGTTGCATTTTATTTGGCTTGAGTGTTTATTGTACCTTGCTATGTCCCCTGAGGACTTGGATTCGAATTGTGTCCCCATGTGTAGATGATGAGAGCTATTCCGAGGTTTGTAGGGTAGGTGCTGCTATTAGAGACGTACAGGTTGCAGAGGACGAGGTTCTTCTGGAGGAATTCTCTTGAGCACACAGTATTCTCACCATTCATTTATTATGCTTAGTGTTCTTAGATATTTGATCTTGTAGTGACTTCTGGATATTGTACTTGCAGTTATTTTTCTTTCCATTTTGATGACAGATTATTTCTCGTGATATTATTTATATTGCTTCGGTTGGACAAATTATTTTATATTATTGTGACTGGACTTGCCTCTTTATGATTTTGTTACTTATTGTGGATAAGATTGGATATATAAATTATGACAGATATCGTAGACCATTTTATATGTATTATAGCTTAAGTGTACTGTTACGGGTCCATTAGATTGGGTTTGCCTATTGGAGTTGTGCTGCTGGCCATTGCCACGTGACTAGTCCCTTGGTATTTTGGGACTGGGGCATGACAATTATAATCCATCGTGAATGATGATCTATGTTATGCCCCAGTTCCAAATATAGGGAACTAAGCCACGTGGCAATGGCCAGCGGGTGGAGGCCGGTTGCGGGTGAAGGTCGGAGTGGTTGAAGAAGAAGAAGTAAAAGAGGAGAAAAAGTGAAGGAGGAGAAGAAGAGCTCGGCTGTAGAAGAAAGAGGGAGGAGAGAGAGGGGGAAGGGAGGGTTTCCTAGGCTTCTCTTGTAGTGCCCCGCTCCGTGTAGGCACTATGTACAAGTGAGATCGCCTTGCTTGCTCGAACGGAAGTCTTCTCGGAGAGTTTCTGACCGATTAATCAATGTGAGTGGGCAGAATTGCATTCTCTGATTCTCGCATGCCTTAATAATGAATCTGAGTTTTGAATGCTTGTTGCTTAATAAGATTGTTTCATAAGAAGAATGCTAGAACCGACTCAGTATGCTAATAAGAGAACTCACATAGCTTGTCATTGAAATAATATGCTTGCTTGCCTAACTAGAGAAATGGAAATGCTTGTCTGAAATGAGATAGAACCTTGCCATGCTAATAACAAGAGTAAAAAGGATTGCTTGCACTTATTCTTGATATCGTATGCTAGACTGGAATACTTGGATGCTTGTCCTACAAGAGATAGAATTTGCATGCTAGAGTTATAAGAACTGTTCTTGCTTGTTACTTGTTTAACGAGTTAGCTTTGCTTGAACATGCTTCATTTATTGCTTGTCATAAGATGGAACTTGGCGAATGGCGTGAGCTTGTGAATCTAGACTAATAATCCACCCTGAGGCTTAACACACCTTACTTACGGGGGGGGGGGGGTGGCTATTAGGCAATGTGTATTGAGAGTGTGAGCTTCGGCTATCTAGACTTGATAGATGTGTTTGCTTGCTTATTCTGGATCATGTGCATAATCTTGTATGGATAGGAGCTTGCATTCTCGCATTTGGTCAGGATAACTTGTGCACAAGGATTATCTCTCGAGCGATCCCTGGGGCACTGGGGATCGTTCGGCTGGGAAGAGATCTGGATCTAGATACCTAAGGCTTGTACGTCCTTTTGGTAGACCGTCTATTAGTGAGATGGGCTTGTACGTCCCAACTGCTAATTCCGTTGAGGGTACCATCATGTAGTTAGGGCGCATGCTAGGCTAGCCGTCTTGCATACCTAACTGTTTGATGCAGGGACGAACAGAAAACTAGAGAACTGTATACTTTATGTTATGCAAATTGTTGTTAACTTGTGTGTCTGCTACAGGGATAACCGTTCGGCCGTGGGTAAGAAATATTAAGAGTTTATCTATAGCCTACTTGATCTTTCAGTATGCATCGTGAGTTATCTGATAGTGCATTATGCATTCGCATCGGTTGGACAATGGCTATTAGTGCAAAGCTGAACCTTGGTCACAGCTGCTAATAGTACCAGTATGTGAGTCATTGGATAGCTAGATTTCCGCTGCCAATCCTGAGTTTCTCGGGGATCGAAATTATATAGATGTGTTGCCTTAATTGCTTGAGTAAATGATAGTCCACTTGATATGCTTGCCTCGATTGGAGATTTGCCCCAAGAGTTAGTTTGGATCCACAATACATGCTGTGCACTACACGATGAACAATGTCCCTTATAGTTGCTGGAATGCTTAAGTATCGAATATGCAAAACTGGTTTCCAACTCGTATTTTCAAAGATGTAATCTGACTAGTTCTGAGCTGCATGAAATGAACAAAAGTAAAACTAGCAAGATCACTAGTAATGCAATGTTTTCTCACTTGATTACTTAGTGTGGGTTTCAGGGGGTGTAGCTTCTGTTCAGTTGTTTATCTCACCAGTACTTGCATAAAGTGCTGACCCACCAATAGTTTGCTTGTTCTCAGGTGCTCGTTCGTCCGAGGAAGCAATAGCCGTGCCTCATCCCAAGGAACCGGAAATCTGGAGTCGATGCCTTGAGCCTCATCGAGTTGTGCCTGCTTTGAGTTGCTTTTGTATAGAGGGACATGATGTATGGAACGGTGTTATTGTAATCGAGAGAAAGAGTGCTTGAGCGATTGTAACCTCCGCCATGTGTCGCTTGTAACACTTTCAATTATCAATTAAAGAGCTTGTTTATCATGTGCCACTGTGTTCTTTACTTTTCTGCAATATGTGTGCCGCTGCTTCAGTATTGAATAGCTTACTTGCCCTTGTATCAAAGCTTTGGACTTGTGCAAGCGCACTTTAGCCTTGCACGGCATCACGTCCCGATGAGAACAATGGTCCTGCGGGAGAGCTGCAACGTGGTGATTCACGTTCAGCAAGGACTATTGGGCTTGCGGGAGATTGGGGCGTTACATCTCTAGGGATTAGGGACGGCTGCTTTAAGAATTGTGTGAGGATGTGTTATTATAGGGGAATGTGTGGTGGTGATGAAGGAGCATTTTGAATCAAGGGTCTTGATTCATCATGAAGAAATTATACAAAGCAAATGGGGAGAGAGAGAGGGACATGACCGGTACATATGAGGTTGGGGGGGGGGGTTCTTTATTGGTTTTAACCAATATGGTGGTGACACCTAGCACCCTATTTGCAAATAAGACCCTTAACTTTTGGGTATTTGCACATGAAGAAAAAGTGGTGGAGATTTGGTGTGGAAAGTGGTGTTTGGTATTTGTAGGGTGAGGGGGTGTTGTGTGTTTTGCATGGGCTTCATGAAGGAGTATTGGGTTAAATTGGGGTTAAGTTGGGATTAGTTTAAGTTGGTATTCCCAATTTAATTAAATAAAGTGTTATGTGCTCTTAAATTAAATAGGGGCACATGGGGTCTCAATTAGGAGTGACACAAAGGTCATGAACGGTGTAGGCTTGGTGTCAGTCTTGGCCCCTTTAATTGGTTCGGCAAAATGGGTTGAGTTTGTGTCCCCAAATTGATGGCAACGATATAGGTACGCGATATAGGATTTAAGAATTGATTTTGGGACTGGAAAGTTGTGCAATTAAATTAGAGCACAGGGGAGTGTGTTTGTGATAGACAGAAAAGTCCATCGCCTAGGTTGGCTTATCAGGTCAAGAGTGCAATAATTTGTTGAGAATTAAGGGCTATTATTGGGCTCCAAATATTGTAGCAACGGTAGGGTGCACCTAGGATTTAAATTAAAGAACCAGTCAACGTAGCCTACTTTCTAAACCTTAAATACCCTGATGCTAACCAAAATTTCTAACCCTATCTAGTCTTCCTGAAATAATAATTTGAAGGGGTTTACAATATAAGGCCGAGGCAAATTTATCCAAATTATTACTCGTCCATGTGAATCTAACATATTCACTTATACTAGCATTTGAGATCAGCATATCGCGAGTCTGGATCGTGCACATATTCAAAGCGTCCCTCAAACATATGCATGCCAACCAACTTAGCGATAGCGAAGTCTTTGCACTCGAGTTCAACATATCATTGAGTCTTGGATCGTGCACACGTTTAAGGCGTCCCTCAAACATATGCATTCAACCAAACTTAGCGATAGTAAAGTCGGACAAGCTACTTGCGAAAATCTCAAGGATTCTCGTCTTATGAATCACGATGATACCTCCAACAGGGTCAATAAAATTTTAAATTATTCTAATCCCACTCAACTCTAGTATTGCATTATCGTTAAGCACGATCTATCTGGTCAACATACTATCGTCCATGTCCTATCGTATATTTCGTTCGTGTCAAACATAGCACACACTTACCGTTCCAAGTCTAATTCTAAGTCTTGCTGCCCCAGTTCTATTGCTTGTTCAAGTAATACTCTAAATTCGGTTACACAAGTTCTTTCACTCAGTACAAGATCGTCTGCCTAGTTACTAGGTCAGCTCACAAGGTCATAGGTACAAGTTTAAGCACACGATTCATCGTACAAATTTGTCTCATGATGCTCACCCCAAATCCTAAGGTTAAACCATTATTCTTTTGCACAAAATATTCTACCCAAGCTCATTTCACTCAGATTTCTAAACATCGAGCACAGATTATCCTACTCATATTAACACATTTGTTGCACAAGGTTCAAGTCCGTTCAGTCAAATCCATAATATATCCAAGTCGCATGACAAGTCTAGCAATTCACATAGTCTATCTCCTTTAAACATGTTTGATAAAACCCATATATCTATTCTAAGTCTAGACCACCAAGCCATGATTAAACTATAAATCACCGATCTCATTCATAAACTCTAAGTCATCCAACAAGATTCATGTATCCATTCACGAAACCATCAAGCGTGACTTATTCTAGGTTCTAGACTAACTCATCATTGAAATACTTTCGATTCACTTGTATTTCCAAACTCGTCTTATCGTGTCGAACCACAAGTCAAGATGATCCTTTAATTGTTACATTCCGATCTTCTACAAGTTTGATCATCCTCGTTGGACGTGATATCACCACGCCAACACTCCCGCTAGATAATCATCCTAATCTGGGCATGACGCATGTACGAGCATGGAGTTACGCTCTCACAAGACAAGAATGTCGAACATTATGGTTATCTTCAAAATGATCGAAACACTTTATCATTATACTTTGCTCCATCCAAGATATATATATTTATTTACCAAGTCATGTTCGTTTATGTCGTGATTATAATTCGTCTAGCAAAATCGTCCAACTTTATTGTTACCGTTTAATCAATTCGTAGTTTACTTCCAGCATTTCTCAACCAATTAAGTTCAAATCCTTAAGCCAAAGTCTATCCACTTTTGACACGTTCCATTCATCGAGTTCGTTTGAATAATCATCAAACATATTCCCGTGAGTTCGATCATCCCCGTCGGACATGAAATTACTACGCCAGCGCTCCCGCAGGATAATCGTTCTCGGCCGGGCCTGATTATCGAAGGTTTTCTTTCGAACTAGATTCAAGATCATTCTTCCAAACTCCAGATTGAATCCGTTATCGCTTATCTCTTTCATCGAACCACAATATTCCTTTCTCAGGCTAACTTCTATCGAGCGATATCCTACTCAAGTTTAATCTGTTTGATTCAATTTAAAATCGCTTGTATGATCTAACAAGTTTCTAATAAATTTTCTTGACCAAGATATTAATTTTATTACCTTGAATCCCTACTCGATATAAGCCTTATCACTTATTCAATACATTTTTAAATCGTTCAAATCAATTATCATATGAGACCTATGAATTCGCTTGAACATTTTCTAAAATGATCCATACACCAGTCAGGAATCGAGTCACCCAATTAAATCCTCAATCGTGTTCGCATCACTAGCTAGCATATTCACTAAGTCATTTCTTTGAACTCCTGTACGATACCTAAGCATCGCTTGATAAATCTTAGTCTCGTATATATCCTATTGATAGTCATCCAGGTAAACCATATTTGATTTGTATCTGCCAATACAAAATACCGTCTGAGCTATTTTTCAAAATTCTAGCATGATTCTCTATATTCGTTTTAGCGATAAACTGATAAGGTTTCTATCGGTTGCAATTCTAAGTCTGACTTATCCTTATCTGAACGATATTCCAATCTCGCTTGTAAACTTGCTAACACCAAAAAGGGTTATGGCGCACGATACTCAACATAACTTAGCTAAAAGGCTGTGTGCATACCAAAAAGGGTCACTACCACATTTCTAGGAAAGTTTATTTTGGTTAATTCATAATAAATTAAATATTGTGTATATTGAATATTTATTTATTGTATTACTTATTTATTGTTAGATGTTAGATTTTATTTTAGGCTTGTGTTAGTGGACCTAACTAGTTTAGATTAGATCCATGGACCAACATTTAATTCTAGTTAGAATTGAGCCCAATAGTAAGCCCATTCATTTGGAGGATGAATTAATTAGTTAAACCAATTAGACTAGAACCTTCCGTCCTTAATTAATTCATTTATGACAAGCCCTAAGAGGTATTGTGGATATTTTATAGTAGCTTAGAGAAGGGGTAAAGGCCGACCATATTTGGAGAGGAGAGAGTCTCTCTTCATTTTTTATTCCAAATCTAGATCTAGAATTTTTTTCTTCCAAATTTCTTTATTCCTACACCAATCCCTACCCAAATTTCTTCCCTATTCATCATTAGAGTCTATTATAATAAGGATAAATTAAGGATCTACAAGGAGGAAGTAAGAATCTACAAGGAGGAAGCAAGAATCTACAAGTTGAAGGCTCTTGACACTCATTTAGAGAATTGTATTAGGAATCCATCTCCCAATTAGTACAATTCAATTTTATCTCTCTAATTAGACTCTAAATCTATAATTTAATCATTAGAAACCCTCCCATGTACTAAGGCTACCCATAGAAATTGGAATTAGGTTCATAGGTGGCCTATGGAGAAATTATGTAGTATTTTGTGTCAATTTTGAGAAAATTCCGAGATTGGCACATCTTATGTTTTTTAATAGGTCAATTACTCAATATAAAGTATCTAAAGATGATAGTTGGATGGAAACAAATCCACTACCAACTCGAATATATAAGTGCAACACAACAAACGCAATATAAGAATATCAACTAACAATCACGGGGCTCGAAGAGAAGACCACCTCAAAATATAAGTAACCAGTATAGATCTGCGCTCCTGCGAATACTCATGAACATCTACACCTGGAAAGGGACTAGGTCCTTAGAGGGATATAACAAGATACATAGAAGCATGCCATAAAGTAAATACTAAATAAATAAAGGGGGTGTGCTAACCATCTAAGTGAATGCAATTTGAGGACAACTTTGTGCGTATGGGAAAGTGTATGCTAGACATATGCTAACGTAATTCACCAATTACCGTGACTGGCTAGTATATGCCATATATACACCCATAACAAGGGCCCTCTGTAATATAATAACATCCAGCTCCGAGGAGCATGGTATCTGTATAACGTTCATATCGCTCCGTAGAACATAGAATCTGAATAATATAATGTCCATATCGTTCCGTCGAATGTGGCATCTGAATAAAGAAAGTGGGTATCCCATACGCCTACTAGTTGTCCTCCCCGCCCAATGCCAATGTACAAGTCTCAAGTACGACGTGTACATCTCGTAACTATAATGCAAGTCCCTAAAGAAATATACAACTAAGCTAAATACCGTCACACGTGCTGCTCACACCGATGGCCAGTCGAGTATAAAGCACGCGTCCCTACATGAACTCACTCTGTGACGTGCAATGATACGTGTCAAGGTCTGGGGAGTCATACCGATAACTTCATAACTTTAGGTGGGTCTCCTAGGTACTAGGTCAGACACAAGTCCTAACGTCAACGCCATCGTTGACTGCATCCGAGTCTTTCTCGGACGCGCACAGTTATATAATATAAAAACAATAAACATGCAACTAAAGTAATAACTGAATTTAAATAGTACAACAAGGCAAGGTATACTTGCCTGACAAGGATGCTGCGTAATACCAATAACCTGCTCCTGAAGTCGCGCAGAACAATCCAATATCCTATATACATATAATATAACACAATACAACGTTAGCCATTACACTAGCACAGACACAACCATAATATACTGAACTCAGAGGGTACACTAGGGGTGACATGGGTCAACTAACACGATAAATTGTGCATCTAATTATGCGAGTGTCACGTCTTCAAGTGCTGTACACAATCAGATAGTCAACTAACAGATGTCTAAGCCAGTACGTTAATGTACACAAGGCAGTCACTAACAGGTTCTTAGGGTCACTTGGTCAAACGTAATATGGGATATCCATAATTACCTAGGGGCATACAGAATACATACATATATAATCATAATTAGTATTACCATTTAAATACTTATACAATATATATATACCTAATCTGAACATATACGCATACGTGTTCGTATACGTATACGAGTCCTTGGGTTCTCCGATACGGTCTGGACTCAACTAACTAACTGAACCAATATGCTAAAACCCTACACACAAGCACACATACGAAATAAGAAAGAAGGGGGAATAGGTTTGAACCTTGGGGTACGCGCATAGGCATGACGATGATGACGATGAGGTTGACGATGATGACGACGTTGACGAGGGTAATGATAATTGAGGTTATAATGATGGGGATGATTAGGGTTGATGGTGATGACGGGGATGATTATAGGGATGATGTGGTGAAGATGATGATGACGATGATGAGATGATAATGATGACGATGATGAGATGATGATATGATGATGATAACGATGATGAGATGATGATATGATGATGATGATGAGAGAATGATGGGTTGATGATAATGATGATGGGGTGATGATGATGATCATCATGGTGAAGATGATGATTGGTTGATAATGATGATGATGGTGGGTTGATGATGATGAGGGTGTCTGCCGGAGTCCGGCCAGGGGGAGGTTCGGCCAAGAAGGTCGAGCAGGGAGAAAGGGGGAGGCTCAGGCGAGTTGTGCGGTGGTCGATGGCTGCCGTCGTGGAGTTGAGAGCAGCTGGGTCGGGAGGAAGGAGAAGGAGTTCAGGAAATAGTGGTGGTCGTTCTGGTGGTGTGGTGGTGTTGGTGCTGCCGGCGGCGAGCAGTAGCGGGGGTCAGGCTGAGGAGGAGAAAAAGGGAACGAGGATGAACGGAGAGGACTGTAGTGCATAGTCGAGAAGGAGATAGGCAGGCGGAGGATGGCTCGGGGTCGTGTGGCTCAGCGAGGAAAAGTCGGTGGGGGACTGGCCGGGCTGGTCCGGCGAGGGGTGGTCGTTCAGGCGTGCATGCATTCGACTGTAGGGAAGATGAGACGGGGAGGAGAGATGGTAGGCTGCTGAGGCGGTCGGGGTGATGGCGAGGTTGGCAGTTCGTGGTCCGGTCGACGACAGCGGGGTCGAGCTCTGGCGTGGAGATCAGAGAAGAGAGGTGGAGATGGAGGTCGAGGTGGGCTGCTGTATGGTGCAGCGGCGTGGAGGAGATGGAGGAGGAAGATGAAGGTGGAGGCGAGGTGGTCGGCCAGGCTAGGCGGAGCTCCGGCGAGGTGGCTCCGGTCGACGGTGCGCGTAGGGAAGAAGGGGAATAGTATGGAAGGGGTCGGCTGTGTGATTCCTTTGGGTTTTGGTTTTGGGAAAAATAAAGAAAAGTGATATTTATACATGTAGAATTTTTAGTTTTGGGGTTGACCTAGGATTAGGGCTTGGTCAACACTCTTTGGGATTGGGCCTTGGGCTCACATGGGGATGTTTGGAGGCTATAGTTTACATTGTTTAAAATGCAACGATAGGGTTAAATGAGGGGCGATATTGCGCGTTGCACATCCTAAAAATTATTAAAAAAATTCCTATAAAGAGAAAATAGGTTTCTTCATGTGTCATGTACAATGGTGCGGACACCTCAATACACTTTTACATAAAAATACCCAACAATTAGAAAATTGCACAAAGACAAAAATTGGATTAAATTGATTAAAATTAATGCGCATGGTTTTCTCGAATTAATTAGAAGTACATGGGGATAAAATTAGATGGGACACAAGTGTTATGGACATAGAAGGCTCAGAGTAGAATTTTATCATTAATTGGGTTACACGAAGTGGGTCAAGATTGTGTCTCCAATTTTGATTGGAACGCACAAGGATACAAAGTTAGAATTATTTAGAATTAGAAAATAATGTTCGCAATGAATGTTGTGCGACTAAAATGTAATACAAGGGAGCATAATTATAAGTTACACAAAGGTCAGAATAGAAGACGGGCATGTCTAGGACAAGGATGCAAAATTTGTAGGAAGGCAATGGCTAGTGTAGTGCTCCAATTATCGAAGCAACGGTAAGGTGCACTAGGTAATATAAATCTTGTATAATTAAATAAAATGTCGTGTCCTATTTTCAATTGGATACAAACTAGCCCTAATTTTACTATCTAAGCCAAGTAGGCCTAATTTTGGGTGAGTGGGTTTACATTAAGTATCGACTCATAGGTCTCATGGCTCGAAGAAATAAGGGCCTTTACGTTCTAGTTCAGGCCCTCACTAAAATGACTTATCCTGTCCTTCAGATCTCATACCATCTACATACCGGCTCAACTTGCCGAACTCCGCGACATACTCCTCAATAAACAGGCTCCCCTACTGATGTTTCTCAAACTGTCGTCCAAGATCAAGTCTCTCGGTAGGCAGGAAGAACTTCTTCTTGAACAAGGCCTTAAAGCCATTCCACTTCAATCTTGGGATAGCGATCTATGGCTCATTCCGGAACTACGTACTGGCAATGTCTAACATATGTAATTCGACCGCCTCTACCTTCAGATCCTCTACTAGGCAGGATAAACGCATGATGCGCTCCATATTCTCCAATCAGTCATTGGCATATATAATGCCCTCCGTCCCCTTGAAAATACGGGGATCCAACTTCTTGAAGTCCTGTATGCTGCCCGGCTTGGGCTAGGCCTCCTGTGGCTATGGTAGTACCGTCCTCTCTACTGTTACGATAGCCACATAGTGGGCATTCTCAATGCCCTGGCATATTAAATCCGTCTGCCTCTGCTGCACCGCCATCATATCCTTAAATATGGTAAATATCTGTGTCGTATCCGTTGGCATAGGTGGTGGTGGTGGAAGATCCTCTGCTACTGCTGGTATCGCCCTCTGTGCTAGTAAAGGAGGAGGATGACCCTCCTTAGTGGTCAGAATATCCCTCCGAATAGGTGGAGGAGGATCCCCGAAAAATGCCAAGGCCCCCACCTGAACTAGCGAGGCAACCCTCTTAATAGGTGGTTGTGAGGCAGCATCAACCGCTGTCTGAACGGGAGGTCAGAAACTCGCCGACTTCTCTAAAGCTGCCCCCATGCGCTGGGACCTGGTCTTAGGTGTCATCGTGAAGACAAATTGAAACAAGAAAATCAATAAGGCACAAGATACGATGTCATTAAAGAGGGACACCAATATTCAAGGAAAGCAAATATTTATAACGAAAGAGAAATTACAAAATTCAATAGATTAGAAAATTTTCCCAAGTTGTGATTGAGTATTCTCTCGTCTTATACCATATATCCTATAACAGGCTCGTAATAGTTTCCAACTTGGACTACTATTACGATATCGTACTAGTTGCGACCTCGACCTGCATGAGCCACCACTAAAAGCGTGTCACGACCTGTACCACAAAATTGGACATGAGTCATGGGTACGTCTAGCCTACGTCATAACATCGACAGTAGAATGTTGTAAAGGTCCACAATACTATCTAACAACTCATGCAATAAAATATATATAACCTGTCAATGGTAAATCAACTCCAAAAGGAGGACAAGATGAATATATATAACATCAATACTCAATCATAATGAACTAGAGGCAGATAATGGCACGGTATCATAAAAGAAGGGAAATAATAAGTCATCACAATATCCCAGTCTAGAGTCTAGCAAATAACACATTAGTTCCAATATAAATAATATGCCAAGGTCTAAGTTGGAGATATATCCAGTACAAAATAAAAGATACCAGCTACTGGTCTACTATAGCTAGGAGTGTCTCCTCTACAGTTGGAATCAGATCATCCTGGACTAAAGGAGCTACCTCAGCTGACTCTCCGTCCTGCGGGCCGTAGTAGGTAGACACTAGTCCTCTAAATAGTAGTCTGAAAAAAAAAATCCAATCAGGAAAGGTACGAAGTACAAAACTCTGAAAGCAGTTTCATATACATGGTAGAGAATATATAACAACAATAGAAATGAATACAAGATGTACATGTAATTAGAAAATGGAAATAAAACTAAAAAAATAAATACAAGCAATATAGTGTGAACTATAAATAAAAGAACTGATGGTACTAACTAGTACTTTATGGTACAAGTTTATTATGTGATTGGTTTAGGTTGCACACGAATATACTACGGTAATTTAATTACACGTGTATGGTATAATTGGCATGCACACGAATACACTAAAGGATTGATCACATAATCAAATCCTACTCCCCCCACCCCGATTAATATTCATGGATCCAATTACGACACATTACGCACACGAATAAAATATGAGCATAAGGAGCACATGAATAAAATATGAGCACACGGTCCCACGAATAGATACGAGCACAATGAATACCCGATGCAGATGATAAAGTACATGTGTAAGGAGTAACCGATGCACATATCCAATAAATAACATCTTTTAACTCGATCCATATAATACCAGCCCGTGTAATCATGGTGTCAGAATAAAGTAAAACAGATCTAGAACATGCGATATATACACTATCAAGTACTGAAAACTAAAAAAGGCATATACTCGCCTGAGGTCTCGAGCAAATAAGGTAGAACGGCGTCCGAACTGGTGTCACACAAACCAATATATGAATTTACGTATTATTTGGTGTAATTAAGGGATAAAAAAGTTTAAATAAGTTAAAATATGATTTCTAGGTCAAAACTAGGTCTCGCTAGTCAAACTTGGTCAAAGGTTGACTTTGGGGTTAAAGTAGCAACTTCTAGGTCCAATACTAATTATTTAATCTATATTGGCCGCTAACTAGCTAATACTAGCTTATAATAGCTATACTAGATCATTACTTAGGTTCCTAAGTTAATACTAGTGAATATAATGAGTATCTTATATATATATAAACTGGTATATATATATATATATATATATATATATATATATATATATATACTAGTTATACTACCATCTAGTGATACCTTAACTAATACTTACTCTATCAAGTTCAACTAACTAATACCCCTTGGTATTAGTACCAATTACCCTTTGGTAACCAACTCTAATACTATACTAATATTTCATAACACTAACTGTCATAATTGTCATACAATAACAACTACTAAAGATAACTTACTTCAATATCCCTCATTGATGCCCTTGTATCATTTATACTTGATATTCAAGATACTGCACACCCACCCATACTCTAATGGTCTAACTGATACCACACTCCAACTACACTGAACACTTGAGCAACTTCCTTACTTGCACAGCAATATACCCTATCCTAGCAGCTGCTACTGCTGCCTAACAACCCCACAACAGTGCATGTATGCACTACTGCTGCTACCACTAGACTTACATTTTCTTCTCTCAATTACTAATACATCAAATGCCTAATTATTTACCTTTGTTGCTGTTACTGATCTCCTTCATCTTGCTGTTACTGCTTCTATCAATGCCCACATTAACTCTAATTCCCTCTTTACTGATACAAGCTTGTATCAGTTCAGATACTGCACTGATACAAGTGTCTAACTGCCTCACTGCAACCTGCATGATCATCTAACTACACTAGTCTAATTCCTATACTGCAACTGAGGTTGCTGATACATCAACCCATACTTCAAATCTGAGTACCTAACTATCTGTAGTATCAAAGTTGCCTAAGCGCTCTCTCCATGCTACTGATACTCTCTTCATTCCCAGATAATTCGAGTATGACAAATACTTATTACTTCCCTTACCTCTCACTCCCACTACCCCTACTCTGATACCACTGCCTTTAAAGTCTGATACACATAATACTACCCCCTTTGCTCCACATTTATACATGCTATATGTAGTTTTAAGTGTACCCAGGAACACACACAAGACATTGCTCTAGGATGTCCAAGTACTGCTACAACTAAGAGTAGTTTCCACTGCTCCCACATTCACAGACCTAGTAATTCCCCTTCTCCCACTGTACCTCACTGATATTTTTGAGTATCACCCCTAATAAAATAAACCTCTTGTAACTGGACCTGCAACACTCTTAACCTGGCACCCAGTGTAGTTCAGGCATCAACGTACACTGGAATCAGTGTGTCTTTACAGATACACTGGGACCATCACTCGAGCCCCAATACTTTCAGTTTTCCTCTAGGTTGAACCTAAATACCTAAACACTAGTTCTCTATTGCCTGCAACCAATGTGCAGTCCCCTCTCTTGACTATAACATACATACACATCACACGTCATACATGCTCACCCCCATAACACCACATACACCTATATATATATTTACTAAAATATATACACTTACATGTATACAAATATTTTACTGAAATACACTAGCAGACACCTCACTGCTCACACACACACACACATACACACACACACACACACACACACACACCAAACTGTGCACAACACATTGCACACCACACTTAGATAGTTACACTCACTCGCACATGTCAACCCCATTATTTATATATATATATATATATATATATAACTCTTTAATACATATACTAATACACATAAGCATAGACATATCTATACATATAAATATATACATCATTAGAATATGTAAACACAATTGCTAATACACTATATATAAATACACCTAGATGAACACCTAGCGTGTCATTTAGACAAACACTTCTAGTGCAATACCAAGATACCTATGATATACCCTTTAAATTTTCATTATATGTGATACCACTACTTAAAATATATGAACCATATCATAATGTATCAATAAAATATGAAATAATGAGGAATGACCCACTAGGCATTCCACCAAACACTTGGTGTGCCACCTTGGAGTTTTTCTTCAATGGACACAAAACTCAATGTAACTTCCACCATAGGCCTCCTATGGACCTAGTTCTTCTTCCTATGGGTAGTCTTAAACCAAGGGAGGGTTCCTATGGGTAGTTACACCATTCTAGAGTTTAAATGACAAAGAAAATAAGGTTTTAGCTATTGGGAGATGGATTTCTAATGTAATACACCAAGAGAACACAAGGAGGTTGATGGACCTCCTTCAAGCAAAGCTCCTCTCCTAAGCTCCTCTTGCTCCTCCAAGCTTCTATGAATGGTTAAGAATGGTGGAAATGACAATGGATTTGGTAGGAATGGATTTGGAATTGGAGAGAAATTAGGAAAAAATGGTAGATGAACTAATTTTGAATATTACAAGTGAATGAAGAAGAAGGAGAGGCTTTCCCCTCTTCATATAGTGGCTGGCCTCCCTAGCTAGGGTTAGGTTCATGCAAAATGCCCCATTTGCCCATCATTGATGTCATGAAGGGTTATTTAATGAATGAGGTTTAACTAAGAAGGGTTTTAATATTAAATGAATAGGATATTCTATTCATTCCCTTTATTTTAACTAGTTATCCAAGACTAATTAAATGTGTTACACTATTGGTCATGACAAATCTAGTTGGGTTCATTAGCAACTAGTCTAACTAAGGGACTAAACATGCACCATCCTCTATATTAAATATTTATATATATACAACCACACTAATTATTATTAAATAAATATTACCAAAATGGCCAAAATACCCCTATCCTGAAAAGTGATGGATACAATCCTACCCTCCTTAGAATTTTTTTTCTCAAAATTTAAGAAATAACTAGCACTACACAAGCAATCACAATAAAAAAAATTTCATGGCTCGAAAAGATATGGGTACCGCTCGTGCATCTCGGCTTCCCTCTCCCAGGTAGACTCTCCCAGAGAGTTATGCCTCCACTATATACATACCAAGGGAATCGTCTGGTTCCGTAATACCTTCTCCCTGTGATCCAGAATCTCTACTGGTTGCTCTGGATAACTGAGAGACGAACCCACCTCGATCTTTGAGTGATCCAATATGTGACTAGGATCTGCCACGTATCGTCTCTGCTGCGACACATAGAGCACTTCATGTATTCCCTCTAGTGCAGGCAACAAGTCTAGTCTATAGGCCACCGCACCGACCTTCGCAAGAACACCAAAGGGTCTGATGTACTGTGGACTAAGCTTCCCGTCTCCACCAAAGTGAATCGTGTCCCGTATCAAAAAAATCTGCATGAATACTAGATCGCCAACCTTGAACAAAATATCGTCTTAACACTCAACTGTAACAAAAGAATCATAAGCAATACAAAATAAAACCTACCTCAAACTCTAGAGGTCTCCGGTGGCTGTCGACCCAATGCCAATGTCTGTCCTGCACCACCCGAAGACTTTATCTGATAAGTTTTACCTTCTCGGCTGCATCCACAACCATCTCCGGTCCCAACAAGGCTCTCTCATAAATATCATCCCATGATAAAGGAGTACAATGTCTCCTTCCATACAACACCTCAAATGGTGATATATCAACACTAGACTAGTAACTGTTGTTGTAATAAAATTCTACCAAATGGAGATGATCCTCCCAAGAACCTCCAAAGTCTAGAACACATGTGCGTAGCATATCATCGAGAGTCTGAATAGTCCTCTTCGACTGTCCGTCCGTCTGGGGGTGATATGCGGTATTGAACTTGAGCTGGGTGCCCAAGTTAGCCTACAAACTCCTCCAAAAATGGTACATGAAGCGACTATCCTGATACGCGACTATGCTCATAGGGACCCCGTACAATATGATAATCTGCCGCACGTATATCTCCGGGAGCTTCTCCATAGACGTACCCACTTTAAATGGCAAGAAATGGGCTAATTTGGTCAACCTGTCTACAATGACCCAAATTACGTCTTTTTCTCCTGGAGAACGCGAAAGCCCCAAAATAAAATCTATGAAAACATGCTCCTACTAACACTCTGGAATGGGTAAGGGCTGAAATAAAGCGCCTGGCCACTGCCTCTCTGCTTTCACCTGCTAGCATATTAAGCATCTGGATATGAAGTGAGCCACTTCCTATTTTATATTATACCACCAGACATGCTCTCTCAGATTCTTATACATCTTGTTGGCATCTGGATGCATAGAGTACTGAGAGCGATGTACCTCCTGCAGAACCTCCTTGTGCAACTCTTCACTTGGTACACACAACCTCATACCGTGTAGTAAGGAACTGTACTCAGAAATGGTAAAGTCATCCAATAATCCAGTATGAACCTGTGCTCTGATGCTCCTCAGAGTCCCGTCTTTATACTGTGTGGTCCTGATCTTGTCCATCAGCTATGACTGTATCTGTAATTCCTATATCTGCATCTCGATACCAGGAACTATTACCTCAATGCCCAAGATCTCAAGGTTGGCTAACAAATGTCTTTCAGATGTCAAGAATATTGCCACCGGATACCTGCTCAAGGCATCATCGACTATGTTGGCCTTCCCTGGATGGTACTACAATGATATATCAAAGTCCCTTATCAACTCCAACCACCGCCACTGTCTTATGTTTATCTCCTTCTAGGTAAACACGTACTTTAAGCTCTTGTGGTCTGTGAAGATCTCCACACGCTCATCGTACAGATAGTATTTCCACAGTTTAGAGAAAAAATGACTGCTGCCAACTTCAGATCGTGGGTGGGGTAGTTCTTCTCATGAGGACATAATTGCTTGGAAGCATAGGTAATCACCTTCCTATTCTGTTACAGAATGCAACCCAAACCCTTCCCTGAAGCATCATTATAAATAGTGAATCCACCTAACCCTGATGGCAACGTCAATACTGGAGCTGTTGTCAATCTCTTCTTTATCTCATCAAAAGTGGCCTGACACTCCTCTAACCAGACAAACTCTACGTCCTTCTTGGTCATCCTAGCCATCGGCTCTGTAATTCTGGAGAAGTCTAGTACAAATTTCCTGTATTATTTTGCTAGTCCGAGAAAGCTCATGATCTCTGCCACTAACTTGGAGTAGCCCATGACTCCACTGTCATAATCTTCCTTGGGTCAACTGAGATCCCATCTGCTATCACCATATACCCAAGGAATTCAAACTTGTCTAAGAAGAATACACACTTTAAAAGCTTTCCATAAAGCTCCTCCTTCCTGAGAGTCTCCAGAACTATCCTCAGGTGCTCCTCGTGCTCCTCTGGTGTCTTCGAATACACAAAGATATCATCGATGAACACCACTACGAACTTATTAAGGTACTGGTAGAACACCGTATTCACCAGGTTCATGAATATCATTGGAGCATTTGTCAACCCAAATGATATTACCATAAAATTGAACTGGTCATACCGAGTCCTAAAAGTTGTCTTCAAAATATCCTCTCTCTTCACCTTCACCTGGTGGTAGCCCGACCTCAAGTCTATCCTTGAGAATATATTCGCTTCGCTCAATTGATCAAAAAGATCATCTATCTTTGGCAACGGATATCTATTTTTGATAGTGAGATTATTCAGAGCCCTTTAGTCGATAAACATGCGTATCGACCCATCCTTCTTTGGTACAAATAATACTGGAGCACCCCACAGTAAAGAACTGGATCTGATGAAGTCCTTGTCCTACAACTCATCCACCTGCTTCTTCAAATCTGCCAGCTCACTGTTCTTAACCCTATAGACATATTGTGATATTGGCTCTATATCTGGTACCAAGTCTATGGAGAACTCAATGTCTTTGTCTGGCGATAAGTCCAATAATCCTCTGAAAAGACATATATAAACTCCACAATCAAAGGATGTGATAACTCTTTCTCTTCTACCAGGGCTCCACAGATGACTCCCTTACTCTGCTGGTTAGGGAATTCTTCATCAAACCACTTGAATGCGTAGTTGGTCATTATCACGTGACCTAGTCCCTTATATTTTGGGACTGGGGCATGACAGTTCAGGAAGGCATTCGAAGTGGAGTACCTTCCCCTGACTATCCGTTATCAGAAGGAAAATAAATTTATACATCTGCAACAAGGGAGTATAATTGTGCGATAATACGTCGCAGAATTTAGTTATCTCGTTGAGTTTGCCAAATCATATCTTTCAGTTGCCATGAGCCGAGCTCGAAGGTTTGAAGAAGGACTATGGCCTTTCATTCAAGCACACATAGTGGTCTCACAGTATTGGACCATGCTAGAGTCCCTCAACCATGCCCTATCCCTAGAGTTGCTATACTCTCTAGTTGCTGTCGATGTTGTGCAAAACTCCAACCACAAGTGCCCTAGTAATGTAGGAGGTCATAGTGCACAGAAGAGCCACAATAATTGCGGTTATCAGGGCCACAACCAGAGGAGAAATCAAGGACCTTATTGCATCAATTATAATAGGAATGGGCATCATATGAGAGACTACAAGGTCCCAAATGGAGGATGCTTTAGATGTGGTCATGCTGGTCACTTAGCTCAGGATTATCCGAACGAAAGGTTAAATCAGTGCCCGCAGCAATATTACCACCAGTAGAATCAGGGCCAAGCACCTCGAGCCAACCAGGCAGTACCGTAGAATTTACAAGGTCGAGTCTATGCACAGACTCGAGAGGAGGCGCTCGCCTTCAATATGGTGGTGTCAGATATATTACTTTTCAATAAGATCCCAGCTCGAGTGTTGTTTGATTCTGGTGCCACTTATAGTTTTATATTGGCGTATTTCGTCGAGGAACACAAATTGCCTAAGTCATTACTAGATCTTAATCTTAGTATTAGCACCCCGTCGGGCATGAAATTGCCTGCTCGTTCGATCTTTAGAGACGGCTAAATTTATATCAGAGGTCAAAAATTATCTCTTGATGTGATAGTCCTAGATATTAAGGATTACGAAATCATCTTGGGGATAGATTGACTCGATGCTTACTCAACCACTATTGATTGTGCAGAAAAGATAGTCATATTCTGTTTACTTGGAGAAACCAAATTATGCTACTCGAGTGGTCAAACTTCGAAAGCATGTATGGTGATCTCTGTAATGTCTACTCGACAAATACTATATTTCGGTTGTGAAGGGTACTTAGCGTCTGTTTAAGACACTCGACAGGGTGGTGCAAATGTAGTACATATTGATGTTGTGGTAGAATTTTCTGACATGTTTCCAAACGAGCTAGCCGGCATGCCTCCCGATCGAGAGATTGAGTTCACTATCGATACATTCCCAAATACCCAACCAATTTCCAATGCCCCGTACAAAATGACCCCTAAAAAATTGAAAGAGCTGAAGGTATAGTTGCAAGAGTGCTCGATCGTGGGTATATCTTGGGGAACGCCTATTTTTGTGTGGAAAAGAAAGACAGATCGATACGACTATACATAAATTATCGAGAGTTGAACTAAGTTACTTTCCAGAACAAGTATCCGCTACCAAGAATTGATGACCTCTTCGACCAATTATAAGGTGCGTTAGTGTTTTCAAAGATAGGCCTTTATTTGGGTTACCATCAGCTCAAGATAAAAATAAAAGAAGTGTCAAAGTCAGCTTTTCGCACTCGCTATGACCACCATAAGTTTTTGGTAATATCGTTCAGTTTGACGAATGCCCCTGCTGCATTCATGGATTTCATGAATCGAATATTCTGATCGTTCCTCGACATGTTGGTGGTAGTATTCATTGATGATATTTTGGTTTACTCAAAGAGCAAAATGGAACATACGAAGCATCTACGGGCAATGCTTCAGATTCTTCGAGAAAACTAGTTATACTCGAAGCTGAGTAAGTATAAATTTTTTGTCATGCTCCAGTTCCGAAGAATCGAAAGTATCTACGGGCGTGATGCCGTACAAGCCTAGATTATACTTATACAAGGCAAGAAGATAGACAAGTCATGATATTTCTCAAAAATATAGATATAGCAGCAGAAATATGTAGACAAATTAAAGTCACAAAAGAATATATTAAAAAACATCTATTTATTGATAATAATCTTTGAGTACATAGATTACAACAGATTATAAATCTTCTCAATTACAACGGATACTGGCCGATTGGCTTACATTAATAATTGTAATATTGGCTTACAATCTCACTGATACAACTGAATTACACTGTTCTATATATTATGTCCCTTATAACAGAAGA